>LDAU01000243.1:0-160553 GCA_001447515.1 Pseudocohnilembus persalinus
GTAAAAAATAAATGTTAGAAAATAATTATTAGAATTTTTAAAATTATTACTTATATTATTTATAAATTTTATTATTAAGGTTTTTATTTATTTTGAATTAATAAAAAAAATTACAATGGAATAAACAAAAAATGTATAGAACTTTAAATATAGATAATAAAATTAAAATTAGCTGAATTATAAAACAGATAAATCAAGTTAATAAGCAAAATTTACCCCAAATAAAAATAAGATTAATAAATAATAGCTTATTGATGATGAATTGTTTTCTAAATATGAAACATAGGAATTAATTGAGCCTAAATAAGATAATTTTAAATAGTCTGCACTATAATCCAGAAATAAGAAGTTTAATTTAAAATCTGGAGTTTTTTCTAATATCTAATATATAAATTTATAAAATCAAAATTAGCTATAATAATTTAATAGTGAATAACAGTTGAACAAAAAATTACATTAATTTGATTTAGTTCAAATTCCCATGATTTAGATATAAAATAAATTTAAATAAAATCACATCTAAAATAAATATGAAACGTTGAAATAATAGAAAAGTAATAATATATTAACCAGAAGTTTAACTCCAAATATAAAAACTAATAAAATATAACTTTATAATCAAGTTGTTAATAGCGATTCTAAAGATATAGATTAATTGTAATAAAAAAATACTTTTTTCGCAAATAAGTAAGCTTGGTAGCCAAATATATTGAAAAAGCTGAAGGATAGTAATCAAAATTAAAGAAATAAAGTTTTTAAATAGAATCCAAAAAATTAAAATTAAGAAAGTGACTGTAATAGTTAAATGAACCAAGAATAATTACAAAATTTTTTATAAAGCATGAATTCGGGAACAAATTCTAAATAAAACCTTACAAATTCATATTCTTTAATCAGAAAAAAACAAAAACCATTATCTAGGGAGTTTAAAAATATTAATGATTAAAATATAAAAAAGGAATACTTTAACCAACAAAAAAGCATCCTAAATAATTTCTTTAATATTTGTTCAGAAAAATAATAAATAAATTATGGTATGTCTAATTTTGAAAAATAAGCACAACCACAATTTAATTGTAAATAGTCTTATAATGATTAGGATGACAATTTGACATAGATTTAGAATAAAAACAATTGCACTAACGGATCTAAAACATATACTATAAATATTTAATAAGATTATAACAAAAATAATTAATAAGTTTTTTCTCCAAAATTTGAAAATTTATCCTATGAATAAAATTAAAATGAATACTTCTATGAAAGTGAGCTAAGCGATGAAAATTGGATTGGAAATGATTAAATTAATAACTATAATTAGAGCACGGATTAAAAATAAAATCTTTTAATTGAAAGTTTGCGTTTAAACGATAAAAAAGAAAATTATGTAATTTAATACAATCAATCAAGTGATGAGAAAATATAATACTAAACTGACTAATTTTATTATTAAAAGATAAAAAACCAAAATCACATAGTAGATCAAAAAGAATCTAATTAGGAAAATTAAATACAAAAACCTGTTTAAGATCAAAGTTCCTTTAGTATTTAATAATAAAACGTCGAAAACTCCTGCTAAAAATTATGTCATAAAGATAATTTCCACTCTGAAGATAAGAAATAAAACATATTTTTGTCAAAAAACTTAAATTAATTATTAATTAGTTAAGCGAGTAATAAATAATAATCTGCTACTTCAATTTATAAAAATACATAATCCTTATATAAAAATATTAAAGCATCTAATGATTTTTAGAACAAGAATAGCTAAAATAGTATAACAAATTCACTAAAACCTGTTTTAAATCAAATAAAGTAAAGATCATAAACTGTTTAAAATTGCTAAAATAACAAAAACAGCTACTCGCATACAATAAAATAAAAGTAGTTAATTGAAAAATAAAAGTTATTTTAAGAACTTCAATTAGAAGAAAAAAAATACATGATGAATAAATAATAATTAAATAATTAAATTAAAAATTAAATATAATAGAAAGATTATTTAGACGAATAAATAAATTAAAAATAGTAATTATAAGAATAAATTTAAAAATAGTAGTATACTTCATAAGAAAAAGAAAAAATTGAAAGAAAAAAAATTAATATTCTTGATCTATAACTTTAGAATTCTAAATTAGTAGTAAAATAAGAATAGAATAAAAGAATTATTGAATAAAATATAAAATATTACAACTTAAAAATAATAGATATGCAATAGTAAATGCAAAAATAAGAACTATAATTATAAAATGAGGATAAGAAATTACATAAAGAATTATTAGATAACGAAGCTATTAATAAATAGTTTAAGTCTAAATTAAAAAGCTATTCTAATTTAATATAAATACTAGATGATAAAAATTAATAATTTTTAATTTTGTAGGATAATTTAAAAAAAAGTCAAAAAGAAGTAACTTTTTTACAAAATGACAGTGTCTAATTAAATTAACAATTATCTGATTTAAAAAATAAAATTAATAAATTAGATAAGGAAAATACTATAGGCTAATAATAGGAATAAATGGATAAAAAATTAGAAAAAATTAGAAATAAGTATAATTTTAATAAATAAATAATAAAATAAAAGAAAACTTAAAAATTAGAAGAATTGGATTTTTTAAAATAAGATATATGTATTTAAAAAGATTAATTGTCTAATAACATAGATAATTATGCCATTTAAATATAAAAATTAAAAGATGATATTATTTCCAACCACTACTAAATATTAGATAAAAATAAGAAATATAAATTTAATTTTTAATAAATTGATATTCAGCTATAAAATTTAAAGAGTATTTATTCAAAGATTTCTGGAGAAGAATATAATTTAGATGAATTATAAATTTTTAATAATGAATATAGAGATAATGATTAAAAAACTGAGAATTAGTAAGAATATGATTATATATTTGAAAAATAGAATTAAGATTCAATTTAATTTTTGACTGCATCAAGCAATCAAAATAATTTATAAAATTTATTAATAAAATGGCAAAATGAAGGTAAAGATGAAAAAGAATAACAAATTTTTGATCAATAAAATTTAGAATTACTTGATATGGGATTTATAAAACAAATGTATTCCAATATTGATGATTAGACTAAATAAATAAATGACTTAATATAAGAAATTAGTTAACGTATTATTTAAGAAAAAAACATTAATGATCAATACCAATAAAAAATTAAAGCTATTTATGAGGTGTAATAATAATTTTAAAATGAAATAGAAAATAATTTGTAATTAAATTAAATGATAGAAAACAAAATTGCAAAACTAGATAAAATAATTGAGGTAAAAAACAATGTATAAAACTTGTAGAAATAGGGTTATTAAAAAAATAAAGAATAAGTATACCTTTTAAAGTAAGAAATAGAAAGAATAAAGCATTAAATATAAGTTTTAACTTTTAAACAATAATTGATATAAGAAAAAAATAAAGAAAATGAGTAATTAATATAAAATTATGGACTCTAGTATAATCATAATCTTGATAAAATTAAGTATATAGGTAAGAATTAAGAGTTTAAATAAACTTTAGAAAATTTTTTAAAACATAATAAAAGTAAGGTAAATGAAACATAAATATGAAATAAAATAATAATTGTATATTATATATTTAAAAATTAATAATATGTTATAAATTATATTTTTGATATATATAAAAATATTTTAAAATGTATAATAATAACTTTAACTTAATAATTTCGTAATAAATAACATAATACCTTTTTAAATATATTTTTATATTATTCGTTAATATCAAGTTTTAGGTAAATTTAAAACTTTATAGTTTATTCTTATTTTAACAAAATACTTATAAATCTATAATTATAAATTTAAAAATTTGATTAAAATTTTTTTAAATTATTAGCTAACATTTAAATTTAATTCATTTAATAGTTTTATAAAAAAGACTAAATTATAAGCAAATTAAATTAACATATATTATATTTAGTCATTTCTAATTTATTATAAGTAAATAAAATAACAATATTAAATAAAAAGGTATTAATATTATCATTAATATTATAAATATAAAATTTATTGAAACTTTATACAAATTTTACTCAAAAATATAAATTTTTAATGTATATATATTATATATATGTAGATATATCAAAGATAATTTTAAGTTTTTGTAGTTATATTAATTTCTAATTAAATTATTCCTTTAAAACTCATTCTTCATCTTCAGAAACTTCTTCTAGTAAAATTAAAATAAAATATGTTAATTTATAATCCAAGTATAAATTATTAAATTTGATGCGATTCAGTTTCGAAAACGAACATAAATTTTAAATGCAATTATACAATAATTTTTATAACATTAAAAAAAATATATATTAAGAAACTATACCTTCTCCATCATCTTCTCCCTCATCATCTTCTTCATCATCTTCTCCTTATTCTTCATCTTCATCATCTTCGTCATCATCATCCTCTTCATCGTCATCATTATTAGCTTATTCTTTTTTTTTGGGTTAATCTTAGTCTTCATCTTCGTCATCGTCTTCTTCTTCTTCGTCATCTTCGTCCTCTTCATCATCATCATCTTCATCGTCTTCTTCGTCCTCATCGTCTTCATCTTCTTATTATTATTCACCTACATCTTAACTTTCTTCTTCTTCCCCCTCTTCTTCTTGTTGTTCTTCATCTTAATCTGAATCTTCTTCTTCCTCTTCTTAACTTTCATCTTCTTCTTCTTATTAATTTTTTTATTGTTATTATTCATCATCTTCTGATTCTTCCTCTTCCTCCTCTTCTTCTTCTTATTCCTCTGATTCCTCGTCAGAATCTTTTATATTATCTCTTTCTTTCAAATATTATTCTTCATCAATTGAACTGTGTTCAGATGTTTATTCTCCTATATAGATTAAAATAATTATTTAAATCTATATAATAACTATCGGTTAAATAATAACTCATAGAAAATATATTTTTGAATAAATAAATGCTAATTTTTATCTCATAGCTTAACAATAATTATGAAAAATTTAACATTAAAAATATCAAAATAATGGAGTTTTTGAAGCCATAACCTTAGTTTCAATAAAATAATAAATATTAAAAATTAATAAATTACCATCATCTTCTAAATAGTCCTCTTCTTAATTTTCAATTTCAGCAATAAATTCATTATCCTCTTAATCTTAATTATATTGTCTAACTTTTTCCTAATCTTAGGAAATTTTTTATTTTTTTCTTAAACCAGGATCAGACATATTAAATTTTATTTTTTTATATTTGAGTTTTTCTTTTTTTATTTTTTCAAAATTTATTTTATAAATTTAATATAATTGGGTTTGAGTAACATTAAAATTTCAATATAATTTATTTATTTAAACTAAACTCATTACATTTATAGATAATAAAAAATTTATTAATTTATTTATCAAATAAAAGCCGATTGCGGTTTGTCAGCTATTATAAATTAATTTATCTAATTTAATCATCAATAATTTAGTTGTAAAAACATTTTTTACACACCACTTATAAATTTAAAGCAATTATCATAATAATATACTATACTTAACCTTTATTTTAATCTTAAATTTTTATAAAAAACTCTTAATTTTTTTAAAGAAAATAATATTGACATTTTTAAAATTAAAAGATTGGTATTTTGATAAATTTATTCATTTTTATACTAAATAAAAATGTTTTAATTTGAAATATTCATATAATTATAAACACTTTACATTGAAACTTGATTCAAAATACAATCATTATTAATTTTTTATTTATTTATAATAAGATCAATAATAATTTATTTTATTTATTTCAAATTTGTAAATATTAATTAAATATTATAATTCTTAAAATTTTAAATAACAAGACATAAAAATATAAAACCAAAACAAATAAAACTCAATTTAATATAGTATAAAAACAAACAAATTACAAAAACTAACGATGAGTAATAATCATTAAGCATTGATTGATGAATTAGAATAAAATAGTAGTTATTTTTGTTATTTTTTTAAATTTTTCTGAAATTAATATTTTATATTTTATAAATTTATTACATAATTATTTATAATTTTATTTTTAGAGAATATTGATATGGGTAATCGGTGGTAACCTGAAGAGCTTAGTATTTTTCTCAAATGTAAAATTTATAATATATTTAAATAAATTCTTAAAATTTATAAAAAATAGACTTTAGGGAATCATAATTGCAAAATTTAGATTAAATGTAAAAAGAATTGGAATAAAACAATTTTAAAAGGACAATATATAATTTAGTTAGCGTTTATGTTAAAGTAAGGAATAATTATTACAATTATTATATATAAAATATAATTTTATAATTTTCCTATTCTAGAATAAAAATTTATTGAAATTTAATAAAAATATTGGTGGAGAAGAGCTTTGTGCAATATTGGAAGATTATTATGACAGTTTACCTCAAAAATAATAAATTATTGTATAGGAAAAAACACCATAAAAACTTTTAAGTGAAAATAACCTAGATTAATATAGTGAAATTCAAAACTAAAAAAATAACTAATTATTATACTCCAGTAACTACCAAATGAATGTAAACTTATATTGTTTTTAATTAATGAACGCAAATTAAAATTTTAATCTAAACATATTAAGTCTGATCACAAGTAATCTGAATTTAACAGTAACGTATAACAATCAACGAACAAAAAGAAAAGAAATTATAATAAATAAAAGTATTAAAATTAAGATGCCACAAGATAAGATCCATATAATTAGCTGAACAATAAGTAAAGAATAATGAATTTCAGTTATTTAACTTATACTTATATAAAATTATAATGTAATTATTATAAGTTTGATAAATAGAGAGAAAAAAAGAGGTAATCCTGAAGATAAAGGAGTCAATTATAATATGATATAAAATAATAGCTATGTTAGGATAAATAATATGGAATAATTAATGAAAAATTGTAATGGCAAAGACCTAAGAAAATATTAAAAAAAAAATCTTGAAGGACCAACTAAAGCTGTACTAAATTAAAAAATTATATTTTTATTATTTTGTTTATCCTATTAAAAAATAAATAAAAAGTATTTAAGATGGCTAGAGCATGAATATTATTACAGTCATATAGATAAACCATATTTTGAAGATAATGAATTTAAATAAATTTTGAGTTATATTAATTTAGAAGAAATAACATCTTTACCAAAAAAATCTTGGTATAAAATAAGAAAATCTATGGGAAAACCCAGAAGATTTTCTTAAAAGTTTTTAGATCAAGAAAAATAAAAATTGTACAAATATAGATAAATAGTAAGAACATATTTATAGGAACCTGTAAAAAAATTAATTTTTAATATATAATTAAAAATCAATAATAATATATTAGTTCATATTTTAAATTTAAAAATAGCAAAAGTACAAAATAGAAAATGTTTTAAAAAATGAATTTATTGTAAAATAAGTGAAAAAATTACAGCCATTTTAAGTTGGCTAACAAGTTATGGCAATTCATCCAATTTGTGGTCATTTTCATATTGGTTAGGTTTTGACTACAAATGGTGACTGCTGCATTGTAAAATTTAATACTAATGATTTGGGCGTTCACAAAATATCAGAGAATAAAATATCAATGTATTTATTTATATAGGATTATATTAAATTTTATTGCGATTTCAATTCTTAAAATTTTAAAATAATTAATATATAGAGAACTTGTATAATAAAAGGAACAAAATATAAATGAAAATCAAAGTAGCGAATAAAATATAGGGGTACAAAATATTTTGAATAGTAGCAGCATATCTCTTCCCCAAAATTAGGGACTTTAGTTATTTAATTCTGCTAAAAACCCAAATTCATAATTAAATAAAAATGTATTAAACGGATAAATCTTTTAAAAGCCATTATAAACTTAGATGCCTTAGGATAGTTAAATGTAACAAATGTATGAAATGATCAAAGATATAGATTTATAAGGCATGGCATTTTTGATTAAAATTTTAGATAGGTACTCAAAAAATAAATTAAATATATTTAATACTATGTTAATTATTTTTAATAGATAATTTTAATTATTAATTAATGGTATTTAATTTTATGGCTCTAAACTACGTCATATTTGTATTATTTATAAAAAATTGTTTATTAATTTTATTGAAAGCATTTATAAAAAAATTACTGAAATAAACTATATATATATTTGTTTTAAATATAAAAAAAAATAATAATAAATTATTTTAAAATTTTATAAAGTTAATATGTAAATACATTTTTCATCATATTAAATAATTTTATATAATATAAGAAAACTAATGCTAATCAACTATCTGAAAGAGTTTAACAATTATATTGAGTAAAATCCAAATAATATTACCGAATAATTTACATAAGATTACGGATGGACTGGTGTATAAATAAATTTATTAGATGAGGCTCTTAAAGATATTATTATTAAATTCAGGTTAAGAGGTCTTTAAAATTATGGTAAAAATATTTAAATATTCTAATTAATTTTTTTGAATGATATTAATTAAGAACCATTTGAATCTATTTAAATATTTTAATTAATAGTTTTATTTTTATTAGGTAATACATAAAAGGTTGAGTAAAATTTGAATAAACTTATGATGGGGCCATTAAAACAAATGCAAGATTAAATGAAAAATTCTAAAACTGCCTAAGATTAAAAATTATATTAATAAATTAAATCGTAAAATTAGAGAGTTTTTGAAGTAATTAATATAAATAAAAGATCACATAAAAAATAATATTTAAATTTAAATTTACCAAATTTTAGAAAATAAATACATTAGTTATTTTAATTTAGCCTAAATTTTCAAAATTTTAATAAAAATTATTTTAGGAAAGTATATAATAAAGCATATAAAAGCTATTATAAAATGTAGAGTCAGATATAATTTAAGAGAAAAATAAAATGTTCGATATTGAATTATAAAAATAAAAATAATAAGCTACCAATTAAAATAGTAATGAAATGGAATAAGAATATAAGATTAAAGACATAAAAAATCAGAAACAATAACTTAATGATTAATTCAATTCATAGGTAGATGGAATTAATAAATTACAAAATAAAAATATTGAAAATTGTGATATAGATTAAGTTATATCAGAAGATTAATAAATAAATAACTCTATTCCAATATAAAATTAAATAAATTAAAAAAATGATGAACCAGAAATATAAATAAAATAGTAATATAATTAAAAATAAAAAGACAAACAAAATAATGTTCAATAATCAGATAATAATAGTGATAATGAATTAGATAAAAAAATTGAAGAATTAGAATCTAATTAAATTAAACACAGTGATAGTAATATAAAAAAGATTAGAAAAAATATACTAAAACATGTTGATTGGTCCGAATAGGAAGATACGAATATATATGATGATTTAAGGGACCTAATTGGGAATAGTATGGGCGTATTATATAGCTTAAATTCCTAATAATAAAAAAATAATTAATTTGATATATCATAAAATATTTATTATAAAAATATGTCTTAGCATATTTACAGTGATTTCAATTAGCACTATTTTAAAATCTAAAATACTATATCTAACATTAGTTCTAAAACTATGTGAGTATTATAAGTAATTATTTAAGAAATAGTCAACTAAATAAAAATAGAAAATTATGATAATGCTATTTCAATTAGAAATTATTTATAATATTATATTGAAAGATAAGCAGTAGATTTTATAAATTTATTTTATTTTTAGATTAATCTTATTAACTGTTAATCATATATATAATATATAAACCCATATTTGTAGAAATTCATATTAATAATTTATCATAAGTAAGAATTAATTTTTTGAAGTAAAACTAAATATAATACAGTATAATTCATATAATTAATTTCATTTAATCATAAAAAAATTTATAGGTATTAAATATAAAATATTTATTATTTTTATATTTTATTTCAGTATACTTTAAATGAATATAATTTTTTTATAAAAGATGTATTTTGTATAATATAATATGTAAAAAATAATTTAGAGAAAAAAGTAAAAAATAAACATTAGATCATATTTTTTAGTTTAAATTATATTATTTTAATCTTTTTTTTACTGCAATAATTTAAATTTTTATTAAAATTAGAGAGGTTATATTACGTATTATTAATTTAATTTAAAATTATTGTAATAAACAGTAAAGCTATAAGAAATTTTATAAAATGCGTACTTTACATCTGTAATAGGATCAATAATGAAATTAAAAAAAAATTTGCATCAAACTGTTTATATTTAAAAAAACAATAAGAAATCATTTTTATATATTCTATCAACTATATTGATAATTAAAATTAAATGATTTTTTAATAGTTCAATTATTAAAAATCAAATTACCAATTAAAGTATTAAAAACTAGACCTTATTTGCTATTACCTTTTTAATATTAAATAAATTGGAGAAAAAAAAGAAGAAAAAAAAAAAAAAATCACAAACTTAAAACAAAAATTACTTATAAATTATTAATTAAAAAACAAATAAATTAAAAATAAAATAAAATAATTCCCTAATGACAGAGATGTAAAATGAATCAAAAAAAGCTGTAGTGACTCATAATATGGATAATTCGGTTTTTAATACAGATGATGAGCATTAAGAAGAAGTGAAAATTCCATTTTAAGCTCACATTAGTATAATTTCTTAAATATATCCTACTGAAAATATTCTTACTCCTACTCAAGTATTTGCAGCAAGATATAAAAACTAAGTAAATTTATTTATTAAAATCGCAAATAATATATATAAATAATTGGTTCACTTCTTATTTGTTTAAAATACAGTATGTTATTAATATAACTGGCCAACTTTCATTTTTAAATTTAACGTTATTTCTTATATAAAATTTTAGGATGTGATTTTGAAAAAAATAATGAAAGATAAAATTGATAAAGATGGAATTGAATAAGCGATTTAAGAATAGAATTTTTAATGTTAATTTAATCATATTAATATTGTCAAAGGAATAGGAAAGTATGAAACAGATGACGCCTTTTGTATCGTCATGGAAGTCATAGACCAGGCCGATTACTTTAAAATAAAATTAATTGAAGTAAAAATTTCTTCACATCTTGTAAAATTTCTAATTTCTAAATTTGAAATAGAATTACAAACCAATAAGGAAAGAATTGAAACTTAAAATGTATGCATTTGATATTCTTGAAGGATTGAAGTATCTTCACCATTAAAGTAATTTTATATTTTATTATAATTTTAGCTTAATTAGAAAAGAAATAATTAATAAATTTCCAAATAAATTTATTCTTTTTTATTCTCAATTTTTACTGCATAATAATATTCTTGAATGACAATAGCGATTATAAATTAACTATAATTATACAACCATATATTTATTAAAAAAATATTTTTTTTCTTTATTTGAAATTTCATTTAACTTAGATGTTGTGCATTTAGATTTAAAATTAGAAAACCTTTATTGTTAGACAATTGAAAAAGATGGAGTATAATTTAGAAGAGTAATTTTTATATAATTATTCCTTTATTTTTAAAAAAAACATATATCATCAGTTATTCTCTATGAAATAGATTTTTTATTGCAATAATTAATAAAAAATCTGAATAAAAAACAAAATAAAAATATACTTAAAAATTAGAAGAAAAACATAGTTTTATTTATATTTCAATTTTAAAATAAGTTTTGATAAAATATTCGTACTCGCAAACTTTATTGCACAAAACTTTATCTACGAATCTTTTAATTTAATAACGTCATTACTCATTTTATAATATAGTATATTTAAATTGCAATATAAACTAAAAAATTTAAATTAAATGAGCATTTTTTAAAGCTGATTCACTAAATTATTATTAAATAAAAATTGAATTATAATAGATAAGTAAAATATTCGTATACTAAATTTAAAAAATAATCCATAATTTGTTTCATTATATTTTACGTAATATTTATGTTTAATTTTTATAATTTCAAAATAGGTTAAAATAGGAGATTTCGGGATTTCAAGAAAAGTAGATCCAGTTACAAAAAAGGCTTATCTAAAACATGCAATAGGCACAAGAGATTATATGGCTCCGGAAATAAAATCAAATTCAGAAATTTCTTTATCAGTTGATATATGGGCATTTGGTGTTATATTATATTAAATGGCAACAGGATATGTTCCAACAAGAGTTTCAGGATTTATGTATGAAGAAAATTAAGAAATTCCTTTTAGAAAAAGAGATTGGAAAAAAATAGAAAATGGAGAAAAATTACAAGAATTTATAATAAAAATATTATAATTTAATCCAGAACAAAGGCCAACAGTTGATGATTTAATAAATGATTCCTATTTGTAGGGCTGAATTATATAGCATATCCAAACAAGAGCCTAAGTAATATAAAATAATCATTTTATAGTTGGGTTCTAATTAATTTAATAAATGTAAAAATAATATAATAACTAATATAATAATAAAATAATAATAATAACACAGCAAATTATTCTAACTAACAAGGGAATTTTAGAAGAAATTCTCTCTTTTTAATTAATTTCAGTCCTAAGCATAAAGAAATATTTTAAATTTTATGTAAATCCAAATGTATTTATATAATAAAAATTATGTTATATTAAATATAATAAAACTTTGTTTTTTAAACAAAATAATATAACCTATAAATAAGTTATAACTAAGACACCAATACTTTAGTTATATACATTTTATATATTAAATTATTTAATATTTCTAATTTATAAATAAATAATAACTAATAAAATTCAAATAATATATAAGTTAGTTATATAATATATATATAATAAATATTAAATTAGAAAATTGTTAAATTGTAAAGATTTAAATTTTTAAAACTTTAAATTATATTAGAATAGAATTAAGTTTAATATAAAGTAAAATTCTA
Organism: Pseudocohnilembus persalinus; assembly: GCA_001447515.1. Classification (NCBI taxonomy): domain Eukaryota; phylum Ciliophora; class Oligohymenophorea; order Philasterida; family Pseudocohnilembidae; genus Pseudocohnilembus; species Pseudocohnilembus persalinus. The sequence goes on from LDAU01000243.1 coordinate 12,881, forward strand.
ATAGAAATATTTATTTATCAGAATTTATTAATAAATTTCATTTTTACTATATTTATCAAATTTATACATTTGTCCAATAGTTCTTTTTTATTATATTAATTTAATAAACATATTTATTCCTGAATTTATTAATACTTATATAACATAAAAAAATAAAATAAACCAAAAATAAAATAAAATAATACTAACTAGTAAAAATTCAAAATACAATGAGATAATTGACAGATGATGAAACTAAAGTTTTATTTTTAAAACTCAGCGACTATTTAGGAGAAAATGTTAAATTTTTAATTGAAAGAACTGATGAACCACATGTTTTCAGATTAATCGGAGATAGAGTATATTATATGAGCGAAAAATTGATGAAATTATCAACAAATGTTGCAAGAGATTGCTTATTACAGTAAATTAAATATAGCATCTAATATAATAAATATAAAATTTAATAAAAAAATAATAAATTTAATGTATAAATTATTTAAATTTCATTTTTGAATATAATTTGATTACAATATATCATTAAGTATTCATTAAAACAAATATTAATGTAAATTATTAAACCTAACTTTATGTTCAAATCCTAGTTGTGGAAGTTGTTTCGGTAAATTTACAAAAGCCGGGAAATTCAAATTACATGTTACTTCATTAGATCATTTAGCCAGATTTGCCAAAAATAAAGTTTGGTTAAAACCCTAAGGAGGTAAATAAACTTTATTTATGCTAAATTTATATTCATGTTTTAAACTTTAAATAATTTAGAAATAAATACATCAAAAAATATTTTTAAATATATTTTTTCTTTAATCCAATTTAAAAATAAAATTTTTATTGCATTATACTTATTTTTAAAAAATAAATATTTATTTATATATATATATCATATATTCTATTGGTAGAAATGAAAATAAATAATATTAAATTAAAAATTTACATAAAAACGATATTAATATTTAATAGAATAAGCTTTTGTATATGGAAATCATGTTATTAAAGCTCATATTGGTAGAATGACAGATAATATATTATAATTTTAAGGAGTTGTTGTTTATTCTATGAATGATACACCTTTAGGTTTTGGAATTGCTTCTAGGGGAACATTATAAACAAAAGATATAGAACATACTGCAATTGTTGTCATTAATCAGTGTGATGTTGGTGAATATTTAAGAATAGAAGGAGAATGATTATTTGTAAAAAATTAAACAAAATAAATATAATAATAAAATCAAAAATAATAATAATAAAAAATTATTAATAATTTTTTAAGATATCTTGAAAATATAAATAACTTTATAAATTTAATTAACTTATTTAGTATATATGAAAACTTCATTTATTTATCTTTTATATAATTTGTCAATATTTTATAATTTATATAAGTATTCATTATAGCTATTTATTTTAAAAATAAAATTGTTTTTAAATAAATTTTATTAAAGAAAATAAGTAGTATTAATTTTTATAATTATTTGATAAACTTTTAATTTGTTTATGCATATTATAAATACTATAATTGAATTTAAATAATATAACAAAAAAAGTATAATAAATAAAAAGAAAAATAATGATATTATTCTTTTTGCATTATTTAGCAAAATATAATTATGAAAAAGATAAATAAAAAAATAAAAAAAAACCATTTATTACATATTGTGATAAAATCTTAAAAATTTAATCATTTAAAATTTCTGTTATAACCATTTTTACAGTTTGTTTAATAAGGTAGTAATAATTAAAAAATTTATTAAAAGTTAAATGTTTCACAATATTTTTCTTTGATATAGATATTCAATAGTAAAATCTTTTGATCCATTATATTTAGGAGATAAATCCATTTAATCAATTTAAAATAAGTAATTGTTATTGCCTTATAAAATAATTTATAATATCACTTATATATTTAAATAGGCACTAAATAATAGAATCTAACTTTATTTCCATTGAATTAATTTCATTAGTTTTGCCTAAAATAGTATAATATATATAGTTAGATCATAATAATTCAGCATATTAGAAAATTGAAATAATATTGATATTAGATACGATTAATCATATAGCTTGGTTATTATTTGACAATGATTTTTATTTTTATTTTAAAATTGTTATGGTCATATTTTTCTTATTTATCAGCTTTCTTAAATTTAAATTGTAAAAATTATTTATTTATAAAATTTTTTTTTTGCATAAAAATTAATTGTTTTTTGAAAATAAAGCTATAATAATCCAATACTTTTAGAAAGAGATGAAAAATTTGGAAATAGAATCATTAGTAATAGATTTCTAAGTCCTAAGTATGTCGATCTTGGCTATATTCATGGAAAAAAAATGTTTTTAAAGTATAGCTTGCAAGAATTATAAATCTATAAAGCAGAAAATTTAAAATTAATTAGTAATATATCACTAAATTATTAACTATTTGAAGATGCTTCTTATGATCATAATAGAATGATTTTATTTGTTAAAATATGACACAGATGCGGAAGAAACCTTAATTTAATAAATTTTGTATGATATCTCAGCTAGTATAATACTTTTTAATCCTATATTCTGGTATACGAATCGCATCCTAAAATTTTGACTAACTCGAGTGAATTTTTTTTTGAACTTAAGCCCGTCAAAAATAAAAAATCTTTTTCCCAAATTCGGAGGAAATGATTTTTAACTCTTAGTAATTTGAAACCTAAAATTGTTTATAAAAAAGTAGAAATCTGCAAATCATACAAGTATATATCTTTATTAGATACAAACTATACATTTCTTAAAATTTTACATTAGCTCAAATTTGTATTTTGAGAAAATTAATTTAAATAAAATATTTTAAAGTTATATTAATATAAAAGGACATAGTTTCAAAAACTAAAAAACAATAAATATAAAATTTCCTAATAAAAATATAACTTTTAGTAGCTCTTTTAAAACTAAAAATATCGAATTGAAAATAAATTTTGTTTTTTATAAAATAAAGATAATGTTTAAAATGAAAAATTATTGAAAGATATAATAATTAATAAGCAATATTTTTATTTTCCCATTTAAATAAATATTATCTTTTTTGTAAAATATTTTATTTTTATCTATCTAAAATATATTAGAAATTAGTTGAATTACAGTTTTCGAATTCTGAAAATAAAAAAAAAGTAGAGTTTATCCTTACAAGTTTTATTTATTGTCCCATTTTATAAGTTATTTATATATTATTTTTAGGAATACTTCTGAAAATAAAATTTTATTTATTTTGCAAAAATAAATATTATCGAAAAAATACAACAAATAAATTTTTATAATTAAATTTCAATAAGAGACAATTTTCAAAATCTTTAAAATGGGAAAATAAATCTAAACTTTACGATTTCGAAAAAACTGTATATTAAAATTTTAAAACCTACTATGTAATTTCACTATTTTGTTTAAAATGCCTTCACATTAATTTTAAAACCATTTTAGCTCTTAAATTTAATATTTAGTTAGGATGTAATAAAAATTATACTTTAAAAGTAATTTTATGTTTTAGCCATTTGTTGTAAAAAGATAATTTTTCTCCAAAATTCGATAAGGTGTTTATGCTTGTCAAAAAAAATGTTTCTCTGCAGAAAATGAAATATCTAGGAAACAATTTGTACGATATATCCCAGAATATAAGATAAAAAAATAATATACTATATGGGTATACGATTTAAAACTTTAAAAAACAAGGTTTCTTTTAAATCTGGTACATTTTTAGAAAACCGAGAGAAATCAGGATTTATCAAGTTCCGGATTTAAAATTATTAAAAATAATAAAAGCTAAAGCAAAAATAAGATAATATATATTTCATGAACTTTTTCCTCTCATAGCAGAATTACATATAACTTCGAAAGTTAAAGCAATAAGAGTATATGATCCTTATTATGATAAATTTTCTACTTATATTAAATTAACAGATAAGATATTATCTAATAACAATCAAAATAAATAAGTCATTAATGACCTTTAATTGCTATGTTTTTTCAGTCCATTTCCTGGATTTGCAAAAATAATTTTAAGATAAAATAGAGATTTACTTATTTTTTAAATACCTTACATTAGAGGCCAATGTGAAAGACTGTAATTGGAAGAAGAATTTGATTAATATTAAAATGGAATTATAAATGCTATTCATTTGAAATATCTGTTTAGATAATAAATAATGATTATATAAGCTAATTAAAAATTGTATTTATATGATGCTATAACTTTAAAAAATATAAGGATAATTGAATCTTTGAATATAAATCCTTATGAAAAAATATAAATACACCAAATAGGCATAAATTCGATAATTATACAAAATATAAAATAATAAATTTTCGCTTAAAATGATAATACTATTAGTGAATCTATAGTAATAAGACATATAACGGAAAGCCATAAAACAGAATATTTGGGTATAATATAAAATTTTAAAGAAATAAACTTTATAATGGAATCTTACTTGGATAATAAAATATATATAGTTGGATATCTTAATTAACATAGAAGAAGAAGAAGAATAAGAAGAATAGGTTTAGATTATGATCATCTTTTAGATATACAATCTATAGTCGCATTTAATACACCCTTAAGATATTTTACAGTATTTTGATTGTAAAATATTATAAAAATAATTTTCAAGAAAATTATATTATATTTAAATATACACATGCTATTACTTTCAATAAAATATTTTAAATTCGTTAAATTGTATATAAATTTTGAATAAATATTTTTTTTTTTCTATTAAAAAAATTCAAATTAATTTAAACATTTAATATTGTTAGAAATTAAATTAATGCAAAATGTTATTAAACAAAAAATTTAAAAAAACCAAAATAAAATAAGAATAAAATAAAAAAAAATTTAAGAACAATACTCACAATTTTAAACTTTCCAACTCAACCTTTAAATAAAATAAACGAATCCACTCGCAATTTTTAAAAATTCCATTGTTCTTTCATTTAAATAATAAAAAATATACTCTTTTCTTTTTAAATAATTTTATAATCATTAATTTATATAATTTATAGAAAATAAATAAAATTTAATTAATAGTCAAAAAAGCATTGTCCAAACAATAATAAAAAAATGAGAATAATTTTACTCAGAAATTTATAATATTTAATAATTTATATAATAATTAACAATAAAGAGAATTTATAAATTCATTATATAATACATATTGACATATAAGATATATGTATTGTTAATGTATCAATAAATAAGTAAAAAAATAAATTTTCAAATTTATTTAAATTTAAAAAAAAATAAAGTTATATCACTATTGGCATTAAAATATGACTACTTCAAAATATTATTAAAATATTTTAATATTTAAAATCTTTTTATTTATCACGTATTAGCTAAATAATGGATTATATTGCTTTTATTTTTAAATTTGATTATTAAATAACTAATTATTATAAATAAAATTTTGATATAAGCTATCTTAATTCTACAAATTATAGATTTTTTTATAAAAATTGATAATTCTTACTTTTTGTTACTATATTTTTAATTTCAGAAATAAAAATATTTTAATTTATTTAAAATGGAAAATTTCACTAAAAAAAGATTTGAGAATGAAGACCTAAATTAATATACAAATTAGCATGATATATATATGCAAGATTTAAATAGTAATAAACTATCATTTTTTTTTAGTGAATATTAACAAATTATATTTAACATTTTTAGAGAAAATATAAGCAAAATAACAATCTGGTTTGATTGACAGTTCATTAAGCAATACATTATTTGAAGATAAAAGTTAAAAATAAGAACATGCTACATAAAGAGCAAAATAGGTTATGCAGGTTTGGGTAATAAATTATGGTTTTAATATATATCAATGATTTTGAAATAATTGGTTTAAACAAATCTAAATATAAAAGGGGATGGTATTATTTGGGGTGACAAATTCAGCAATAATATATCCATACTGTGTTAAATTTGTTAGAAATATATTTAAACTGAAAGGATTTTGGAATATAAATTTTGTAAATATATAATATCATCTACTAAACTTAATTTAAATTTTCGTTTATTAAACTGTTTTAATTAGGCCGTATTTCCTATAATCGCCAATTGGAATGCTTTAAGTTTAGGGGTTATATAGGGTGTGTATTAAAGTAATTTATTTTAAGAAAAGTATCCAATTATAAAAAATGATTAACATAATTTATAATTATGATTTTGAATAAATAATTTATAGTAATGTTAAATTATATATAGACAATTTGAAAGCATTTAATATTATGACACTAAAATTTTATACTATAATTGTGTAATATGATTTTAATGATTTTATTAATATATAGTTTTCATTGTAATTCAAAGAACATTTATTAAATGAATATTTTTTTCAACATTATAAATTATTTTATCAAGCCTTATATCTTTTAAATATAATTTTCTTATACCATATTTTCCATCAGTTTCGTTTCTAACAGTTGGGTTTTAGTTGTTATATACTTTATCATTATTTGTTGCTGTTTCAAATTCCTCTTCATAAATTTTTTTAAAAATTTTGGAAAGTTATCTTAATAATTATTCAATACTAAAACCATTTTATTTACTGTGAATTTTAAATTTAAAATTTTGTTTTAATATTGGCTCTCCAATTTAAATCATTACACTACTTTAATTTTCAATTACTATTTATGAGGCATCTTATAATTGAGAAAGTTATTTTTTTAATAAATTTTGGTCTCCTATGTTAAACTGTTTTATAGAAAAATAAATTTAATTTATATTATATTGATGCAAAATAAATATAAATAATTTACCTTTTATTCAAATTCTATAACCTATTCATTTGTATTTTTGCACTCATTTATAAGTTCATGAATTGTATTTTCATTTGGTTTTTCTTTTAAACATATTTATAAACATTTTTCAGCCTAAGTGTATTTTTTTAATTAAATTAAACATCTTGCCCTGTTATAATTGGCTTTATAATTATCTTGATCCAAGGAAATAACAAATTTTGCACTTTTTTCGCCATCTTAGAATAAATTCAATTTATATTAACAAAGACATATATTGTTTTTAATTTTAATTAAATTATCATATAATAAAACATCTTCATCATCATCATCTTGCTCGCCATCGATTTCCTATTCTATAATAATTTCACAATCACCACTGCTATCATCCTCATCTTCCCATTCATTATTGTTATCCTCAGGATTTTCGTTATTGTTATTATCTTAAATCTCTACCTAAATTTCATTATTATCATTTTCATCTTATTTTTATTACTAATAGGTATATAAGCAATCAAATGCTAATTTGTAAAAAATTAAAATTAATAAAACAATCATAAGACAAAAATTAAAATTTTTAGAATTTTCCTTTTCATTAAATTATATATACCCTTTATGTAATTTCTAAGCGCATCAGCAAAATTTTAACTTAAAAATAGTTATTTTCCTTTGTTTGCAAATTCATTTTATTTTTCCATCATTTAATCGAAATTTGAATATTATTTATCAGTGAAAATTGGAAAACTTTATGGAATTGTCTGTTAAGTGATTTCTTCACAAGGACTATTACAAATTTCACAATATTATTCTTGTTTAATATTTTCATTTTATTCAATGATTTTATCAAATTTTTCTTCACATATAAAACACCAAAACTGCTTGGCATTTTTTTCTTGTTAATTAATTGACTCCATTTAGTATATTTTATTTTTTTCCAATTTTTAGAATTTAATTGTTTATATTAAATTAACTTAAGCATAATATATTATTTAAATCCAATTGAAATGAAATTATATTAATTAAAATTAATTTTGCCTATAATTTTTTATATTTAGAATTTTGATAATAAATTAATTTAAATACAATTTTATAAATTTAAAATAATAATTTAACTATTTAAATATATATCTATTTTAATATAATTCAATTTCTTCATAGTATAATATATAACTAATTTTATATATATAAATATTATATTATGCTATGTTTTTCTAATTATTATATAATTAATAAATTGAAAAACAAATATTTAATATTTTTATTATATATAATTAAATTAATATGGAATAATAAAGCAATATTCATTTGTAAAAAGAAAAAAAAAGACATTTATTAGTTTAAAAGTTGTAAGGAAAAAAATAATAGTTAATTTAGTAAACACAAAATATTTAATAGCTAGAATAAAACAGAAAAATCATCGAGCTATAATCATAAAAATAATTAAAACAGTTAGAATAAAATCATAAATTTGTTGAAAAAGAAGCTTAAAAAGGACTATAAGCTTAAAAAGAATCTAATAAAATAAATAGTAATATTCCAAAAATAATTCTGAATAACTAGACAAAAGTAGTTCAAAATTAAATCATAAAACATTAAAAATCTTTTTCCTACGATTTTGCTAATAATTTAGGTTTTCAAGAATTTTTAAAATAAAAGTAGAAAAAATAAAAAAATATCAGGTAATCTTAAAACAAGTTTTAAAGCCTGTAATAGAGCCCAAAATAAGTAAATTATTGATAAATATCTCTTTTATAAAAGTATAAAGTAATTCTTACATTTTTTATAGCACTAAAAGTAAAAATAGGATAATATTCGAATTGATATATTTCCTTTGAACAGTTATATGAAGTAAAATTAAATAATATTCTAAAATTAAATAATATTTCTAGTTCATGTTAATATTATTATTTTTTATTAGATAACATGATTAATAATTTACAAGTACCCCTAAAATAACTAAGTTCCCTACATTTTAAAATTATAAAAAATAAAATTTGGATGACAACTATAGCATAATAAATAAATAAAAACAGGATTATAGCAAAGGAGATACCAAAAATATTAAAAACAAAATGGAGTAAAATAGCCAGGCCTCTACATTACCGCACTCAAAATACACTTCTTTCCATAAATCATAAAAAAAAGAGGAATAAAACCAGAATATGGGCTAATTATATTTAATTAATCCAAGTGAAAATAAGAGTAAAAATATTGAGAAATAATTAGAAATTTAAGAATAAAATAACAATTAGGAAATTAAAATAAATAACTTTTACAGTGCGGAAAGAAAAAACTCAAACATTTCTGAATAAAATAACTAAATAATAAAATAAAATAAAAAGACTCGTATGGAATTGATAAAATTATCATTTTTGAATAATAAGATAATTTTAAATCAGATTTAAAATATACAAGGGGCAAAAAGTTCAAAAAATTCCCCGAAAAAAAGCTTACTGTCCCGAAAACCTAGTTAATAAATGAGTAAGTTAAATTTAGACGCCAAAATTGACACAAATTCTGAAGAGAATAATATATAGTCAAATGAGTTTAATTTTCGTCCGTAACATAATAATTTATTCCCTAATTAAAATCGGAAAATATCGTAATTTAAAAGTCCAAAAAGTGACATGAATAAAAATAATTCTAATCTAAATATTACATTTTAATAAGATAATAATGGTAGTTAAAGTGTTCATTAAAAATCTAAATTTAACGCTGAATAAGAAAGAAGGCTTCTTTCAAAAAGGTTAACATTTTTACATAAATTAAGAATTGATAAATAGTATGATGATGATTGTTATCACCCAATAATAACTGATTAGTAAAGAATATAAATTATAGAAACTTGCAAACAAAATATGTAATTTCCGTATTAAAAAATTGACTCGGTTCAATAAATTGAAAAAGATCTCATATTTTATTTAACTAGAATTTAATAATCCTATTTAATGATAATTAAATAAGTAAACATCATAATTTATTAATTTTTTTAAAATTGTTTTTTATATGTAATACATTTCATTTAGGTTAGTTTTACAGCGCTAGGTTACATGATACCAGGATTGTTTCAAAAATGTGCATACCTTTAATTTTTAGTTTTAGATAAAAATAGAAAAGTTCTTTAAAAGTTAAAAATTAATAAAATGTTATAAAAACTTTTTTCGAAAAACCTAGATAAGATATTTAATAAATCCAATGAAATAAACTAAAACAAGATTAAATTTGACCTAATTTTTTAATTTGTAATTTATCCAGACATAAAAGAGTTATAAATGAGCTTCGAAAAAGAGGAAAGAAGAATAATTGAAATAAATTTAAACTCTCTCAAGTAAAAAAAAGAATTAATTATTAATTAATTTTCCATTTTTTATATAAACTTTAAATAAAAAAGAGAAAATATGATTGATTTAAAAGATTAAATGATATCTACTTAAAAAAAATATATAGAAAATGCTGGAAATGAAGAAATTTAGAAATAAAAAGTAATTTTCAAGCTTAATAGAACTTTGTAATCCTTGCCTGAATTTAGCTTTAAAAAACAAACAGATCTTTAAATTAAACTACATTTAAAAATTAAACAATTTTCAAAAGAAAAAAAAGAAGAATTAAGTGAATTAAAATATTTTAGGCCAGAGTCTTTTGAAACTTATAACTAAACAAATAAGGTTATAAAAAGTCTTCATTAAAAACTATATGTAAATGAACAAGAATGATTATAATATATTTTACAATAATAACTTGGGTTATCAATATATACTTATTTTTTTTTGATGAAATAATTTTTAAATAAAATTTAATTAAACTTATCATTTTCACTATTATTATTACTGCTATTATAACATTTATTAATATTAATATTACTCATATTATTTTTTTTTCTCTTCTTATTAAAGCTATAATTTTTCATTAATTTTAATTACGAAATCTATATTGTTTTATTATATTTCATGTTTAAATAAGGGTTTAAAAAAATCATAAATCAATTAGTTATTTCCCTCATTTAATTTTTTTTCTAAACTATAAACTTATTTCACATAAAATTATACGTATCCATACTAATTGTGTGAATATAATATATCGAATACATTTTGCTATAAATTATTTTGTTAATCAATTTTACAAACATTATTGCTGATAAAAAAATCCATTAGGCTTAAATGAGCATTAAAAGCCAGTTTCATTAATGCATTTTCCCCACCCTATATTTATTAACATTTAAATCAAGTTTTTAAAATAAATATATTTTAAATATTAAAATTACTATAGTTGTTTTATTTCTATCTAAATTTGGATTTTTTAAAAGAATTTCAATTATGCTTTTATTCCCCATTCCACAGGCAATTATAAATGCAGTTCTTCCAGCCTAAATTTGTTAAATAAATTATAAATAATAATATTTTTTGAAAGATTAAAATTATTTGTTATTAAAAATTTACAGAATCTTATTAATTAATATCAACTCCTTTTTCAATTAAAGAAATTACAAGTTCTTAATGTCCAGATAAAACAGCCAAATGAAGCCAAGTTTAATTTGTGTTAGTTAAAGGTACATTAAAATCTAAATCTGGATACTTATTCAAAATTATATCTAATTCTTATTCTAAATTTTTAAATTATATTTATTATTATAAAAAAATAAAAATTTGTATTTTCTTTCAGAACAAAATTTTTAAATATTAGTACATATTTATTAAAAACCTTATTTACTTTTATTTATAATCGAAATACAATCCTTTCTTTTTTTATATTCATATTGATTAAAATTATAATTTTATTAGTTTTAATCTTCTGTTTCCATTTAAATTATATTTTAAAATGTGTCTCTATTTTTTTTTATTCTAATTTATTTAAAAAATTTACTTTCGATATAATTACGCTTATGATTCCTTTTTTTAATTGATTTTTTATATAATGAATTTCTGATTAATAAATACATGATAAGATTATAATTTATTTAAAATTAAAAACTGATATATTAATATAAAATTTTATTTCTAACTAATATTAATATGAAATCATTATAATTATAGCTTTGATTTATTTTTTATATATAAAATAATTACTATTTTTACAAATTATTATACTAATTATATCAGTCCTTATAAGTTTATTCAATGTATTCCTATATTTTTTCAGGCTATTCTTTATATGCAAGAGTTTATACTTGATTCGTTACCCTGTCTTTAAAGGCTTGAGAATAGCTATGTAAATTATTTATATTATTAAGAAACATATATGTTTTTTCATTTTAATTTAAATAATTATAAATAAAATATATATTTACTTTCTAGTTCTATCAAAAACTTCTCCTTAACTTAAGAGTGGATTTTAATTAATATTAAAAAATTTATTTCTGGCTGCTTTAACTTTTCTCTATTAGGGGTTTAGTCTTGTTTTTTAACCAAATGCATCTAATTTTTCTTCTTCCTCGTCGCTTCCGCCTTCTTCTTATTATTTAATTTTATTTTAAAATAATTTTTTTCTTCTTTCTTCTTTTTCTTTTTCTCTTTTTTTCCTTTTTTCTTCTACTTCTTTCCTATTTAAAAAAAAAATTTAATTCTATTAATAAAAATCTATCTAAATTTTAAAGCATTTAATTTATTTTTAAATATCTATTTTATTACCAAATTTTCTTCTTATTTTCATCTTCTGCTTTAAATAAATATGCCATTCCTGGATCATTTTTTAACATTTTTTATCTTAATGCCTATTCTTCTCTATCTTATCTAGCTTTTTTATGTTCAGCTTCACTTAATGTTTCTCTTACTAAAATTCTTCTAATTGAATTTTTAACTTGTTGTTCATTTTGATAACCCCATTTATGTTGTAGCTCCTTTATGTCTATTTTTTGAATAAAATATTTTTTTATATCATTTTCCTAAATTTTATTCAATAATTATATGCTATTTTACTATATAGTTTAGTTAATTTAGGATCATTCATGCTTTGATTTCTTGTATCTTCTCCGTATTTTGAAACACTATCTGATATCATAGAACCTAAAAACATAAAATTATAAAATATAAATATTTATATTTATTAATTTATATGTTTTTCTATATTTACCTGAGTCTCCAGTTCTGGCAGAAACACTCATTTCTTTTACAAAAGTAGCATCACTTAAAAAGTCTTCTCCATGTATTTATTTTAAAATTTCAAATTCATCTGTTTTCTTACTAACTAACAATCTTAAGTCCTATTAAAATTACAAAGCCTACTTAGGATCTTTCAAGTTTTTTCTTTCTTTTAAATTATCACAATTTAAATGTTCTTTGGCCTATAACTTTTCGGTCATTCTAATAAATTTAGCTCTTTTATAAAAAAATATATTTTTAATATTTTAAAAATTAACATATCTATATATTAAATAAAATATTTACTCGCCCTCCCCTGATAAAATATGCGAAACCGCTTCTTTCATCGTTTTATATAATCTTTAAATTTCTGCTTCCTTTTAAATATTAAAAATTAATTTATATTCATATATATTTAAAATGATTCAAAAAATTTTTTTTTAATAAATACATTTTTTCTATTTTTTTCATGTTCACTTGCCCTAAGTTATCTTACTGTCTGACTAACTCTTTCTCTTACAGTGGTTAAATTTCTAACTACATTTTCATCTAAAACTCCAAATTTTGTTGAAACTTTATTCACCTCTTTTGCGTATTTTTTAAGTAACTCATAATCTTTTTTTTCCTAGTTTTTATAAAAAAATTAAAATTTCTATATTAAAATAAAAAACATAATATAAAATAGTTATTAAATATTTGTAAGTTTTTACATAAGCATTTTAAACATTTTTATAGTAATCGTCAACTTATCTAAATAACATTGTATCTAAATAATCGTCATCATTGATATGTTATATTTCTGTAAAATTTTTAGTTTTTTTCGGGTCATTAATTTGTTCAAATTAAGATTCTCTTACAATAGTCTCTCTATTGGATTAATATTTATTAAATTTTTCTAGTGGCTAATTCCAAATACCTTTAATATAATATTTGTTAAAAAAAAACAGCTATTTTAAATTATAATTTGCATAAATTTTCGATTTATACATTTTATATTCTTTTTAAAATAAAAAATTATAAAAGGTTTTTATTTTTAATTTCACCTTATTTTCTTAAAGGAGTAATTTTTTTTTCAACTTATAGAAGATTTCCTCTATTATCAGCAGCGGGCTACACCTAAGTATTGAATATATTTGTTTTTAAAGGAATGTTATAATTTGTTTCACTATTTGATAATAATCTTTATTAGGCTAACATTTTTATAATATAATTATTATTAAAAAATTATTTTTGTATTTTAAATATTGATTTAATTATTATTTTTATTTGGAAATATTATTTTCTTAACTATTAAATTACATTGTAAATAAATATTTTATTTAGACAAATAAATTTTATTTATTTAAACTAATATAGTATTATTATTAAACATAATATCTTAATACAATATGAATTAGTTCAATTTTAAATTTGACAGTTTTAAATTATATTTTTAGAAATTTGATCGCAAAAATTTCAATTTTTACTTTATTTTTTGGGAATATTAAAATTTTTATCATTTTAAATTATTATATAAACAATATTTATTTTAACGATAAAATGATGAAAATTATATTCACATTAAATTATTTCTCTAAGAATTTCATGAATTTTATTTTTTACTTATATTTAAAAAGAACCCTATTGTTAAATCAAATTTCAAAAAATATAGTTTGATTATTATAATATATTATCGTATAATAAATGAACTAATAATCTTCTAATATAAATATTGAAATTTATAAAGAAATAACTATTATTAAAATAAATTAATTTTTGTATAAAATAAAATATAAACAAACAAAACAAAACCGGAAAAAATACAACTATCATATACTTTTAACAAAAATACACTTTTTAGCAGATAACATAAAAAAAATGTCTGAAATTTACGAAATTATAAAAAATATAGGCGGAGGTTCATTTGGACAAGTATATTTAGCTAGACATAAAAGAGAAGAAAAACAGTATGTAATCAAAAAAATAAAAACAAGAGATATGTCTCAAAAAGATAGAGAAAATACTGAAAATGAAGTTAAATTACTTTAAAAATTGAGGTAAAATTTAATAATACATTTAACAATAGTTTTAGGCAGAAAAATAAGTGCTAAAATAAAATTATTGCGTATTTTTCTAAATAATGAATTCAAAAAAATATTGTTATGATTTTAAAAATTTAAATATATAAAATTTGTTTAATTTAACCTAATTACACAGACATTCCAATATAGTAGCATATAAAGATAGTTATTTAGATAGAGAATAATACTTAAATATAGTCATGGTTTACTGTGAGGGAGGAGATATATATTAAAGAATTAAATCAAATAAAGGCAAAAATTTCCCTGAAGATCAAATTTTAGACTGGATGGCACAAATGGCACTTGCTCTTTATTATTTACACGATAAAAAAATTCTTCACAGAGATTTAAAAGTATGTTTTTTTAAGATTTATTTTTAATATTTATATATATTTTATTTTTTTAGACTTAAAATATATTTTTGAAAAATGGAAGAGTTCGTTTAGGAGATTTTGGTATTGCTAAAACTTTAGATTCTACAAAAGATTTTGCAAATACCTGTATCGGAACTCCGTATTATATGTCGCCAGAATTATTTAAATACAAACCTTATAGTTATAAATCAGATATTTGGGCATTTGGTTGTTGCGTTTATGGTAAATATATTTAATAAAAGTTAATAATTAAGTGCTTATTCTAATAAATATATTTATGATTTTAATTTTAATTAAAATAGAAATGTGCAATTTAAGACATGCGTTTGATGCTTAGAGTTTAAATGGTTTAGCAGTTAAAATTATGAATGGGTCATTTGCACCAATATCTAATACATATAGTAAATAACTTAAAGATTTAATAGGAAAAATGATATCTATCAATCCCAAAAATAGGCCAACTGTTTGGGATATTATGAACAAAAAAATAGGTAATTATAATTTGAATCTATATACTTAATTTCTAAAAAAATTAAGGAAATAAAAATTAAATATATATTTTTTATTATTATTTAGTTAAAAATAGAATAATTGCATACATGCAAGAACTTTTTCATGATAGTTAGGATATGAATAAAATTTAGGATGTAGATGATGTTTATTTAGATTCATTAAAAGAATAAGGTGAAAAATTAGGAATTTTACCTACATTATAAAAGTAAATTGGATTAAAAAATGACCCTACTAAATTTTAAAAGGGTTCATCTGGGCAAGATAATGATAAAGAAGTAATTTAATAGTAAATTTTGATATAATTGTAAATTTAATAAAATAATATAATAGGCAGATGAATAATTAAGAAAAAGAAAATTAGAATTACTAAAAGAAAAAAGAGAGAAGAAAAGAATGGAAGAAGAATTAAAAAAACTCGAAAAGATTAAATAAGCTTAGGAGCTGAGATTACAAAGACAAAAAGAACAACAATAAATTCAAGAAAGAATAAATAATAGAAAGTATAAATTTTATTAATCAAATGTTTAAAAATTTAAAAATATATTTTAAATAGGTCTATTTAGTAATAAGCTAGTAGTCAAACTAGGATTAACAAATCTAAAGAAAGATAAAATTTTTAGCAAAACAATCAATCTTCATAAAATTCGAATTCTAGATCTTATAGTTATGAAAGAAAGAGAGAAAGTTCTTTGTAAAATAAAAATAATAATTAAAGAAAAAGTTCAAAAGATGTTAGAAAATCTTTTGGTTAAAATCCTATACCTCATCACTCAAATTCAAACAGTAATATAAACGCCTATAAATAAAATAATAGTAAACCTAGTTCAAGAATTTAAAGCAGCAATAAATATAAAAAAAATCCAAATTAAAACGAGCATTAATAATAATAACAGGAATAAATTTAAAAATCAGAGTGGGACGCAAATTCAAGTCAAACCACAAACAATACAAATTATAAAGATCAATGTTAAGAAGAAAAAAACAAGAGAGATAAAATATTAAAATAAAAAGAGTTAAAATAGTAGGAAGAATAGGAGTTGTGGAAAAAATAATTTAATTAAATACAAGTTGAAAATGCATAAAATAGGTAAAAAGCTGCTTAATAAAAAGCCGCCTAATACAGGCCTTCCACAGGGATGAGGGACGCCATAGGCCAAGATGATATATAGTAAATTAATGAATAAATGGAAAAATAACATATATCTCCTTAATAATAATAGTAATATCAATAAAAAAAAAATGATGATGATGATTATGAAATAGAAAAAGAAGTAATTTAATAATTTTTTTTTTTTTTTATAGTTGCAAAAAGGTTTTAATTTTTTCATTATAATTTCTTTTAAGGAAAGAGAAATTGAAGAAGTAAAAGCTTAAATAGAATAAGAGATATAAGAAATTGATTAAGTTAAGTAGGAAATTTAGGAAAATGATATAGAATAAAGAGAGTTATTGGAATAAAAATAACATCAAATAAATAGTTAAAAAGATATTTAAGATGATTAAAAATATGAAAATGCGGAAGATGATTTCGATGAATATAATGGAGAAGAAAATGATGATGAGGAAGAAGAATAAAATACGATAAATGAAGTTGATGAAGATAATTACGATGAACAAGCAGAAGAAGAAAAAAATTAAAAAAGTGTAGCTAGTAATAAAAATAAAAACTATTAAATGACTTATATTTTTGTATTTTTAATTAAATTAATCTATCTTTTCAATCTAATACTAAATTTATTTTTTCTATATTAAATCTTAAAGACAAAATAGAACAAATGAGGACATAAATTATGTAAAAAACAACGAAAATAAATGAATTATAATAATCTCTGAAGCCACATCAAAAAGGAGATAGTAAAATAATAAGGGACAAAGAGGGTTATATAATATAGGTAATACTATAATACTATATAAAAAAATATTTTATGTTTATAGTTATTTACTAATATTTTTTAATTAAATAAGGAAAGTATGGAAGAAAAAATAAGTGAGGATAGTTAACTAGAAAATACAGATGACGAAATTGATGATGATATCGAAAAAGGGGAAAATTCAGATTATGAAGATTATAAAGAAGATGATGGATAATTGCCAGCTGAGGCAAAGTTGGACTATAATCCGCAATACTAAAAAGTAACTTTTTAATTATATTATTATTATAAAATAAGTTTATAAAAAAATTTTATAAAATAAATTAGATTAATGATAGAATTAGATTATTAAAACACAGGTGTGAAGCTGGATTAGGAAATGTTATATATGAAAAAACTTATGAATATTTAAAATAAAGTGGTAATTAAAAAGTAGACTAAGTAAGAAAAAAATTATTGGATATTTTAGGTGATGACATGATCGGATTTTGGCATTTAATAGATTAAATTTTAATGTTAGAGGGAATTTTGGCTGAAGTTCCTTAAAGATTATAACCAGAATAGATTTGATTGTTTATAAAATTTATTAAAATATAAACAAATTATATTAACTTATTATATTTTTAATTTTAGTTATATTTATATTCTATAAACTTTTAATAATATATAAAGATTTTCTTATAAGATAATTTATAATTTTACATTCATATATTACCGGCATAAATATTATACCATTTTATTAAGTTATTGTTTCATAGCTTATAATTAAAGTATAGATACAATAAAAATAAATTTTTTTGCAATAATCATTTTATTTCATAATATTTATCAAAATACTGTTAATTAACATGGTAGTATATTTAATCAATATTTCTAATTTTATTTTACTTTTTTGCATTTTAAATTAAACTTTAAAATTCTTCTAAATTAATTTCTTAGTCATTATAACTTAAAGTTAGTACTCCATCAAAATATAATTAAACAACAAAACTAAACATGTCAATTTAAGGGAAATAATTTTTTAAATACTAAATTATAAATTTATTAATTTTTTGTTATTTTAAAATATTATTAATATATTTATTACTTAAATTGACCTAATAGGATTGTGGAGTAAGAAACTTTTAAATTTTAACAATCTTTACTAAATTATTTATTTTGCTGAAATTTCTTATCTATTTTGGTAAATTTTAAATGCCTCCTTTATTTATTATATTCCTAAAATAGATTAAAATATTTCAATAAATTATAATATAATTAATATATACATATATATAATTATTTATATATTACCTTCAACATTTTAAAAAAATTGATCTTTTGTTTCGTTTTTCTTTTATTTAAATTGGTTTTCAACTTCATCCATTTTTAATTAATTTTCTTTTTGTAAATATAATATTTAAATATTTAATAAATATATACAAAATACTCAAATTATAATACCTGAAGAAAATTTGAAATCTTAATAAATATTATCCATTAAAATATCTAAATCACAATTTTGTTCATCTTAATTGGATAATGTTGTTTATTGGTATTCTTGTTCTATTAAATAATCAGATAAAAGTCCATTAAAGGTTTTTTCTTATTTATTTTTATTATTTTTCTTTTAATTTATATTCATTTATTCTTATTCTTAAATTTCGCTACTTATTTAATTATAAACACTTCCATACAAATCTAATGACGTAAATGAAATATAACTGCTTTTTTCTACATTTTCCATTTCTTTTTTTAATTATTTTTACTAATAAGTCCACCCATGTTTTTAATTAAAACTGTGTAGATTATGTTTTTAATTAGATGGTTTTTAATTTTTATCTTGATATTTTTAAAAACTCTATTAAGTAAAAATAAAAGAGAAATCTGGTTTTAATTCTTGAAAGCATTATTTTTTCAATTTTTTATTGATTTTTTTTTAGAAATTTCCAAACCAAAACTCAAAATATTTTGCCTAATTAATTGTAAATATTTAAAATTTAAGAATTTTATTTATACTTAAATAAATAATTACTTTTGTAGTTATGGAATTAATTTACTAAGCTCTCATCAAAGCTTACCTCATAATTAATCTTTTTTCGTATTGATTTAGTTCTTGTAATTAAAACTAAGGTTAACTTTTATCTCTTTCCTGTCCATATTCTTCTAAAGAATTTTCCTGGTCAGAATTTAACTCATCGTCATTTTTTTCATCATTTTGGTTTTATTGTTAATTTTAAATTATTTCATCCAAAATTGAAATATCTCTATAATTTCTTTCTTTTTCTTTTTTAAATATTTTATTCATTAATTTATCTAACTATCTTTTATCAATTTTCTTCTCTTAATGATTCTCTTTTTATTATGTACTTCTAGTCTAAATTTAAAAAAAAAAAATAATTTTTATATATATTTTATATTTTAATTATATGTTTCTTAGAAAAATATCAATAATCAAATAATTACCTTCATTTATTTTTAATTATCTTCTTATTTAACCTTTTTTCTTAAATCTGCAATGGCCAAATCTTCTGAAAGTTCTTCTAAATCACTTTATATATATATGTTATCTTCCGATTCGTTTAAATTATTTTCTTATTTTACTCCTTAATTTTAATTTTTTTTTATAGAGAGCCCATGTGTCATATTTTCTACATATTATATTACATATTCATTATTTTCATCCAAATAAGGAGGAAATAAAACTTCTCTGTCAAAATTCATTTTATTACCCTTAAAATAATTTATTTCAAAAGTTTTTGTAATATTTTTTATAATGCCTATTTTTTTAAGTGATTCGACCATCCTGTCAACTGTTTTTTTATCCACTTAACCTATCTATTTTTATATTATAAAATATTTATTTATAATTTTAATAAAATTATTTATTTTCATAGAATATAAATTACACCTAGTGGCTATTCGAAATCAATCAAAGACTTCTTTAAATCTAAAGAGTTTTATATTTTTTCTGTATATATTTCGTTCAAAATGTAAATATACCTGTTCATTTTTTGTCTTGACATTTGTCTCTATTATAATAACATTTTTTTAAAAGATTTTAAATATAAAATTTTGCACTAAAATATAATATATAATATTATTATTTACCTTAGATTTACTTTAATTGCTATTTTATGCTTATGGATTATTTAAATCAAGGAATTCAATTTTTTCACCTACAAATTTGATAATTTGCTCTGAAATTTAAATGTATTAATCTTTTTTGGCAAGGCACTAGTTTATAATATTTTTTATTTGGATTTCTAGCTCTTAGGTTATATTTCTTCCCACATCCATATTTATTTTATTTAATTCCTAATGAATTTCTTAGATTTTTAAGTAATCTTTATTATACAAACTTTTTTTTATAAGGTCACTTAATAAATTATTTCCTGTCAAAAATAAACAAATAAACCTTGCTAATATATCTTCTTTTAAAATCAATTTCTGAGGCATTTAATTTTTTTAAATTGTTTTATTTTAAATAAAATTGACACTATTATTATTGGCCGGTTTATTTATTTAAGGTTTATTAACCTAGCTTTAACTCATAAACTGTTCTACAGTTGACTATGTCACGCATAAATTTTTTTCTTCCATTTATTTAATTATATCATTTTTACCTTACTCTTCTTCTTCTTCTTCAATCTTAATTTTTTATTAAAATTCTTATTCTGAATTTTTGTTTTCATTCTATTAATTATTTTATGTTTAGTCCTATATTTAGATATTAGAAGTATCATAGTTTTTATCTATAACATATTTCAAACTAAATGTTTTTCCATTTCTCTCAGGTACCTGACGGATATTATAAGTTTGCATACTTTTATCTATATTTCTAGATAACATTTTGTGTTAGTTAAGTTTCATAACCCTTCAAATATAAATAATTAATTTATGATTTTATTAAAAGTTAATTTAATTTATAACCCTAAAATTTTTTCTTAAAAAACCTTACCTTTTTTGCAATTCTGTTAATAATAGTCCTTCTTTGTCTTAGCTCTCTTTACTTGCTAAATTTAATAAAAAATTATCTTAAAAAGTTAGCTCTCTTAAGCAAAATACATCTTAGTATAGTTTTTCAAGTAATTTTTCTTGCTCATTGATAAAAATTTATTCAACGGGGAAAAATTCTATCTTAATTTTAAAAAAGCTAAATTTTTTTTTGTTTTTTTAAGTTGTAAATCTATATTTAATTTACTTCTAGGTTTTTATTGCTCTAATTTTTTTCAGGTTTTTAATTAAATTTAACTATTTATTTTCCAGGCCTAGAAACTTCACATTACTAATTCATTTAAAAAAATGATTTGTCTATTTTTAGAAAATTATACTTTGCTAACCTTCTACATTAATGACTTATTTTTTTCGAATCATCAGAACTTTCTAAAATTCATTTATAATTAAAGATTTTAAATTTTTAATAAAATAATAAAAAATTAATAAAATAAAAATTATTAACCTTTTGTAGATTTGTACACAATTTTGGCAATTTATGCGTAATTAGCTTTCTTTTTTTCACTTTATTTAACAATTTGAAAACATTATCTTGCAATTTAATTTTCTTTACCAGGAAAAAATATCTTATAAAAAAATAATTTTGTTTTTATTTCTTTAATTCTAGTATTTAAATAATTTATTCAAATAAAAATATGTAAAATTCCATAAAAATACTAAGTATATAAAAATAGAATTGTAATACCAATTAATTTTATAGATTTTTTAAATTATTCTATTGTTATTAGGTTATTTTTGAACCAATTAAAATGTATTAAATAAATAATTACTTCTAATTCATTGTGTTTTGAAAATTAATGTGTAATTTTGGAATTCGAATCCAAATACAAAAATAATTGACTATAATCTTTTAATTAATCTAGTAAATTTAAACCTTCTTAATCATTTTTCACTTCTTGATATCTAGATTCATTATTCTTAGATTTTTAATCTTTATTAGTATTTTTTGAGTTATTTTATTAAAGTGTTTGGTTTTGGTAATAAATTACGATGTCTTTGTTTTTTATTAATTTTTGTAAAATCTTTTTTGGAGGATAGTTAAAATTTGCCAATCTACTATTTTTTTCTAATTTTTACAGTATTTAATAAAAATTAAGCATATTATTTTTGTAACTGTCCTTTGTTTTTTAACCAGTTAATTGCTCTGAATACATAATATAGTGATTACTACATATTTTGAAAATTTGCTGAACTATCAATTCCATGTGCTGTCAATATTTTTTTATATATTTATAATTAATATAATAAAAATATTTATTCCAATTAAATTTATTTAATAAATTGTTTATAATTGTAAGAAAAACACGTTTAATATATAAAAAATCATTTTATATTATAATTTAGAGTAAAAACTATAAAAAATTTTTTATAAAATTAAGAATTATTTTAAATATAATTTTTATAATACTAAAAATTTAAATTTAAAATATAAAATTTTTTATAATATATACATATATATTTATAAATTTAATTTTTATACAGTTTTTGCATCAATTATCCAAATTTTAATTCATTAATGACTCCATATAAATTTATTTATATCTCGCACTGGTAAATCCTTCATTACCTAAACCTCCAATAATTTAAGAATTTTTTATATTTTTATTTAAATTTTATTTATTTTCATCCGCCATGTAAGTACCTCTATCAGTCTGAGCATTATTAAAAAGTACATTATAATTATTATCAAAATCATTTTCATCGTTATATTAATCTAGATTATTTAAATTTAGTTATAATTCACGTTTTTTATTTTAATTTCTTTTTCCTTATATATTAATTTCCCCTTCTTTTTCCAAAAAATCTTAATTTTACCTTAATAACAATAATTCTTATTGTTTTTTGTCTTCGATTTCTTTTCGTTTTTTTTGATATTCTAATCCATATCTCTATTACATACTCTGATTTATCTGGCCTTCTTATTATTCTTCTTCATTGTATTAATTTGATAGAGTAAATCCAGTTTATAGATTATAAATCTTTAAAATTTATTAATTATAGTTTAATTAATTTTTAAATATTTTTCATATTTAAATTACTCTCATAATATCTTTCACTAGATCTTTTTAAATTAATTTCTCAATAAACTAGTTAAAATTCAAAGTCTTTTCTTCATCTTCCATTTCTATCAATATGTCTTATATAATTTCTAATTCTTCGGAATCTATTTTAGACAAATCAATTTCACTTGCTGATATTTCTCCATCACCATCACTGTCCAAGCCTCCAAAAAGTCTTTTAAGTTTTTCTTTTACATGTGGCTAAATAGTATCAAAAGAAACCATAACCATATTATATTTAAACCTATTTTCATTTTTTACTTTTTATCTAAACATTGGCATTTCATTATTCGAACTTGTATGACTATTTGAATCTTTTATAAATGAAAAAAAATAATTAATAAAAATTAATAATTAAAAAATTTATTATTTTGTAAATAAAAATTATTTTACCTCCTTTATCATAGTCAACTATATCGTCATCTTCGATATTTTTTTATTATAATATATTATTTTTTTACTAATTATTTTCCATTTCAAACAAGTTTTATGGCTTTATTTTCAAATTTGGTGTCGAATTTTGGCTCAAAGAATTTCTCTAACTATTTTTTTAAGAACTTTTTTTAGAACTTTTTTTGCTTTTTGAATTAATAATTTTAGCACTTTTTTTATTATTCTAATTATTTTTACTACTTTCTCTATTACTATCATTTTATTAATAAAGATCTTTAGAGTTCTCATCCATACTCTTAGTGTTTTTACCAAATAAATTACGAGCGGAATTTAAACCCTTCTTATTTTTGTTCCCTTTTGATTGGCTAGAACTACGGTTGTTATTATGACTATTACTTCTACTTCTACTTGAATTATTATTATTATTGTTATTATTTGTAATAGATATATTTAAAGTATTTTAAGTAGTTGGTATATGTTAATTTGGAAATAAAATTTGTTATTTCTAATGTGTACTTGCATTTGGAGTCATACACCTTCTTTTTGCATTTAAATTCTATATGCTATTAGGGTAATTTGTACTTGAAAACTCATTTCTAAGTTATAATTCCCACATTTATTGGTAAGGCCTTGTCGAACCGTCAACTTAGTGTACTAAATCGCTGTTAATATTATTTTTTATCAGATTTTCCACTATATATATTTTAAATATTATTTTTTTTTAGTCATTTTAAATATTTATAATTAATTTTAAATTAAATTTATATAATTAAACTATTATTTACTCAAATTTTTGTCTTATTCGTCAATTTTTTTACTTACTTTTTAATATATAGGGTCATTCTTATTTATTAATGGTTGATAAAGCTTTTGTCCTGTAACCTTATCATATGGTAAGTTCTATATATTTCTTTACAATTCAAGCTTATCATCTAATTCTTTTTTCTCTTAAAATAATCTTTTTATATGTTCTTTTTATGATTTTTCTGGTATTTATCTATTTTTGTTCTAAAAAATATAAATAATATTATAATAAAATAATTTATATACTAAAATTATTTTTACGGGCCCTAAATCTGGTGTATGAGGATTAAGTTTCTAATATTTTTACTAATTACTTATATTTTTTCTAATTTCGTCAAATGCAGCCTGGTGGTATAGTTTATCATGTATATTTTCGGTATTGAGGTATTTATCTATAAATTATTATTCGAAATAAGGCGAATAAATATTGTCAATTTTTTCTTTTTGCTTTTATTTGGTTGCAATTTTTCTACTTTCTTCACTAATATAAGGACTGAAAGAACATTCGTTCATCATTTGCTCTTCTTTTAATAAGTTTGATAATTGTATTTGTTTTTATTTTCTCATATGATCATAATACAATGCTTCTTCAATTTTTTAATTTCTTTGAATTTCTTTACTTTTTTAGGAAATTTAAGGATGAAAATAACCCTAATTAAAATTAAAATTGTATTTACTATTATTCATTTAAAAATTTATAACTTTTTAATTTGAATTAATTTTTACTTTTAACTCATCCATTTCCTCCAATTCCTTTTTTAATTATTTTTTTTCCTACATTATTTATAAATTTCTTTATTTTTTTAAAGCATTATCATATAGTTAGTTAAAAATTTCACTATCTTTTCCTTTGTGATTATGTAAATTTTAAGAGGATTTACTATTTTATTCGTTTTTAGAATTAAATATAACAAATTAATTAGGCGAATAATGACTTGAAATATCATTCCCATTATTTTTATTATTAACATTCTTATTATTATAACTATAATTAGAATTATTTCTTCCCGTTTATCTTTCTTGATTTTAATTATAATATAATTACTGCGTTGAATGCAAATGTTATTTTTACATTATGTTTTTATTACTGATATCATAACTTTTTTAAATATCTTTTACACTATTAAGATAACTATTATTTTATGACGACAATCCGCTAATTTATTTCTTTTAATTTATATTAACTTTTTACGATTTTGGTAATTAATAAGGTGATTTACTTTTTAATACAATTGTTTCATGATTACTACCAATATTTCTATCATAGTTATTACTAGTATTCATTCTGCTAGTCGATGCTTATATACTAGAATTATTTTATAAATTATTATTATTATAATTATTTCTGAAAAAAACAGAAGAAGTAGAACTAGTAATAGGCGATTTAGAATGAACTTTGTTATTTTATTTTTTATATTTATTATTTTCAATATTGGGTGTGAATAGTTAAGATTTATGGACCATTTTTTAGGTATTTTTATTTTTATTATCATAGTTTATCTTTGAATTTATTTAACTTAGTTTATTGCTTTACATTGGCGATTTTGAATTGTTTTAATTTTAAGTCTTAAATTTTTACTCCATTTAACCACTACCTTAATTTTTATGACTTAATTCTTAACTAGAGTTATAATCTTTACTATGTGAGTTATTTTTTGATGATAATGTTATATTTTATTTAAAATATTTATTATTATTTTGTATATTTTTTTCATTCTGCTTTTAGGATATCTTTTTCTACCATTACTCATATTGATTAGCTATCCCTTCTTAGGTTATTTCATTTTTTTAATTAGGGTTTAAATTCTTATTTTACAATAAAAACTAATTTTCACCAATAACTTAATTTTATTATTTCTACATATTTTATAGATCTGGAAATTGCTAAGGACTTTATTAGACTTATTAGTTTTATTTTTTTTAGGTACTTTATTAATCTTAAGCCGTTTGAAAACTATTATTCTTTGAACTACCGAAATTATCTTATTCCTAAAACTAATCCATATTTATATTTTTCAATTATTGCTAATAATTCATTTAATTATTTTGTTTAGCCTATTATTATTAAAATTATTTAGCCTAATTTATATCCTTATTATTCTAATTTACTTCTTTTCTCTATTCGATATTAACGTTAGGATTATTGTTCAAATTATTTTTCTTATTTTTTTAAATTTTATGGGTTTCAATCTGCTTTCTTAAAAAAGGTAAAATATTTTAATATTATTAAAAATTTTCAAAAATAAATAAATTCATACTAAATGTTTTCAACTAAGAATTATATACACTATTCATTTAAATCATTTCTTTAGCAAAAATCATATGAAATCTAATAAAGATCTTCTCCTTCATGAATTTTAATTACTTCAGTACCACTGTCAATGTCTAATTATACAATAGCGATTACTTTATTTTCTTTATTTTTTTAATTTTTCTTTTAATTCATATTTTAATCATTATCATATTAATTTTTTATTTATTGATCTTAACTGCTGTTACTTACTCCATTTGAATAATAACTTTCATCATCTTCTTAAATTTAATTGAATCCATTTTACTAAAATTATGGGAAATCTGTAGTTTATTTATATCTTTAACCCAAATCATTATTATTCTGATATTATTATGGAACTTAT
The DNA here is from genome assembly GCA_001447515.1 of Pseudocohnilembus persalinus. NCBI lineage: Eukaryota > Ciliophora > Oligohymenophorea > Philasterida > Pseudocohnilembidae > Pseudocohnilembus > Pseudocohnilembus persalinus. Next base: position 40,421 of record LDAU01000243.1, read on the forward strand.
TTTTTTACATTTTATGTTTAATTTAACTAATTTTCATTATAATATTTATTTTATTTTTGAGGACTGATCCCTTATTTATTTAAAATAATTCCATTTTTATTAATATTCATATTATTTTATTAATAATTTAAATTTCCCTAAGTTTAAACAGCAAAATTCTAATTTATGTTTTAATTTCTACCTTATTAAAAGTAATTTTTGTGCTACTAAATTTAGTTATTAGATTAATAAAGAAAATTATTGGGATTTCTATCAGAATTTTTACTTTATTTCATATACCTTTAGTTGTCTTTTTTATTTAATTTTTTTATTTCAAGTATTATTCCTATTTTAATTCAATTATTTGATTTCGCAATATTGAATTAAGAATTTAATTGTTGTTTTCATATATTTCAATACCATAAAAATTATTTCAATTTAAATTAATTATGAATTAAATATTATATAACCTAATAAAAATAGCATTGCTGATATTACTAATATATTTTTTTTTTCTTAAATGATTAAGGAATTAATAATAAAAGGAATATTATTTTAGAATAATTATTTTTAACATTTAATCAATTAAAATTATAAAAATACAAAATGCAACTTTGCACAATTTTAGCATTATTTATTTAAATTCTTAGATTAATAATTTAAATAAAAAAATCTAAAAATTACTAATATAAGGTCAGACCAAAAAAATTAAACTAATATAAATATAAATATTTTTTGCAGCTTAAAATTTTCATTATTATTCAACTTCTATTTTCTCATCTTATTTTTATTTAGGAAGTTAATTTTTATTCTAAACTTTTTATTATTCTTCCTTTTCCTTTTCTAATTGTTATTTTTCCTACTCCATTTCTTAATTTTTAACTAATAAACTAGGGTCTCCTAAAAACTTAATAAGTTCTTAAAATTGGTAATATAATCCTAAATCGTCACCTTCATATTTTTTTTTATTAACTTCTTTTTCTATATCACTCATCTACTGAGTAGATAACCATTATTTATAATTTTTACCATCTTTTTAAAATAAGTTGAAATTTATTTTTTTATTTTCTTTATTTTGTTATAGTTGCTAAAATTCTTTGTTTGTAATCTCCACACAATCTTAACTTCCATCTAAAATTTGTATTTCACATTATTTTGTAGGATATTCGTGGTATAACTACAATGTTCCGGTTTATTTTAAACCAGGTACTTATATATTATCTATTTAAAATTTATATATTTATCTATCAAATAATTAGTTATTTTAAGTATTAGTATCTTCCAAGGTCTCTTTATATTCTCCTTCTTCCCTAATTTAATATTTATTTGTTATAAAGCCAATTTTATTAAATAAAATAAATAAAATAAAAATTTTCATTATTATTACTCGTCTATATTTGTTTTCTTATCTTATAATTGGTTGAATTCTTTAAGGCCAATCTTTTTTAATTAGGAAATTTTTCCAATTTTAGAAATTTCTAATTTATTTAAATGGTCTAAAACTCCATTTAAAACCAGCATTTAAATCGCTCTTTTCCTAATTTATTCTACCAAAAATTCCCCTTTATTTTACCCATTATTATTGTTCTCTTAATTTTCTTCTTCTTAATTTTCTTCTGTTTAATCTTTTTTTTCTTCCATTTCTTCTTCTATTTATTGATTACTAATATCACCACTTTCCGAAGATAAAACTTCCTCCAACTCATCTTCTTATTCATCTTCTTCGTTACTCTCTGAATCAGAACCTTTCCTCTCTTTTCTACCCATTCTTTTACTCTAATTAAATATTAAAAAAAATTATATTTTAATTTAGATAATATGAGAATTCAATATATTAATATAAAAATTTATATCTTTTTTTTCAAATTGTAAAAAAAAATAAAAAAAAAAAATATTTTATATAAATAAAATTTAATTTTCTGTTTCATTACTGATTTAAAGATAAATTTTTTTATAATAAAAATATAGTTATTGAGAAAAAAATAATAAATTAATTCTTGTATCAAAATGTAAATTTTATCCATTTTTTTAAATCTAAAAACAAGTAAAAATAAAATTAAATTTAAGAATTTAGAAAATAATAGAAAAATATAATTATTACCAATTTAGGGTCTTCTTCTTCTTAAAATCCTTAATGAACAATATTATTTAAAAATTCTATTTAATAGAATGTGGATTAAGATCCTTTAGAATCGTCAATGGTTATATTATTAGCAATACCAAATAAGTTAGTTTTAAAAAAATCTTCGACTTTTATAAGGCCAGATTTTTCAGTTGAAAGCATAATTTTTTTCAACTTAGGTTATTCTCTAAACAAAAATTTGAAAGGAAAAATAGAGGAGTAATTTAAATTTATTTTCAAATCTGCGCATTTTTTTTCTAATTCTGACTTATTTTCTTTAGAAACTTAATCAAAATTTAATTATATTACATGCCCGCTTAGCTCATATTTTTTCCCTCCTGAAGTCATATAATAAGGTAAAGTCGTAAATATCTCCATTTCTTCTTCGATATCATCAGATACTTATATAAAAAAAAAATTAAAAAAATATTTTTATTTTAAAATATATTTCCTTCAATTTTAGCAAAAAATTAAATTAATTTTACTAAAGTAAGGCTTTAATTCCTAATATAATCTTTTTAGCAATAGCGTTAATTACCCTTCTAATTATATTTAGTATGGATTTTACTAATAAGGAATTTTAAAAATTTATTGCACAGGTTTTATTTCTTTGCAAATATCTACTAGTTTTTTAGGTAAATCTTCTGTAAATTATCTTATGCTTTTATCATGTTCCTCCATCATTTTCTATATAAATAAATTTTATTCATACATAAAATAGACTCATAATAAAAACCGATAAAAAATACTTTACGTTTTTAAAAATAATTATTTTTTATATTTTTTTTATTTAAATTTACTTTTTTATACTACTCTCTTTCTTTCAAAAATTGTGCTTTTTTCTCTCTTTATTAAAGTTCCTCATTTAACAGGGCTTTGATTTATTCTTTATGGCTTACTATTTCATTTTCTTTAGATTTAATTTCCTCACTTAAAAATATTTATAAAAATAAAATATATATTTAATATAATTGCAAATTAATTACTATTAAGGAAGCTTTTCTATATCTTTTAATTGCAAGTTACTTGTTATTTTAGTGTTATTGATAATAATCTATTTTTAATATTCCAAACTTTAATAATATATATACTTTTCATCAATAACCTCTTTTTCTGCGTTTATATTGTTTTAATCTTTATCAAGGTTTATGTATAAATTTCTATTAATTTAATAAAATTATTTTTTTAATTCAAAAGTTTTTCATAAAATTTATCTGTTTAATAAGTGAAATATCATTTATTCATTTTACCTTTGTAGTTTTCTCAACCTCATTAATGTCTAAAAAATTTAATTGTGTTCTGATGTTAATTCCTCATTATTTGAAATTTTTTCTCCATTTTTTTTTGCTACAAGTAACTTTGTTAAAGAATTTTTTAAAAAGTCAACATTACTTTAAATTTTTTCATGAGCTTTTTTCATTTCTTTGCTAAGTTAAGCATTTTCAAAATTTTTTTAATTCATTTTCTACTTATTTTAATATTTTTTTAAATTATATATTTTATTTTAGAAAAATTATTTACAGATCTTTATTGAAATTTTACATATTAAATTAAAAATAATAAACATTAATTATAATTTTTCTATAATATATAATTATAGTATTTAAAAAAAAAAATTTAAAACTAAACCTAAACAGAAAGGAACATTTTAATAATTATTTTCAATTATTTAAAAATTTTATTAATGAAAAATCATTATTTATCTTCAAATTTGCTTATACTATTTTTTTCTGTTTGAACCTAATCATTATATTAATAAAATTAACCATTTCTAACTTTTTTAGACTAAAAAAACACTATTTATCTAGTTCTATCAGAATTTTAGTTATTTTCTTCAGATGCTAATTAAGTTTCGCTTTCCAAACTTGATTTTTTTTTCTAAAATTTTAATTTTTATCTAAATAAACTAAAAAATACAAATAATCAGTTTTAACTCATAATTTACCTTATATGTCGCCTCTAGTTCATTTGTTAATTTAACTTAATCTGCTGATAATATTTTATTATCTGTTTATTATTTTGACTAAATTTCGTCAAAAAAATTGTTTTTCCATATGCTAATTTAATTATCTAATGTATTTTAAGATTTTAGTATCTAATTTTTATTGTATTTTTTCTAAGGACTTAAAGAAGTGGCTTTTCTTTTATTATGTCTATCATATGTATCCAAATTTATTAAATCGTAATTTTAGTCAAAAGTAAATTATCCTGTGGTTTTTTATAGTGTCTTTTTTTATATTTATTCCAAAATTTATGAATTTTAAAATTTTATTACTAAACTAGGGGTAAAATTTTCTGCTTTTTTAGAAATTTAAATATAATTTAAGACTAGGCTGCCCTATCTTTTCTTTAATTGCGTATCTTATTTAAATGGAGATTATTTATCCTAATATTGTTTACTAAATAATTAAATAAATGGTGATTAAATATTTAATTTATTTATAATTTTTAATTTAATTTATAAAACTAATTTTACTCTAAATCATCATTTCTATTTTTATTTATTAATAATATAGTTTAACTTCTAGGCCTAAAATTTAAATTATTGACATTTTTTCTTAGTTTTACAAATTTTTTTCTAGGGCTACTTGATGTAGATCCGGTTTAAATTCTATTTGTATTTTATATAAATAAAGGGCTCACTTTTTTTTTCGGACTTAAACCCTATATTTATTTTTATTATTCAATTTTTTCTTACAATTTTTACTATTTCTTTATATTTTCTTATTAAATTTTCTACTCTATATTTTATAAAACCTTTTATTAAATTTCATATTGTTATTATTTTACTTCTTTATTATGCTATAAAATTTCTTCTATTTCATATTCTTTAGCCTTTTCAATTAAAATTTTATTTTACTAATAATGTAAATTATGAATTGCTTGATAAGAAGCCTAATTATATTTCTCTTATACCTAATTATCATAATCCAAACGTTTCTTTTAATTTTTACAACTATTAAATTATTTTTTAAATTTTTATTCACCTTAAATATAATTTTATTGTATCTTTCCATTCAATTACTCAAAATCTTACATATTTTAATATTATTATAATTATTTTTTGTTAAAGTTTCTTTTAAATTTTATCTTAGGTTGAAATTAATATTACTTCTTTTATTTAATGATATTTAGCTGGTTTTAATATATTTAATTATTTTGTTCCTTAATCTATTTAAGATAATAATCAAAATTTTGAAACTAACCCTCTATTTATTAATTATTTTGTATAGTTTTATTAAAAGTTTAAGTTTAAAATAACTTTATTAGTGGATTATACTTTAGATTTTATTATGTAAATTATTATTTTTCTTGATTGTGATCATTTAATATTGCTTATTTTTTATTATAATCATTTATTTATTTTAATTGCATATTTTTTTTATTATAATTTGTAGAAATATTATCATATAACTAATATTTTTAATTTATTTCACTGTCAATATGATTTTTCTGTATTTTTTCTTATTATTATGATTTATCATTTGAGTTATTATTGTAAATTTTAATTAGATTATCATTTTATTTTTATTTAGTTTTAGAATAAGAATTTTAATTTTATATCTTAACAAAAATTTATTAATTTCTCTCAATAAATTCATCCCCTTATTATTATATATCTTCTTATAGGCCAATAATATTTATATAATTATCAAAATTAAATTCCACCTATTTGTTGACAATATCTAATTTTTATGTTTAATTTATCTAAATATTATTATCCACACTTTTGTTTGGAGTTTACAATTATAGATTAACTTTTTAAAATTTATTTTTTTAATTATTTTCATTCAGATATTGTTGAATTTCTAAATTTTTAAAATTGTTAGCTTATTTTCTTTTATTTGATGAAATACAAGATCTTTATCTTTTTGATTCTTAGCTATATTAATCTTATTCTTAATTTTATTGATTTTAAATATTTTATTGCGATTTATGGGAGATTATTTAATTATCAACCATTTTATTTCCTAAAAAATTATTATTTATTTAATGAAATAATATTATAAAAAATTCTAATAAGAGGTTTTTTATAAATAAATCATAAAAATTTCAATTTCTATTTGATAAATATGATAAAAAATTATCTATTAAACATGATGTAACAATTTATGATTTTATATAAATTAAGTTATTTATCTCAATTTTTATTATACCTTAATTGTCATTTAATTTTTTTAAATGGAAATTAATTTACTTTTGTTTAGATTCAGTATTGATTTTAAAAAACTTTTAATTTGAGTTTTTACTCTTTAAATTTACCAAATTTGAATCATTTTGTACATACTAATTTATATTATAATAATCTTCCATTAAAATTATATTAAAATGAATTACTTTTGATTATAGCTAATTAATAACTTTTTTTGTTTGAAAAAAATTTTTAATTATTTTTTTATGATAATATTATAATTTGAATGATTGTAATTCTATAAAACTAATTAAAGTTTCACGCATAAAATACATTTAATGTTTTATTAAAAATATTTTAATATTGATAGGCAATATTTTTCTGGCTTAATTAAGATTTAATAAAGTTAATGTGTTGAAATTTCAAAAACATAATTTTACTAAATTTATTTACAATTTTCTAACAAAATTAATAAAAAAGGCGACATTTTATATTTTTAACATTTTTCACTTTCTATAATTGATAAATTAATATTTTTATAGTTACAATTAATATTAAAATGAATTATTGTTATTAAAGAGTTACCAAATATATTTAAATTTTTACAAACAAGCGAAATATTTTATTTGTATTGTAATTTAGTTTTCAAATTAATTAAAAGCATAACATATAGTATTTTTACAGTTAAAAAATAAATTTAAAAAAGTTTAATTATATAATATAATTTTATTATAAATAAAAAAAATAAAGAATAAAATTTAATATTTAAAATTAACATTTTTGCATCTTATATTTTTATATATATACATAAAAAAAATTTTAAAAATTGAGTTTGATGTAAAAATTATAAATTTTCATGCATTTACAAATTAATTATAATCATACTTAGCTAATAATATTACTTCAAAGTGAATAATTAATAATTCCAAACCATTATCATAACAACAAAATAAGGGTGAAAAAGATAAAATTATTGAAATTAAAACTGTATTTTATTTATTTGTAATAAAATATTATATAGATTAAAATAATAATATTTTTAAATATATTATGATTTATTTTATAATAGATTCTAAAAAAACATTATAAATACAATTAATTTGTAGCCAATAGAGTTTTCAATTACTACATTTTAATATAAAATGTACTTAACTTTTAACTCATTATTAAAGAATTTTTCTTTTAATGAAATAATACATAATCAATATTATAATTTGCAAGTCATATTATATAGAATTTTAATAATTAATCAGAAAAATATTAAATTATTTTTACAAATAAAAATAAAGTAAAAAATTAAATATATATGAATTATAGGAAAATAGAGGTAAATTAAAATAAAAAAATCGGAAAATAAGATTTTAATAGAAAAATTACAGAATTATCAAGATCTTCATTTTCTTCATGCTCACCATAATCTAAAAAATATATTATCAATGACTTATTTTAAACATAAAAAAAAGACTTATAAAACGACTAAATATAAATAAGCTAACATGATAACAACAATAATGAAAATTAATTATAAAAATAAAAATAGCTTGAAATTGAATAATTTTATAACATAGAAAATTAATACATGTAGGGAGAAAAATAATCGTTAGATTTAATAGATAATGAAATATAGCATTAAGTTGAAAAATAAATAGATAATTAGTAAAATAAAAAACAGAAAAATAAATTATGCCAGTATAAAAATATGTCGCTTAAAAACATGGTCAAGAGAAGTTCGTGTAATATATTATATATTAATTTAAGATATAATTTTTAAATGATTAATTAATTTATAAAAAAAATTTAAATTTCCTTAATTTATATCCTAAAAAAGTCAAGTAATTTATAAAAATAAGTTAAAATAATTCTAACTTTCTAATTCTAAACAAAATTAAATTTTCACTTTATCAAATATATTTATTTTTAAAATCAGTAAAATAAAAACATGCATAAATTGATGACATAGATAGCGAAAGCTCGATGGATGATTAATCTAGTAGTTTATAAAGCAGTATAAATTTAAGTAACTCAATTTCTGATAGTTTCGAAAATTCCAATACTTCTGATAGTGGTTTTAATGAAACATAAAAAGATGAAAAATAATAACATTAAAATAAGTAATAAAATTTAACTAATAAATAGAATTAAACTAATAATAAGAATTACAATTAAAATGATCCAAAGAAAAGCATTTTAAATTTAGATGAAAAACTATAAGATGAGGAAGACATTTTAACTCCTAGAGAAGAAAAAAAAAGAGCACGTTTTTTTTAAATAATATAAGCATTAATTCTGTTGGCTAAAAAATAAAAAGGGTAAGGTGGTTTGGCAAAAACTTTAAATTATAAAGAATAATAAGAAAAATAAATTAATGAATAAATAGCACAAAAAAAATTAGTTTTAAAAGTATATTTATTAATAACTAATTATTTATAAACTTTTATTAAATAAGGGTATTATTTTTTTAAAATTAGAATATTTATTTTAAAAACTAAATAATTTATAGGAATAATAAATAGAAATGTACCCATAACCAATTCAACAATTTAGAAGAAACGCTTAAATTTTTTCTAAATAAAACGAAATAGTAATACTTTGGAGAGTATTGAGAAATTTAAATTTAGAAAAAAATCAAAAAAAGGGAAATAAACTTGAACTTTTGGTAAAAATAAAAATATTTACCTAATATTAGCTTTAACTATTATATTTAAATTAGAATTAAAAAAACGAAATAAAATATGATCTTTTAGCAAGTGTTTTGCACCATAATAATAAAAGTTAACAAGAAATGGAAATTATAAAATAGATGTTTAATTAATTTAAAATATTTGATATAAAAACCCAATAAATAATTCTTAAATAATAAAACTTATTTGAATAATTAGTAAAATCAATTAAATATGAGTACTACCCAAAATATACAGAAATTGTAAAGGACTCCGAATTTAATGAATATTTATATTTTATTATTAAAGGTTCTTGTTATAAAATGAGGAAAAGAACTTAAAAATTAGATTAGATAGAAGTCGAAAATAAATTTTAAATTATTAAAGAACATTATTCTACTATTTAAACAGAATAAAACTTTAGTTAAGCATAATAAAATAATAAAGATTAAAGTGATTCGCAGTATAATTTAGATAGATATAGTTATTATTCAAAAAATTACAACAAAACCAATTTAAACTTAAGTTTTAATTCTTATAATGATCTAGATAATGTAGAAAAAGATAAGCTTAATTCACTATCTAAATAAGGTATATCTAATTAAAAAGAATTGTATTCTGAAAATAATTTTTCTTAGAAAAATCAAGTATTCCAAAGAAATATTAGTAGAAACCAAACAATAAATTTTCTTAATGATATTTAATAACATAGTCATAAAAAATTTCAAAGAAGTCCGCGAAAATAAAATGCATATACATAAATATATTTCTCTCCCCAAAAGGGAGAGTAAAAATATTCTTATAATAAGCCGAAATAAAATATATAAAAAGAAAGATTTAAAACTATTTACATTTCTCCAGAAAAAAGATAAATAGACTTTAAAAAATCATATCCAGAATTATAATATGGTTAGTATAATATGTAAAAAAGCAAAGGGTAATTTATGAACAGTAGCATAATAAGTAAACAGTATTCATAAAAAGATTTTTTAAAAAAAAATTAAGAATAACAAAATGCACAACAACTTTCTTAATAATTAATAACATTAAAAAATTACTATCAAGATTACGAAGTATAAAATATTTTGTAAAGTCAATAACTATTTGGCGATTTACATTTATTCTATCCTATAAACAAATACAGAAATTCATATATAGAAGATGGTGTAAACCTAAACTTTGATGAAAAAAATATGGATATCATTAGCCCAACTATTTCAAAAAATAAAAAGGGTAAAAAAAAATAAATATAAAATGATTAATTGGAAAGACATTCGTTACTTTAAATATATTAAAGTTCATGTAAATAACAAAGTTCAAATTTAAATGCTCAATAATATAAAACATTTGTCGAATTACCTGACTAAAATGATGATTAAGAATTACCAAACAAATAATAATAATAAATATTAAAAGATTAATAAAATAATCGAAATAAAATTAGTTAAAATGAAATAATAAAATTTAGTGATGATGTTTTTAGTGATTAATAATAAAATGGAGAAAAGTTGTAATAAAAAAATTAAAATTTTTTTATTTTAATTTTATAATTTTTTTATATATTTTTTTAATATTAAGCACAATTGTGACCAAAGAAAATTGCCACATTTTATTATTAAGAAAAGATTAATATGAAAAAATTGTAAACCTATATCAAACCTAGGTAAGTAAAATAATAGATTTTTTTTTTAATATTAAAATTGTTAAATATTCTCATTTTAAATAGTAAATAAAAGAGATGTTGAACTTTTACAGAAAATTTTCATTTTTTAAAGATATTCCAAATGTAAAAATAATTCACATAATAAGAAATGCAGAGATAGAATTTTACTAAAAAGATTAATGTATTTTTAAAGAAAAGTAAGCGGCTAAAAAAATTTATTTTATAATTAAAGGCGATGTTAAAATTTCAAAATAATTAGAACCTAATGAATAGGTCAGTGAAAATTAAAAAGCTTTAGATGTGAATTAATAAATAAATAAAAATAGAATGACTTTTGAAGAGTTAAAAAAATAAGAATATGACAAATTAAATGATCTTAATATAATAGAATAAAATAAGTCTAAAAAATAAACTTAAAAAAATATAAGTTTGGCTATTTTGGGTCCTCTTTCTTTTTTTGGAGAGTAAGAAATTTTGCAAAAGTAAAAAAATAGACAAACCAGTGCTGTTGCATATTCACAAGAAGTTGAAGTGTATTCTATAAATAAGGATGTAAAATTTTATTTTAAAAACAGTACATAAAATAATTAAATTTTTAAAAATTATCATGATAGTTATTCATTCGAAATTTGAACGCATGGAATAAATTGAAAGATTTTGAAGAAATTTCACGATAAAAGCTTGACTATCGAAAAAAAAGAATTAGCTTGATTCAAAATTTAGATATATCAACAAGGGATAATACTAAAAATTTATAATAAAAGCAATCCAAAAACAATTCTAAAAATAATTCTCTTATGGAGGAAAGCCATTCTTTGGTTTAAAATTTTAAAAAAAATTAAGATAATTCACAATTATAATAAAGTAATTATAGAAAAAACTAAATAGAATAACAACAACCTTACAATATATTAGAAAATTTGAAAAATTTATAATAATAACATGATAATAAAGACAAAGAATGTAAATATTTATTTTTTTAAAATTTATTTAATTAAAATAATATAATTATTAATTTAAATAAGAATTAAAAAGTAGCTAATAAAATGAAATAGTTTAGTAAAATCTAGTATTAAATAACAGAAAATAAAGCTAAATTCAGGTAAATATAATAAATAGATATATTTCATAATTTGTTTCATAATTAATATAAATTTTTAATAGTTTTTACCTTACTTATAAAATGCTTCCAATTGTGAGTCTATTTAAATTGAAAAAAATGATCAAATTTTGTAATAATAAAACTCTATTTAGAATTCCCCAAAGTTTAAATATAGTAGTTTAGTGGTTGAATAATAGTAAATATAATAAGATCTATTAGCTCCTAAATTTACTGTTTAATAAAGATAATAATATTATTTCTCAAATAAAAAAATTATTTAAAAGAATAGATAAAATAAAAATCAAAGTGTGAATTTCCCATAAAATTTCCAAATTAATCGTATAGAAGGATTGAATTCTAGTTAAAATACATACCTATAAATTAATTAGTCTAATGATTAATTTTAAAATCAATATACAAGAAAAAACTCTTCAAATTTACAATTATAAAATTCAAAAATAGATTTAAATTCGCCTACTTCATTACCTAATATAAATAAAAATTTATAGTTTAAACAAAATTTACGCTTAGATACAAAATTTAATTTTAAAAAATTAGATAGGGATTAAAAAATAATTTCAAAAGGTAATGATATACTAAATAAAATTTATAATAATAATAATCTTAACAATTTTAAAAACCGAAAAAATAATGATAAAAATGACGAAATTACAGCACATATGATAAAGTTAAAATCCAAAAAAGACCCAACTTTGATAGCTCTTTACATGTATTTATTATAAATTCCAAAAGATTTATAATATAAAGTAACTAAAAATCTTCTTCCAAAATATTTAAATTTATCTCCTGAAATTTTATTAAATTACTAAGAATCGATTTAACTTTATGAACACATATTGAGTTTACTTGAATCTCAATAATAGCAATAAACTTTTAAAGAAATTTTATAAAAAACCGGACTTAAATAAATACAAGATAAGTTATAAAACTAAGATTTTTTCGCCTTATTAGAGAGTTAAAGTAAAAATCATTTTAATTAACTTAAAAAATAAAAGTAAAACCATAATGATACATAAAAAAAAGAGTAAAACTTATTCAATTAACATTTATTAACTGATTTTTAGCGGTAATCAAATATCACTCAAGCAATAAAGCAAAAGTCAAATAGATAAATTAATTCATTGATAAAAGATAATCTTAAATTTAAAAAATAATATTACAGTCAACTTAACTTATTTTCCCATAGAGAATAACTAATAAACTAGGAAAATAAATAAAATTTTGTAACCGCATAAGATGACTTCTTTTCTCCTGCTTAAGATAAAAAATATAAATAAACTTAATAAAGGGATTTTTTTAGGATAAAATAAAATTCTTCTAAATAATCAATCTTATTATCATAGGACAAATTAATAAAAAAGTAAAATTAACCAGTCGAATTTAATAATGATTTTAAAATTTAATAAGGAAATAATAGTAAATTAAATTTAAGTAGTTAATACGATAAAAGTGTTTCGGAGTTAAATAAAATAAAAAGTTAACAAATTATAAAAAATAATAATTAATAAAAAAAACTGAATTTAAATATTGATAAAGTAAAATCTTGTATTTAAACAAGTTTAGTGAATAGCAACTAAGCATCTCATAGATAAAATTAATTTTAATAAACAAATTCTACTAAATTTATATAGTTAAATAGCCATTATAGTAATGGTCCAAGCAATTTTTCAATAAACAATAAAACTAGTGTATATAACTCTCCTAAATTTGACAATAAAGACAATTAAAATTACTTTGATAAATCTATAATATAGAACAAAATAAATAACTCAATTTCATCCGATACATTAGAAAAATCTACACTTTTATAGGGAGATTTATCAAATTACTACAATAATTCAATATGTCTAAATTAAAACAAGGAAAAAAATATAAAATTATAGATAAAAAATTTAAATTAAAATGTATAAATGGAGTCTTCTAGTTAATAAAATAGCAAGTAATCACCAAATTAAAATTCTATTCTATCAACAATATATAACTTAAACATAGAGCCAGAGAATTAAGACATCAATAAAAGTGATTCTATGCCAAAAAAAAATAATTATTCTATTAAAAATCTTAATGTAATTCCTTAAAAAAATAAAAAAATAAAGCAAGCAAATTATTAATTATCATAAAAATTTAATTCACCGAAAAATAGCAATATTAACAATCTAGTAATGAATATTAAACAAAAATAAATGTGCCTTAAATATAAAATTTAATAGTAATAAAATAATAATAATAATGAATCAACTTAATTATAAAAATAAATATCACCTAAATAAATTAATTTAAAAAAAAATGGATTTTAAACCTATAAAAGTCAAAATAATATTGATAATAAAAAATAAGGTTTTTTTATGAGTAAAAATAATAGTCTATAATAACTATAATAATTTTAAAATCATAACATTATATAATAGCAAGTACAAGGTATAATGGATGATTAGTTGAAATATTAATAAAAAATAAATTTAAATTTGAAAGGAGATTAGTAATATCTTGGAACATAGAATAAAATATAGTTTAATTAATTTAATTCTAATCCTAAAATAAATAGGAACTAAAATAATAAAATAGATCCTTAAATATAATAAAAAAAAAATATAACCGCTTAAGTTATAGAAAAATTTCTTAAATAATAATAAATTATAAATGATTAAATCTAATAATAAAAAAAATAATAATTATGATCTTAGTTTTATTTATATTAAAAATTTTTCCACCAATATTTGTATATTTGTATTAAAAAATATAAACTAATATATAATAAAAGTTTTTTAAAATAAATTTTAACTATAAATTTGTAGAAAAAGTTTAAATTTAATGTTAAAGTAAAGGTGGAGCTAGTTTTTATATTTATACTAAAAATTATTTTATTTTGAAGATGATGCTAATTTAAAGTTATTTAGTAATAAATTTTAGTAAGTAATTCTATTCCTATATATAATTCCAGGTTTTAATTTTATGACAACATTCAAAATTTCCCATAAGTTTAAGACTTATTAAATCTTAAACTAATTAATGAGATGTTTTCAGGAATATTTAATTTTAATTAAGATTATACAATCAATCAATTTCTTAAAATACCTACAAAAAAGTATTATAAACAGAAAACTCTTTTTAATAAAAGAATTTAATTTTTAAGTCATCTAATTATATAGAAGAAAAATAAAAAATAAAAAAAAAATAAAAAAAACAAATAAAATTTTAAGAAAATTCTTAAAACTAAAACTTTTTTATTACAAATTAAACCATATCGCATGATAGCAACCGTACAGCCCACCCCCAAATAATTAAAAAATAATTTACTTGATAGTGAAACCAGCAGTAATAACCAGTCCACCCACGCTTACCACTGTTCCCACTGTGCGCAAAATTTTACTACAGAAGAAGATTATAAATTCCATTATAAATCAGATCTACACAAGTACAATTTAAAAAGAAGAATTTTAGATCTAAATCCCGTCAGTGAAGAACAGTTTAATTTATGGTTCAATAAAGACCAGTCTGAAACTTCAGTTTATTCAAATATGTTGTACTGTATTCCCTGCGGAAAATAATTTTCTTAAAAAAAAACTCTTAATCAACACTTATAGTCCAAAAAACACTAGGAAAAAATGACACTTAAAAACCAAAACTGGAGAGAAGTTTAACGTAAAAAAATAGAAATTTTATTTAATACTTTAATACTCGTATAATACTATAAAATATTAATCAAAATATACTGATAAAATATTAAGTTATATATATATATTTAAATAAATATTTATTTAAAGACCTCAAAGACTCAGAAAGTGACACTTCTGCCTCAAAAATTATTGATAAAAGGTTAAGCAATGAAGACCCTACAGTTTGTTTATTTTGTGATTAAAGATCAAGTTCTGTCAATATTAACAAAAATCATATGGAAAAAAGACATGGATTTTTTGTACTCTAAGAATAATTTTTAAAAAATTTGCGAGGATTAATACAAGAATACGGTATTTATAAAAAATATTATTTAATATTTAAAATTTTTATACTCTTAATATATAAAAATTATTGCAGAATTAAAAATATTAAGTGTTTAAACAACTTTTACTTTAAATAGGAAAATTGATAAATGAGTAATTAACCTGCATTGTATGTGAGGCGACTTTTAAATCTGCAGAAGGAGTTAAAAAACACATGATTGATAAATAACATTGTCATATGAAAAATTTAACTTCGGATAATGAGTTTTTGATTTTTTACGATTTTTTAAAAAATCCCAACATTATCGAACTTTCTGAAGAAGAAGAAGAGGAGGAAGAAAAAAATAACATAATTTTAAAACCTAATCTTAAAAAATCTGAAACACACAATTTCGAAGAAAATGAAAAACATGAATAAAAAGATGGTGATAAAAAATAAGAAAAATAAGAGGAAAATTTACTTGAGAAATCAAGTGAATGGGAAATTTACCACGCTGAACATGATATTGAAAAAGAAGATAATGATAATAAATTAACAGAAGAAGAAAGAAGTGAATTAGAAAACAAAAAAAAGGCAGAATTTATATAGTTTTTAGATAAAATATAGTAAAAAGTGACATTACAACCAACAGGGGAAATATAACTTTAAAATGGTAAAACCTTAGGACACAGATAATACAAAAAATATTATCATATGTATTACAGAGATTTCTAAGAGTATATGAAAAAATCTAATTAAAAGATGATAGAAAACGTAGGAGTGGACAAATTTAAATTAAGGTCTAATAATATTAATTTGGCTATAAAAGCTGAGGCACACAACGTAGAAATAGAAGACGAAGCAAACACTCATTAATTAACTTATAAGGTAAATATAATATAAAAATTTCAAAAATTATAATAAATTCATCAATTTATTCTAATAAATAATATATTCATTAACTATTAGTCTGATAAAAAAACTATCAAATAAATGAGGCTCCAATAAAAAAGCTATGATGTAAGTGTAAAAACTTGCTCCCAAGTTAAAGCATAATAAAGAAAAAATTAAAGAATTTGAAAACTTATTAAACAATATTTAATAATTATCAATATAAAGCAAAACTAAATCAATAATTAATTTTAAAATAAACTATTATTTTACTAGACCACTACTATTACTTTCTTTATATATATATATTTTTATTAATTATATATAGTTTATTATTTATATAATTATAAAAATATTATATTCTTAGTATAAATATTTATTAGTATATTTAGTATGTATGTATTTAATTTTAATTTCTTAACCTCTTATTAATTCAAAATTTAATTCAAAAATAATTTGAATTACTTTAAATTAATTAATAAAAATAAAAAAAAAAAAAAAAAAAAAAATACTAAAATTACTCCAAAATAACAAAAAAATCATATAAAACCCAATCTAATCTTTAAAAACCACCTAAATTCTATTTTATTTAAATTAGAGATTTCTTAATCATCTTTTTCTCTAATTTATTTAATTTTTGAATTTATCGATATGAATTTTTGTTAACCAAGCATAATAATCTTTTTTTAATAATAAATTTATATATATATACTAACAATTAAAAATAAATAATTTAATATATTTACATAAAATGACTATTTATTCAAATATATGATTGATCTTATTATAAATTATTTAAATCAAATTTAAATATAAAAATATGAAACTATTATATAAAATCTATAAAATGATAACTAATATATTACAAATAAAAATTTTAATATACCCATAATTATATAAAATATAAATAAAAACTTATAAACTAAATTTACCAATATAATATAAAATTATAAATACTAATAATATAACTGATTCATTTATCAAATGTCCATCTCCCGTTATCTAATTTTTTAACATATATTACCTATTTCTAGCAAGGTGACTACTATTGTTATTTATTTAATTGATTATTGTAATTTCTTTTATTCTCATCCAATATATCATTTATAATATTAATATGTGGATATTAAGATTAATTTATATCAATATCATTTAAATCTTAAAATTTTAATTTTGAACCTTAATTACATTATTTTTGTTTATTTTATTAATTTTAATTTTTTAAAGCAGACTTTTCATTTTACTTTTACTAACCACTATTTTCTAATGAAGAAAAAGAAGAAACTGATGACTCTCCCTCTATACTGATAGAAAATTAAGAATTTTAAGTTATTTTTTCATTTTTTAATGTATTTTCCTAAATACTTTAATTTTCTATATTTTAAACCGACTAGTCATTATTAATTAATTCATTAATAAAATCATTAGAATTTTTATTAGTAATTGCTCCATTTTCCTATTTTTCTTATTGTGCTTAATATAATTATATCTCTTATTGATTTTCAATTTTTTCTTGATACTCCTCTTACTCTGAAATAAAGACTTTATCATCATTTTCATTTTCATTTTAAACTTATTCGCTTTCCCTTGCTTAAATTTCATCATCAAAATCATCTTCTTCTTCTGATGAATCGCTGCTATATTTGGAATAACTCTTTTCATTTTATGGATTTTTTATCCTTAAATTTTGAATTAAATTTCTAACCTAAAATCTTTATAAAAATTTTTCCATCCATCCTTTAGAAGCCTTAAAAGAGTTTTTGAATTAAGTTATTTCCATAGCTTTTTCTTAAATTTACTTTCTAGTCGCCTAATTTTATGTTGAAAATTATTATATAATCCATTTATGCAACTTTTTTTCCATTTCTATATCTTTAGTTCTTCTTCCACCTCCTTTATAATTTTAAAAATTAATTTAAACTTAATAAATTTCTTTTTATATATAATTTTAACCTTTTTTCCTATTTGGACCTTATTTCACCCACCTTCGCTTGATATTAAAATAAAATGAAGTCAATAACTAATTACTTAAATTTAAAATTTGAATTAATTTTATATTTTAAAAATTTATTAATTTACAATATTTTTAGCAGGTATATCTAATTATTTTGAAACATACATAAAATCCTTGCTTTTATTATAAAGGTCAATTGCCTCTTATCTATCATCATTACTATATTTTTTATACGATCCTCTAATAAAATCTTTGTTTGCTAGCTTCTACTGCTTTATACTTATATTATTATATAAATTTTTAATAAGTAAAAAATAAGTTATTTAATAAAAAAAAAATAAATAATTTTTCTACCTTAATTTTTATTTTATTTCTTATTTTTATCTTTATTTTTTAAAGGTCCATATATTATTTTCTTTCTCACTTTCCCTACTTATTTGAGAATTTTATTCTTCTAATATTGAATAATGTACTTTTATTTTATTATCAAATTTCAAATTTTATTCCTAAAGTTTAAATTAATTAGATTATAATTTCATATTTTCTAATTACTATGTTTTGAATTTATTATCTTTCTTATTATTGCCATTTTAAAGGTTACTTTAGTTTTGTATATTACCGTAATCTTTTTTCTCTTTTAAAATGTTACCAAAATTTAATTTTTATGATTTTGACTAAAAGATATTACCATTTATTTTATCTTTATAAGTGTTTTATTATTTATTTAAGTTAAATTAATTTAAATCTTCTTATTCATCTAAATTTTATTTTTCTTCCACTTTTTCATAACATAAATAATTATGATCTTAATTATACAAATTAAAAGCCGAAACTTCTTAGTTTTTAATTTCCAATTTATGTTTAATTTTGCTAGAATTTTAGAATAAAGCATCTTATTAAATAGATAAATTAGTTTCAAAATTTTCCTATTTTAATTTAATATCTTTTATCACAGAAAATACATCAAATTCATTTTAAAACAGTTTAAGTGCTTAAATATAATTTTTAAATTAAATAAAATTAACTAATTAAAAATTATTAAATAAATATTTATAAAACTAAAATAATAATTGTACATTTTTCTTCTTTTAGGCTAAATAAATTTTGATTTTCATAATTATTTTATTAATTATTTTATAATTATTATTATTCAACATCAAATAAAGGAATTAACAAATCTCTTTATTCTTAGTTTATTTAAAATTTTTAACTGTCATTTTTATTTAGAGAGTTGGAATTTCTAAAATAAAATTGCCCCATCATATTATTTGGTGTAAAAGGGGAATGCTTACAAAAAAAATCATTTTGAATATCCAAGTAACTTTTTTCTTGACTTTACCGTTTATTTTCAACGGAATTTTCTATAAAAATTAATTTTTAAATATTTTTAATTTTCTTATCTTTTTAAAATATGTACCTAAATATTCCTATTTTATATTTGATTAAAATTCTTATTTTAATTCTAGTTAATTATTGATCGATTTTTTCCCACTTTAATTCTAGTATTTTTCTTTTAAACTATAAATCTCATTGATAGTTACTTAAGCTATTAAAAATTTAACATTTATATTTTTAATTTTTAATAGAAATTTAAAAATTTATTTAATTTCCATAGTATTTTTAAATTTAGATATTTATAATCTAACTATTAAAATATATTACCTTATTCAATTTAACTTTTTATTTTGGTTTAGACAAAATAAAAAGCTTCTTAGGGGGTAAATACTTTTTATAATAATTCCTATGTTATTATAAGTCTGACCTAAGCCTATTATAAAACTATTAACAACAGGTCAAAGTAATCGTTTTAATTTTCTTAATTCATATATGTAAAAACTTAGCTAATTTACAAAATTTTATTTTGTTATTCTTTTTTATTTTATTTTTTATTATTTTTTGTTTAAACTTTAATTTTTAGGAAATTTCTTATAAAATAGCGGCTTATTATTAATAATGCTAAGTTTTATTTGATCAGATTAAAATAAAATTTTATAATAGAATTATCTCAGGTATTATTGGGATTATATTTGATAAATAAAATATTTTAAATTTTAAAATTATAAAACAAAATTTTTATATAATGGATTATTCGTTTTCAAATGATAATGAAGAAGATAAATATATTGAAAATTATAAAAAATAGCAATAACTAAAGAAATAAAATCATTTAAATAGCAATTAAATGAAAATAGAAAGCAATATTCAAAATAATATTGAGACAAATGATCTAGATGATAAGAATTCAAAAAAATTAATGGATTTCGATCTAGTAGATTAAGAGGATTAGGATGTAAATGATGAAAAATAACAGCCTTTATTAATATAAAGATACGAAATAAAAGCTTAAAACGACGACAAAAATATTAAACACGACTATATTATAAAATAAAATATAAGTGAAGGTGTAGATATAAAAACAAAGGATATTTATAAAAAAATTAACTAAAACAGCTTTAATCTACATTTTGAAGATTTAACGTTTTTTTTCGAAAGAATAGCACAAACAAAATCTTCAAAAAAATCCAAACACACCAAAAAATTTTTCGAAGAGTATCTTTTCAAATCCAGAAGGGACATATTTTACGCACATTCAATACTAAGACTTATAATGCCCAACATAGACCGAGAAAGGGGAAATTATAACATAAAAGAAAAAGTATTAGGAGACCTAATTTCTGACGCGCTTTCTTTAGGCCAAGACATAAAAAATAAATTAAGACACTATAAAAATACAAGTTACCACAATCACGATTCGCCCACAGGAGATTTCGGAGAAGTTGTCTATTATAATCTAAAAAATTTTTGTCAAATTAATAAAAAATAATTGACAGTTATGTAACTGAATGAGTACTTGGATTAACTTGTAGTAGTTGGCGATAAGTAAAAATAAACCGACGTTATGCGACTTATTATAAGGCAAGCAACTGCTTAATAAGTAAAATGGATTTGTAGAATTATTTTAAAAGACCTAAAAATTGGTATCAGCTTCGAAAAAATGCTTAATTTTTATCATCCTGATGCACTTGAATACTATAATTCTTCCAGTT
Organism: Pseudocohnilembus persalinus; assembly: GCA_001447515.1. NCBI lineage: Eukaryota > Ciliophora > Oligohymenophorea > Philasterida > Pseudocohnilembidae > Pseudocohnilembus > Pseudocohnilembus persalinus. Next base: position 61,913 of record LDAU01000243.1, read on the forward strand.
CTTTGCTTGAAGTGTGTAAAGAATTTGTTGATATTAACCATAAACTTAAAAATGTGCTCCGACTTTTTCACCCAGTTAAACCGATGTTAGCAAATAAAAGATAAATGTAACAGTTGTTTAACATTTTAGAAGGAAGAAAAATTTTGGTGGAAACAAAATTTGATGGTGAAAGAATATAGTGTCATTTTAACAAAGAAAAAATTATGTTTTTTTCGAGAAATTCGAACGATTATACTTATGTTTATGGAAATAAAATGGCCAATGTTATCAAATAAAATATTATTAAAACTGAGGCCGCTATTTTAGACGGAGAAATGATCGTTATAGATCAAGAAAATAATGTTCCAATTCAATTTGGAATGAATAAAACAGTTGCTATCAATTAAGACAATAATAACTAATAAAGTCATTTAAAATTATGTTATAAAGTTTTCGATATTTTATACATAAAGGGAGTTTCAGGTGAAGAACTGATAACAATGAATGAAATTAGTTTGGTTCAAAGAAAATAAATTTTAAGAAATATTATAACTGAAGTTCCTAATTCGATAGAAATTGTAGAAGGAATTGAATGCAACGACTTCGACGACGTTTAAAAAGAATTTAGAGAGGCTATTAGTAAAAATTAAGAAGGAATTATTTTAAAATAACACGACAGTTTTTATGTCCCAAATTCCAGATCTGACGCTTGGATCAAAATGAAAGGAGATTATTTTTAAGGTCTTACTGATACTTTGGATCTTATTATTCTAGGAGGTTATTTTGGAAATCAATCTTATAGAACTATGACAAATAATTTATAGTAAGACTGGACTGATAATTTGACTCATTTTTTGCTGGGAATTGCGTAAAAAACTGACAAATCTAACCCTTAAAAATACATATATCTACCGATTTGTAAAGTTGGAACGGGATATACACAGGCCTAGTTATAAGATTTAAGAAATGGGATAAGAAATAACTGGATATCTACCCATGGAGTTAATTTTCAAAAATCTATTCCGAAATTTGTTTACTAAAATTGGAATCCATCGCTCTAAGACAGACCAGATGCTTTTATTAAAAATCCAGCAGATTCTAAAATTTTAGAAATAAAAGCTGCAGAAATTATTAAATCTCATTCCTGGCCTGCAAACTTCACACTTAGATTTCCAAGAGTAGAAAAAATAAGGTACGATAAAGACTGGCACGAGTGTATGGATACCGAAGAATTAAAAAATATCACTTCTAACGCAGAAAAAAAAAGAAAAAACTCTGATAGTGGTGACGAGGACGAAGAAAGTACATTATAATTTTAATTTATTTGCATTTATATATTATTATATTAAATAAGTATTGCTAAAAAATTTTTTAATTAATTTATTTTTAGAAATAGATAATGACGATAATATTCTTAAAGATTAATAAAAGGGAAGGAAAAAGGGACCAGGAGCTAGAAAAGGTTAAAAAACTAATGATGTAATTGAATGGTTTAAAGATACAGATACATCTGGAATATAGCCTATTTCAAATTTATTCGAAAACAATCTTTTTTGTATTATAAATTTATCTAAAAATGGTAAATACTCTAAATAATTTCTAGAATAAAATATAGTTAGATATGGCGGATAAAAGACTCAAAACGAATCTCCATATGTTAATTATTACATAGCTGAAAATTATGACTTTAAGGTGAATACTATAGTAAATAAATATGATCCTATCGTCGTTTTTCCACATTATATTATAGAATGTATAACAAAAAATAAAATAATTTCGCTTGCACCACGTTATTTACTATACTCTAATCATTCTGTAACATCATAAAATTATTAAAAATATGATTAATATGGAGATTCATATATAGACTAGCTAGATACAAATTAGTTAAAAGACACATTAAACCAAATAAATTTAAGTTAAGATGATATTGATAAAGTGAATTATTAGTTATAAGATTTAAAAAAATCAGTACAATAATAAATTGATGAAATAAAATACAAAAACAAATACGTGTATTGTTTATACGATCCTGAAAATAAATATTTATAACAATAAGAATTTAAATACTTGAGAGTTTTAGTAAACAGAAACAAAGATCTTTGTTTAATTACTGAACTCAAATAACATATGAATGCTATAATTTCAATAGAGTATAATAATGAAGAAATAAAAAAAATTTAGGAATTTTTAAAATATAATTATGAGATCGAAATTGTTTCGGTACAAGATGTAATATAAAATCTTTAGTAAAAATAAAAAAATATAGAAATGGTTTCTGATGATGAAATTTAGTAAATTAATTATGAACAACATTAATGTAATTAATAAGAATTTTAAGAAGAAATCAAAACAGATGAATTTAAAAATACTAAATATATTAATTAATTAGATTATATTAAAATTGAAAGTGATTCAAACAGTAATGATTTTGGATAAAACTATTGAATGACATTTTTTAAATAATATTATTAAAGTTATCATAAATAAATTAAAAAAAAAACATGTGCTAGAAAGTATTTTATATAATTAGACATTTCGCTATTATAATGTATTATATGATTATTATTATATTTATTTATATAAAATGAATAATTATAATTTTATATATAAAATATTAAAAATATTTTATTATTATATATACTATTATAGAAAGAAAAAAATGCATCATCCTAACTTTGGTAGATATACAATTAGAGGTTTTTAAGTTGATAAGTTCTATCTAAGTTATAAGGAAGACAATTTATATATAAATAATATTATATTCATCACAATCATACTGCTAGCAAATTGGTCATACAATAACATTATATAATTAATCTATAGGCAGAGATAAATCTAATATTATAAATTTATAATATCTCCCATAATAATTAATAAAAATGGTATATTATATTATTATTATTTTTTATTTTTTTATTAAGATTTATTTATTCAAATTTCTTTAACCCTGATCATTTTTATACATTTTTACTTTTATTATCTTTTGAAATTAAACTCCAATCGTAAACGTAATCGTGTTCGTATCCAGATTTTTTAAACAATTCTTTGAACATTTTTCTTTGTGAATCGTAATCGGGGGTTTCTTCGAAAGCCAAGTTTTGACAGTAAATTAAATAATTTGAAAATTCTTCAGGGAATCCTTTTCCTAATTCTTGTACTGTAGTTGACATTTTTTTTTGCATAATTTTCTAGTATTTTTCTTTTTTATCTTTAGCTTGTAAGTTTTACCAAGGTAAAATTCCTCTCAAAAAATAAAAGAAAACATATCCTAAAGATTCTAAGTCATCTCTTCTAGACTATAAAAAACATTAAAACAGTTTAAAATTTAATTTTATATTACTAATTTATAATATACTATAACTTTATTATATATAAAGAAATATGTTTAAATAATCTATTATAAATTTTTAATTATGTAGGGATTAGTTTTATATATAAAATTTAAATGATTAAAACAGAAAAGGTGATATTTAAAAAAAGGTTTGGTTTAAATTATAATTAAGAATAATAGTAATAATGTTAAATTAAATAATATTTTACCTATTCGATTCCTGTATGTGTTTTAATAGAAGCATATCTGGCAGTTCCGGTTAAATTTTTGCCCTCTTTAAATTCGATGTGTTTTCCATCTTTTTTTCTGTATCTTTTGGCAAGTCCTAGGTCGACACAATAAACTTTATGTGAATTTCTTCCGAGTCCCATCAAGAAATTGTCAGGTTTGATATCTCTGTGCATAAAGTATCTGGAGTGAATATATTCGATTCTTTAAATTAACTGGTCAGCCAACATTAAGACTGTTTTTACGCTAAATTTTCTTTCACAGAGTTAAAAAAGACTTTCCAAAGAAGGGCCAAGTAAGTCCATAACCATTATATTGTAATCGCCCTCAGTCATACACAAATAAACGTTGGGAATTCCTTTTTCTATTACTTCTCTGTCGTGAAGCAAGTACTGATACAATTTGCACTCAAAAAATAATTAGGGGTGTTTGGATTTAGTAGGCTCCAATTTTATGGCCACATCCATTCCAGTTTTTATATTTCTTCCTTTGAAAACTTGTCCAAAAGCTCCCTCGTCAATTTTTTCTAAAACTTCAAATGTTCTCCCGATTTTAAATGTGGCTCTTCCGTCTTCTTGGTTTTATTTTTCCCCTTTTTGGGGCAGTTATGGTTATTGTTGATTATAATTTTAATTGTCTTGTCTTAATCGATTTTACATTATCTTATTATCTTCCCCCTTTTTATTTAGAACTTTTATATATTTTTTTTAATTTCTTTTCTTTTGAATTTTTATTTTTTTGCTATATTCTATTCAATTATTATTATTTTAATTTAATAAAATTAATTAAACATAATATTTGGAAATATTCATACAAATTACCTTTTATTTCCCCTTAATAATAATTCATTAAAAAAAAAAATAATAAAATAAGTGCAATAACTACGCCTTCATATAATTAACTTATTATTAGTTTTAAATTTTCTTTTAAAAACAAATTTAATCATACACCACATATTGTATTATTTGAAATAAATAAAATATAATTACAATTTCTTTTTATTTTTATTAATAAAATAAGCCCTATATTCAATCTATCAAATAAATATATTTTATTTAATTTTTATCATACACCAATTTAAATAAATAAATTATTAATACTTTCTGAAATTAATTAATTAATTTATAGTAACTACATTTATTAACTTAATTATCTACATATAAAAATTTGTTTGTTCATTTATAAAACTTATTTATTCAGAACCAACTTTATATTTCTTGAAATACTATATTTTATAAGCCATTATTAAATGTAAATAAATATCTAAGTATATTATTTAACAACATAATTTTAATTTCTTAGCTTATATATATTTAATTTTAAAACATTTATAAAATAAAATAGTTTTATTTTTTTACAAATTAAATTACTTTTAAAACAATTAGAATTCAAAAATAATCATCTTCATATGAGTATTATCTCAGTAGTAAAATATTTAGTTCATTCTTTGTTAATTCACCGTCTAAAAAAAATTGACATTTTATCAATATAATACAATAATAAATTTATATTATATAAATTATAATTTATTACTAGGTCCAGATCCTTTTATTTCACAATTAGAGTATTTGAGTCCATAACATTAAAATGCTTATGATTTACTTATATTTCTTTAAAGTAAATATTCAATAACTTAAAATTATTATTGTTATTATTACTGTTAACTCTACTACACTAAATTATTGTGTTATTAATTAATTTATAATTATTCTTAAAGTAATTATTTATTTTCTTATGAATCGCTATAATCACTTTGTTCTTTTTTTTTTTACATATTTTAAGCTTAATCTATATTTTTAACATTCTTTTATAACGCATTTTTTTACAGGTTGAAATTATTATTTACTTACACATATTTGTATTTTCTTTTCCAAATTTTTAGAGATTTTGAACCAGAAGCAATGTATTTACCACTGGGAGAAACAGACATACAATAAATAGGTCCTTAATGACCTCTTATAATTAGCGCGGGCACAGATATCATAAATTTACTTATATTTCCACCTATCCTCTTTTAATTTATATCCCAAATTTTTATCAATTAATTAGTTCCTCTTTTTTTATTAATTAAATTTTATTATATTATTAATTAAAATAAAATTTTATATATTTTTTACCCAGCAACTATATATATAGGTTTTTCTTTTTTCTTCTAAGACTATTCATACGAAAAGGGCTGGTAAACAGGTAAGTAAGAAATTTTATTAATATCTCCCATATTTGCATCTATTTAGCAATCTATATAACCTTAATTATCTATACACCATACATTTATTTTCTTATCTTAACCAGCAGATACAATTCTTTCATCAGGTAAAAAAGCGACTGATAAAATTGTTCCAACATGTAAATCTGTTGGATTTATTGTATTTTAATTAAATACCATTATTGGTTCATATATTTATTTTTAAGCACTATTTTAATAATTTTTATGTACCAAGTAAACAGAAACTATATTGTCCAAACCTGCAGCCAAAAATTGACAAGTTTATGAGTATTTTACCGCATTAACACAATTGGGTACCTTTTAAAAATTTTTTTTTTTATATTTCGTTTATTTAATTGGGAAAATAAGTTATTTAAAATTTTAATTACCTAATATGTAATTAAAGGGTCGGGTTCATAGTTAGGCAAATTTAAATTGTCTTGTATTTAGTTTGACCCATATTTTTCAAAATTTAAACTTTAAGGACTTAAGTTATTGAAATAATCTGGTATAGGCCATACTTTTATAGTTTTATCCAAGCTTCCTGTAGCTATCTATCTATAAATACTATTATAAGACACGCAAATTATATCTTCTTCATGTCCAAAATATGTTGCAACTTTTCTTCCAGTTTATGTCTCCCATATGTAAATAACCTTCCCACCAACAGATATTAGTATGGTATTACCGTAAATATCTTCACAAAATTCCATTTAATTTACCTTTAAAAATATATTTAAAATTAAATAATACCAATATAAAATATATATTATTATAATAATTATATATACCCCCATGGTATGGAATCCATTCATTTATGTGACTAATTCTCCACTTTCTAAATTCCAAATTTTTATATGTCCACCAACGCCTCCAGAACTATATTTATATTATATATAATTAATTCCATTAAATATATCTTATTTTAAGATAAATTAAACGATAAAAATGTAATTAATTATATAAATTTCAAAAAAACTTTTAATACGCTATTAATTTTTCATCTTAAGATATAACTAAAGATACCACTTCCTCTCTATGTCCATCTCTTAGTTATAACTATTAGGTAATACTAATATTATAAATTTTTATAGTATTATCATAATGTCCAGCAATAATATAATTGTTTTCTAGCTAAGATGAAAATGGCGAAAAAATCAAATCTTTTACAACAGAGTTTCCTTCCATAATTTATAGTAACTCTCCAGACTCTACATTCCACTAATTTTTCAATTTTAATTAATAAATAAATTTGCATAAATTTATAAACTTTTTTATAACATATTAAAAAATTATGTTTACTAATTTTATAACTCTATTTCCAGTTGCCACATATTTGCCATCATTAGAAAAAGCGACACATGTTGCACCTGAATCAAGTGATTAATATTTTATCCTAATAATTTTAAAAAAATATTATTAATAACCTTTATAACTAATTTATAAATTTAAAACCATAACTATTTAGTTAATAAGTAAATCTAAAAAAATAAAAATTAATTATATTCGTAAATTTAGAAATCTAAAATAAACAAAAGTTTTTATATAAGAAAACATATTTTACCAATCTTTCATATGATTCATTTAAAAATAAGAGATTTATTTCCATATCTATATTTCTTCTGAACTTGACTTTGTAAAAATAATAATATAAATTATCACACTTATAAATTTAATATTCATATTTATATATAGGATTGAATTACAGCAATAATAAAATTATTATCAGGAGAAATGGCTATTTAATCCACAAGTGATAGTCCAGTTTTTAACTTTTATCTTACAACCCAAGCCACTTTTGTTTCTTCCCAAATTAATATTATACCTTGTTCATCCTCTGAGCCAGAAATTAACCTAAAATATAAAAAAATTTAAAATATAGTAATATTTATTTTTTATAAAATTCTGCCAAAAATTAAATTATATCCTTTTTATGTATCTTATGTATTTTATTGCTTAAAATAAATAAATCTAATTTTGAGTATAAAAATTTTTATTATTTTTAAATTTCTTGAACTCTGTAGATGATAAAAAAATTTTTTTTAAATATCATTTATAGTACTTACTTTTTTCCATCATCAAAAAATGCTATAGACGTCACACATGATTAATGTTCTTTCAAATAATGTTCTGGAACCAAGTCATAATTAAATGATTCTTAATTGCTAAACGCATAATCTTATTTATATTAAATAAACTTCCAAATTATAATATAAGAATCTTCACTTGCAGTGGCAATAATCAAAGATTTATTGAATTTATTTTACGAAAATTTCACACATGTTATGCTATCTTTATGCGCATTATTTTTTTAAACTAAAACTTATAATGAGGTGTCCCAAATAACTATACTTTTATCGCTACTTCCGCTTACCAAATATTTCGAATTTGGGCTTTATCAAAAAAATATTTATAAGTAGGTACAAAAATTATTGAAATTATATAAATATAAATTATATGTAACATATTATATATGCAGAAAATTTTTAAAATTTTAAATATAATAATGGATTTATTAATCAAGAGATCTTAATATAAAAACTAAATTTATTTATAATATTTTTATTATATTAATAAATATTTGTGATTATTTTTTTTTATTTTTTTTTTAATCATAATTTCTACATAATTAATCGTATATAGCTACCAAAATTTGCACTTTAGTTTTAAATTTAAATAATATATAAATGATTTTTACGAAAATGATATCGAATTAACACCTTTTTTGTGTACTTTTTCTCTTCTGTAAAATTAATCTGGATTATTAAGTAGATATAAAGTGACATTTGAGTCATCATCGCCTGAAGCTATATATTTACCATTTGGGGAATAAATTACACATTAAATTGGTTTTTCTTATTTTTTTAAATCAGGCATTTTACCAAAATCGGCATTTTAAATATTTGCACCTATTATATTTGATTCTTAAAGAATGGATGCACTTAATTAAGCATGCTTCAAATTTGCATTTTACATATTGGTTTTATGCATAATTGCTGATTATAAGATTGCTCCTTCTAACTCTGTATTTGATAAATCCAAACTATAAAAAAAAGTAATAAATTTAATTTCTTGTTTAAATTATTTTGTTATTGTTTTATAATAAAAAATATTAAAAAAATATAAAGTTTCTAAAATTTTATATCAATTGAATTTAAGAATACCCACTAAAAGAAAAGTTAAGAGCATTATATATTGTTGCAGCATTTGAAGATAAATATAAATTTTTTTTCTTATTTTCTTTAGGTCTAGAATATTATATAAGCTTTTATAAAACCTTTTGAAGTTACTTCAAATTCTCATAATTATCATATTAAAAGTAGTAATTTTAAATAAATCTAATTATTGTTAAATGACTTCTATTAAGTCGAACTTAATTTAATTTCATATTAATAACATCTAAATTATTAAGCTAACTTAACTTCTATTCACTATCATTATTCATATAGTTTTAATTTGGAAACCAATTTTTCAATTACGAAACATTATTTCTTTTTAAATACTATTTTCCACCCATCTTTTGTATTAAAAATTAAATAGTAGATTTATTTAAATAATAAAAAATATTAATTACTTTTTCGACTTGAATTTTAATCTAGGGTATTTCTGGTTTTATAATTTCTTTAGTAATTAATTAAATTTCCGTTAAAATGTTATCTGCCACATAATACTCAAATACTGATTTATGAATATATTCATAGTTTTCCCCATTTTTTTTTACAGGAGAACATTGTAAATAGGATTCTATGTCGCCACCTATGTTAATAAATCCACATTTTTAATTTTTGAATATTTATAAAACATTTTATTTTGTAAAAGTTTGAGTAGTTTAAACAAATAAACCCATAGCTAAAATTCTATTAAATACAAAAATCCTAAATTTAGCCTTTTATATATTTATAGGCTCTTTTTTATCTTCAAACCTTTGTATTTAAGAATTTTTCTTAATAAATTATAACTCTTAATCTAAAAAGGCCTGAGATTATTATTATTAAGCTATTTTTTATATTTATTAATTATCTAATTTCACTTGGACTTTTACGGAAATCCAATTTTTAATAAATTCTTTGTATAAATTATACCTAGAAAATGCTTTTTTATTGATATATAACCAATCTTGACTTTTATTAAGTTGAAATTAATAGTTTAAAACTTGTTAAATTTTTGGCAAAACTTCCAAAATTATTCTTAACATCAAAGGATTTGAAGCCATTTACTCTAACTCTTTATTTTTTTTAAAATATTATAAATATTATTCTTTAGAAAAAGACACTTTATTTGTGTACAAGTTAAGTGCACTATCATTCACTGATTCAATATACTTATCGATAAATTAAACTATTTGACTGGGTTAAAATAAACTTATATAATAAAAAGAGCATTTTTTTCTGACGAGCATTTAGTTTTCTTTAGGATCTTGAGAGTCAAAAGTAAATATTTAACTCAAACTATTTTCAGGAATTGTTTCTTTTCTTGAAGTAATTATTAACTTTACATTTATAAATTGGTCCAATTTAAATATTTCAACCAAATTTAATTTATAGGAACTTGAAGATGTAGTGGAATGAGCCTTTTCGTCACCAATATTTGTGTTTTAACTATCTTTATTTAAAAAATATTAAAAAAATTGATAAAAATATTTTTTATAAAATTTTAAACTTTTACTTGTATTGCTGTCTTATTTAAAGGAAATTTCATCATATCCATCCAATAAAAATATGATTTTTATTTGGGAGGTTTTCTAAATATATTAAGAATTGCTGTTATTTTACTGATTTATTTATGAAATGTAATTATTTTGAGACATTTAAAATGAATGATATCCCAAATTCTATAAATTTTAATTATTTTATCCCTATTTAAAACTGTGACTTTAGTTGTATTCAAAACCATTTTACAATTTATTTTCAATTTTCGAAGAATTATCACTTTAATTTACAGTTTCATTTATATATTTATAATTAAATTATTATTATTAAGAATTAGCCATTTCATTTTAAATTTTAATATTTACTTAACCTTATCGTTAGTTTTATGATAAATTTTCATAATTTGTTTAGTGTATATTTTATAATTGATAATTTGGAGTATAAAATTTCTACATATTCTGATAGTTTTATTATAGAAAATTACTTTAACTATCTTACCTAATTGTGGGTTATTAATTTTATTAGCCTAGTGAACTACCATAGTATTAATTAATATGAACTTGATTATTTATTTTTTTCTGATAATTGATATAAATTTGTTCTACATCTTATTCTAATTATTTTTATGAATGGTATTGTCCAAATCTTAATTTATGAACCTAAATTAAATTATGCTAATTGTTTGTCAAAAATTCATAGTGGTGCTAAATTTAGTTTATAAATGATGTTTTTCCAGTTCCTGAATCGCCTACTAGAATAAAAATCTATTTTTAATTTTATTGTTAAGATTTTGTTCTAAAATCTGTTAAAAACCTATCAACTTCTGTCATTAGGTCGAGTTTTTCGTTATCTTTTTCATTTCTTGTACATTTTGTTCCCGGTATATAAGACTTTAGTTAAAAAACCAATTCCAAAGGATTATTTATCTAAATTTTTTATTAAATTATTTTCTAAATTACAGACTCCTAAACTGGATCTATTATTCCGTTATAGTTTTCATTTTGACTAAATGTTATATTTTACTCAATATAATTCTACAAATATTACCTTGTATAGTTTTCTTATAATATATCTTCTTTTAAAAAATCCAAAAAAGCAGAAAACTATTAATCGTGTAAACAATACTCATTAAAAACTTAGTTTTTTAAACCTTCAATTATATAAATATTTTCCTCTTCAGTATACTATATAGTTTAATCAACTTGATTTTAGTACACTGACTCTTTTTTATCAAATTATGTTTACTAAAGTTTTTAGTTTTAAATTTGTGATAGTATCCCTTAAAAATATTTTCCTAGAACTGGGCCATTTTCAAATCCTACAGATTCATTAGGTTCCAATATGCAACATGGATAAATATTAAAATTTAGCAATTTATTATTTTATTAGTGTGACTGTTATTCGCTTTAAAATAGTTTTACTACAGGACTTTTATAATTAGGATTTATTATGTTATAAAACTAAAAAGAAAGATCCATTATATCAATTTCAAAAACTATAATATCATATTATTCAAATAAAATCTTACTACTCAAAATGTGATTACTAAATCCACTATTATTTTCACCATATATAACATCACCATTTTTTTAAACCAAATAGTACTTTATTTCTTCTTATACTGATTACATTGTTTGACATATCCTATTAAATTATAAAAGAAATAATTAAAAAGATAAGATAAATAGATAAAAAATAATTTTACCCCACTTTTAAATTGCTCTTTATACCTAATGGGGTGAGAAATTAAAATGAAAACGTCAAATATCTTTGCTAAAAACGATTGGTTTAAAAATTTTAGACTGTATTCAAAGTTGCTATAAATGTCTATAATTTATGTTTAAAAATTTAGATAATTAAATAAAATTATAAATATTATAATTGAAACAAAATATATTTTTTTTATATAAATTTATATAAATATATACCTTTTGCCCATGAATTTATTATTTATCCTTTATATCTATATCCTTTTAAGTTTCGGCAAATTGCTACTTATCTTAAAATTTTGTATTTTATTATTCATCCACATTAATATTTATATTTTTTTCTTGTTTTAATATATTCTATATATCATTGGAATCATATAACTTTTATTAAGCGTCATCGTTTGCAACTATTTACATTTTTTAAATTATTTCTGTAGAAGTTTTAAAAATAAATTGAACGTCTACATATTTTTGGTAAGATGAACTTATACACACTTTTAAAAATGTTCTTAAAATACTATAAATTTCTCCTTTAAATCTTTCTTCTTCATCTTTAAAAACTACTTCTTAATTAGCCAGAACTTTTCTTTTAAAAGAATTAAAATATAAAGGCGTTAGCATTTTGTTAGACAATTCTGAAGATGCTCCACCAAAACTTTATTAAAAATTATAATATAAACACTATTTTTTTGCAAAACAACTAATACATATATAATTTATATATATAAATATTTACTCTATTATCTTTAATTATAAAATTCTGTCTTATATGTTTCCTTACAGTTCTTATTGCATGCTTTAATGACTGTGCATTAATGGTTACTAAATTAAATATTTATCAGTTATTATGACATTTTAAGGTTTCAGCTAATTAATAAATTTAATAAAAATTTAAATATTATTATATAATTTTACAAAAAATTTAAAAATTACATCTCCATGATAATATTTTGCTTTTGATATAATTGGTTTCTAATTAAAAATTAAAAAAATTATGTATTTATTAATAGTATAGAATGATAAGTATATATAATTACAACTACACTAACTTAATCCTTTTCTTTTTGAAGTAAGCAAGCTGGGTAATAGTTTTCATTTACAGGAACAGGCTCAATATTTTCTATATTATATAAAAATTCATTTTCATTTTTATAAAATTCTAATGTTTTTTTCTATTAATTTAAAATGCATTTTATTGTATCTCCTACTTTAAATGAAAAATTCTCCTATATCACATCACTTTTATGCTTAAAAACTTTTCCATTCGATGAAATTAAATAACAGTTTAAATACTTATCTTTTTTTTCCATTTTCTTTGTTATACTGTTTACTTTATTTTATATTATTAAATTAGATTTGTAAAAAATAATTTATACGATAAAAATTAGTATTTGTTCATAATTAAATAAAAGCATTAGTATTTCATTATTGGAATTATGGATTTTATTCCAAAAAGTAAAAAATTATTAGATCAAAAAAAAACTTATATTATAAGTTTTTTTTAATCTAAATATTTTATCTGGCTCTATATTTATGCAATATAAAAAATGTTTTATGTTAAAATAAATTAAAATATACCGCTATAAAGAGATACTTTTTACAGTTAATAAATTTATTTTTTTAAAACAGATTAGCCTAACTAAAAACTTTCCTATTCCTAGCAATCATTATAAATTCTAGTAAAAATATAAGAATTAATATTTTCTAACAATTATTTATTAAATATTGAATTACCCTATAGCAACTTCGGTTGTATAATTCTTTATATAAAATGTAAATTCATAATCTAAGTTTTTTCTAAATCCATGATTTATCACAAAATTTTTATTGTACTCATTTTAAAATAATTTTTCATACTTCATTAATGCCAACTTTTAAAATAAATAAAAAAATTATATTATTTTACAACAATTGTTAAATATCAAAAAAAAATTTAATTTTTTAATTTTAGTACCTGATTGGGAAAATCACCATATGATATGGCACATTTTTAATCTTAGCTGATTTTTATATTTTTATTACAAGAACTTTAATCAAATTTGAAATCCAGCTAGAATATAAATAATTAATTATAAATTATATTTATTTAAAACTAAAGCACAAAAAAATATTTACTATATTACTTATGCAATTTGAAGGCTGCTAAATTTAAGAACAAAATCTGCAAGTCTATAAAATAAGTAGTAAATTTCATTTTTTCTCCATATTATATTGTGTTTTCTTCTCATTTTAGCAAATTCTATGAGGGAACAATACCCTAATTTTTAATGAAAATATTTTTCCTCGTCATTAAATTAAGTCATTTTCATTAAAAAATTTTAAACTTATTCAATAGTAGAATAGTCAATTTCAATATAATTTTATTTTTCCTACATATAATCTTCAAATTTGTAAAAAGTTTTCCTAGCATAGAAAGGGAAGTTTTTATCTTAAAAATCAATTATTTATATAACATTTCCAAACTTTCCCTTTCCGATTTCGCAAATTTTATTATGAATAACTTATTGTTAAATATTTTCTTATTATAAAATTTATTCTCTTTAATTAACATTTAACTATATGTAATTTTAATTTTAACTTGGATTTATGTTTATGCTTTTACTATTTTCACATTCATTATCATTATTTATTTCTTAACTGTTTTCTAATTCTAACTATCCTTATTGATTAGACTAGAATTTATCAAAAATATTTTACGCTAAATTAATTTATAAAATGTTGTTTTAAACATCTTTATTTATTTTTTAATCATCGAAGAATTCATTTTAATTACTCACATTCTTATTTTTCTCGGGACTACTCTCTTATTCTTTTATAAAAATTATATTATTACATTAATATAGTTTTACTTTGGGTATATTAAAATAAAATTATGAAAGCCATTTTTAAAAATAATTTTAAGTTTCTACACTTTTTTGTATCAAAATTTAAATGTGTCAAAAAATATCTTAAAGTTTCATTTTCATATTATTTTTATACAGATTTACTTAAAATATTTACATTTATATTTAAAAAAGACATATATTCAATTATTTTTTTATTTTTAATACATTTATTAAAATTAGAATAAAAATTTATTTTTTAAAATAATAATTATTTACGCAAAGAAATTTCATTTGATTCAAAACACTAGACTGAATTAGAGTATTAATGCGCTAATAATTAATTTATATTATATAGAAATTAAACAAAAATTTTAAATAAAATTAATATTTTACGATTTTCTTCTTATTCTGGATATTCCTCTAATTTAAGAAATTAAGTGAATATTTTAAAATATAAAATTACTTTTTATTTATTAATTGATTCTTATAAATTTAATTATATTAATCCCAATTACCATGAGTATCATTTGAGTCTATTATTTCTAAATTTATTTCTGTACTTTGTTAGATTTCTTTTTTGTATAAATTAAATATGTATGGATTAAATTTTAATTTATAATTTTTTTAAATTTTACATTAATTTAAAGAAGGATTAATACGTATATTATTTAAGTTTTCTTATGTATCAATAATATTATCCCTTTTTTTTAATATCAAATTCTACTAGTCATTGTTATCGAAAAATTCATTAATTTATTCATATTATTTTGTGTTCATTTTGTTAATTTATTTTATATTATTTTTATTTTTCTAATATTAGATATTAATAATATACTTAAAAAAATATAAATTGTAAAAAATCTTATAAATATAAAATTCATTATAAAAGATCTAAATTATTTTTAATAAAATAGATAAATAAGAATAATAAATTAAATATAAATGATTGAAACATATTTTTTTTATAAAGGAAATTTATTTCATTCTCGTTTTAATATCTTCCAATTTATAAAATTACTAGCAATTTAATTATTCAAAATAAATATGTTAGTAATAAATACATTAATTCAATTACTAAACAATCTTTATTATGGAATTTAACATTATTTTTTTATCATTGATAAAATAATTAATTATTATTTTTCAATATAATAAGTTAGTTTAAGAAAAACAAAAAATAATTATAAATTACTCTAATAAATTTAAAAAGTAAATCAGATAAAAAAAATCAGTATGAACACATATAACTAAGATGAAGAAGATCAGGAAGATCATAAACAAAATAGTGATGAAAAAAGTCTATAAAAGACTCCATGTAGTAATTAAAATTCTAAAGAAGATGATATTAAAAACAGTGATAAAACTCATATAAAAAAGGAAATTTTTTTATGGGAAAAAAACTAATAAATGTAAAAAGTGAATGAAACAAATAAAAATTAAAACTGTTAAGATATGGAAGATGATTAAGAAGAAGAAAAATTCTACACAATAACCGATTAATAATCTTAGTAGTACGAATAAAATTCAAATAATAACAGCAGTAATAATAATAAAAAAAGTAATTCAATTATAAAGGGGTCATAAGATATTGAAATTTAAGATTCATCTTTAATTGAATTAGATGCTGAATGGGCAAGGAAATTTAAAAATCAATTAGACCCAAAAGAATAAAAATAATTAAGAAAATATGTGCGAAAATATTTTAAAATTCATTTTACTTTTAGTTCTTTTATTTATTAAATTTCAAGCGTTTACGGTGAATTTAAGTCCAACAGTGAACTATTTTCTTTAAAAATTGATAGTTTTGGCTGTTTTACTGTATTTGATTTAAAAAAAGGCAAATATAATTATATAATTAATATATTTATAATGAATATAAAATAAAATTAAAATAAAGAGTAATTATTTTTAAAATATATAGGAAATGTAATTTAGAAAATGTCATTACTCAAAGCTGAATAAAGAATAGAAGGGCTTTACCATTTGACCGTAATTTAAATTGTTAAATTTCTTATTTAATATTTATTAATAATTTTTTACTGTAAATAAAGGTTATGAAAATAGAGGGTTAGCAAATAATAGTTATAATTTCAAGAGATAATTAAAAAATTCTTAAATTTAATATGGTTGAAGATGATATATAATAATTCATATAATATAATATAATTACAGATTAAGGGTATATATAATTGTGGTACAAAGCAAAGTTAAATCCTTTACATCAGTTATAAAACTAAATTAATGCCCCATCTTTTGATATTTTAAAAAAATTTTACTGTAATGGAAACGAAATTTTTAATGAAGAAATTAGAATGAATTACTAAATAAAATTTTAAGGTTTATTTTCCAAAAATCATAAATTTTAATTAATAAAATAGGAAAATTATCCCTATATATTGGTAACAGAGTATAACAATAAAAATAATATAAAATGGAGCTTGGATTAAATAGTAGATATCAATTAATAACCCGAATTTAACAAATAAGATATATTTGAAGATATCGACATTTATTATGATCCATTTTAAAATGTAAAATTTTAATAACTTTTATAGTATTTTAAGTTAAATATAACAAATTTCAATTATATACATATTATTTTAATAATTTTTTAATATTAGAAAGTAATTTTTGAATTACAAGATTAAAATAAAGGCAGAAAAATTTAAGTACTTAAAACACCAATTTAAAAACCTAAATATAACTCGCTATATTTAAAAATTGATGATGAAGGTTTAATTTAAATAATAGATAAATGTTTATTAGCATAATAGCTAAGTAATATAATTTGGACAAATAATTAAATAAGTAAGGTTTATAAAATGTTGGCTAATATATCATATTACTGTGAACCAGTTCTAATATACTTATTTTTATTAGAGGTATTTATTTATTTTTTCATTTTTTAATTAATTTTAATTATATATATTTTTATAAAATCTTATATATTATATATTTATTTTAAAATAGAATGTATTAAATATTATACTTATGATAATTTATGCAATTGATGGACTATGGACATACTTTGTAATTTTGTTTTTAGTGGTACTTTTAGATAGGGTAAATTAATACATTTCAGATAAATAAAATTATGCAAATAAATAAGAACTCAAAAGAGTTTTAGTATTTTTCGATATATTTACTAAAAACCCATATAGATTTAATTTTAAAGTAAAATATAGAATTTTTCTTTCGTTACCCATATTGATTCTTAATTTAAATGCCATGTTTTACGTGTCTTCAAATTCAGATCACCCTGTAAATTCAGTTTACATAATAAGTTATTTACTGAGTACGTTCATAACAATAATAGTTACAATAAATTCTAAATTAAGTAAAAACAACGATTTTATTTAAATCTATTCAATTAGAGATGATAAAGGAAAATTTATGATTAATTAAACTATTTTAATTTATTTGTAAATATTTGTATTCATAATTACTTCTACATATAGTTTAGCTTTATTCTCAGATTAAACAAGAAAGCTGGGAATACTATATATATTTTTAGTGCTTTATATCCCTAATATATTATATAGTTTATTAGTAAATCATTACATGAAAGAATTAGAATAAGGAATAGTAGAAATATTAGTGTTTGTAACAAAATTAACAATATTCTAACTTTTTTCACTGTACAACGAAGAAGAAGAATATTAAACTAAAAAATATAGGCCATTTTATTGTTTGTTTGTAAAATTCATGAGAGTTATTATAAGCTTAACATTTCTAATATTTTATTTGGCAGACAAAAATAATTAACCCTCATATTCTTTTAATTTTTTAGTGATTATTTATTTTATCTACTGTATATTGGATTTTTCTAAACAAACTTATTTTTAAATAATTAAGTAAAAGTCAAAATAATAATAATAATTGTCTTAAAGTAATGTGTCTAAAAGCAATGTAAATTCAAAATGAATGGTTTAATTAACTTAAAATTAAATATTAATTATAACCTAATAGTATTTTGTATATATGAATGCTATGTTTGTTAATAAATTTATAGAATAATTATAATTTATATTATATTTATACATGTAATTTTTTAATTAATAAATTTATAATATATTTATGTATAGATTGCAAAACTAAAATATGAAATAAAAAAATGTTTATTATAAAAATCAAATATTCAGTTTATTATTTAAATTTACTTTTATGATGAATTCCTTAAAATTCTATATTTATTTTCAATAGATGTTTTTTCCAAATAATTCATAAGTTAATTAGGTCTGATTCTCGGTGGGCTTAGTGATGCCGCCATATTTTTACCATTTTTAAACTCATTTTTATTATATTATGTTTGTATTCCTATTTTATTTTCATCTTATCTTTGGCTTTCTTTTAGAATGAAACTTCTATTATTATATAAAGGAGAAAAAGTCCGTTTTTTATTCTATAAAAATTTCGAAGTTTTTATTGGTATAACTGTATTTATTTTATTATTTTAGTTATTAATTATTTTGGGCAATGAGTTTCTGGTTTGAATTGTGTTTAAAGCATCATATTTATTCACTTTATTAATTTCAGTAGTTTTCTATTTAAACTATGATTCTCTCATTATTGGTGTAAATTTTATTTTTTTTACAGATTTTTCTTCCTTTATCTCTTAATTTTCATTATTATTTTATTCTTCTTTAATTTCGTTAATTTGTATTTTAACTTATTTTTATGAATTACTTTTTCCTAGACTAAAAGCTCCTGACCTATATAATGATTTTTAGTGTTACAACAAAATACTTTACTTCAGCTACTATCTATTAAGTTATTTTATATTATATTAAGATAAATCGATACTCATCCAAGGATGGTCTTTTATCTCTTATATTGTAGCTCTATGTACAGGGTTTATATTCAAAATAGATGTAATTAAATTCTTTATTTGGAAACTAAGACCATCGTCTTACGGAAAGTTAAATTTACCTTCAACTATTTTATTAGCTATTTATTTTTAACTTGAGCCAACAAATGGCTAATGTCCGCAAACCATAACGTATAATATAATACCTAGGGCCCAACTTTATAATAATATATAAAATTTTTTAAAAAATGCCTAAAAAAAATTTAAATATCCTATATTTATATTACATATCTATGGGTGGACCAATCTTATCCACTTTATTTGATAAAACTTCAGGTGCCATATAACTTAAAGAACCTATATTAACTTTTTCCCATTTAATATTATTACTTGAAATTGAGGAAATTCCAAAATCCACAATTTTTATTTAATTGGTGCCTTTTTACGATAATATAATATTTTCTGGCTTTAAATCTCTGTGAATTAATTTTTCATTGTGGCAATAAGAAACTGCATCTAATATTTATACAAAAAATTCCCTGGCTACCTGTTCAGAAAGTCTTCCTTTTTTAATTAAATATTTTAATAATTCTCCTCCTTCTAAATATTCCATAACTAAAACTACTGTTTCCATATTTTTTAGAGTATAAGTTTAATGTATCTCAACTATATTTTTATGCTTTAAATTTTTTAAGGTTTCTGCTTCTTTGAAAACATTATCTATATCATTAGCTGAAGTTTACTCATTTTCAATATATTTTATGGCCACCTTTCAAAAAAATTTACTTGAATTATTATAAATTAATTTTGAAAATAAAAAACAATTTCAGTTTAAATTACTTTTTATTTAGTTTATCTATGCTCAGCAAGCATAACTTTACCAAAACCACCCTGCCCCAAATACTTTAATTCCTTATATTGCGAAAATTAAGATATAGGGTCAAAATCTTCGCCATTAGAAGCATATAAAGTTGAATCATAAGCAATATATCTTTAACATAAAAAAAAATTATTTTTATAAACAATATTTAAATTTAATTTTAAAATTAAAATTAATAAACATATTTTATATATTATTATTTTAATATTAATAAAAAATTTTTATATCTTATAATTACTCTAGATCATCTTCAAATAATTCCACACCTTAGTCAGTAAAAAGTCTGAATGATTATAACTATTGTTTAAATAATTTTTTTTCACATATAGCTTTCAGATCTTTAAGTTAATATTTTTTGTATAAAAATATTTTTATTCCTTTTTTAATGTTTTTTTCTCCATTTTTTAAAATTTTTATTTCTTTGTCAAGTATTTCTTATTCTGGAAATAAAAACTAGTTCATTTTTAATTTTGTTAATTTTTATTACTTAATTTTAATATTTTTATAATAAAACAAATATTTATTACAAGTTGTTTTTTCTAATGTTAATATTTATAATAAAAAATTAAATCAATTTAGAATTAGTATTATAGTATAAATAAATTTAAATATATATTTATACTTTATATTATAAATTATTTTCAACAATTCTATTATTTTTTTTTTCAAATAACTTACCTCAAATAATATTATTTTGTACTAGGGTTTTGATATAAAAATTTGTCAGGCTCATAGTATTAAATATAATTAGCATATTTATCTTTAATAATTTGTTATTATAACGGCTTGTATTAAACATTTTCTAATTAAGAAGTAAGATAAATTGGCCTTTTAAAGTCAAAGTAATACTAAGTGTTGTCTTTTTCTTTGATATATAAAAATAAACTTTAATTTTTTATAGACAAATCCAACAATTAATTTTGAAAATCAAAGTTCTAAATTAAAGAATAATTATGTAGATCAAAAAACAAAAGTTAGAAATTAGAAATTGTTAAAAGGATTTTTTTGTATTCAAAATTTTTTTAAAATTTATATTTTATTTGTTAATTGATAACCATTGCATCTTCAATTTTATGATATTAATTTTTGTTTTTTTTGTATTATTAATTCAAATCTTAATTTTTTTATATGAAATCTTTTAAATCGGTAAACTGAAAATCTTAACTATCGAATAGTTTTTAATTGTTTATTAACTTTTACTCATTACTAAAATCATATTCTTTTGTGTGTTCATTTTTAAATATATGAATTATATACAGGTGACCTAGGTTATAATTTTATCTTATTTAATACAGAATTAATTGTTCATCTTCCAAATAATGACACGTTAAAAACTCGTAATTTTCTACTTAGAAAGATCGAAAATCTTCACTAATTCTATCTAATACTATTTGATCCGCTTCTGGCAGTTACTACTACTAAATTTATTATTATTATATATCTATATCTATTTCTTCATGGCCGTGGTCATGAAAATAATTACTATTATGTCCATGTAAAGATTAAGGGTATTTTTGGCATGACTTTTTGTAATTAGGGTACCAAGACTTGCTTTTATAACTTCTATAAACATCAACAACTACAATTTTTTGCTTATTGTGACAAATTAATGCATTTAAAGCCTTTGAATAATCGATTTTAAACTATTATATATTTAAAATTTAAAGATAATCAATTTATCTAAGCAGTGCCAGATTTTTATTATAAATGATTTAAATTTTTCCATTGTACAAACCCCCAGCTGATAATTTTCCATCTTGGATTAACTTTACATTAGTATATTTTTATTCTAAAAAATTTCCAAATCGCTATAATTTATAGTAAAATTACAGAATACCCATTCTTTCTCTAAAAATTAGGGCCAAGTCCTAATGACATTTAGGTAAAAGCAATTAAAAATCATGTTTTTTTACTTCAGATTAATATATAAATGTACTTAAAAATTATTTTGGTATCTTTATTTCGTACTCATTTTAATAGTGGATTTTTTTTTAAAATAAAAATAAATTTTAGTTTATTTCTGGCTAATATTTTTGCCCTTACATATATTTAAACCTTTAATTTTCCAAAGATAACTATTTCTTAACCAATTCTTAACTCCAAAATTGGTATAAATTGTTTAAATTAAAAAAATATGGTTAAATCTTGTCCATTGATATTTACTCTTCTTAATTATTTACCCTTTATTTTTTCCATTCTTTTAATAAATTTTCACTTTTAAATAAAAATTCATCCGTCAGACTTTTATTTAGTTGATTATTATTAGGATTCGTTTTGTAAAAATCTTTTTCATATAAAGTTTATTTTTAAAACAAATCCTCTAAAATATTTAAATCCGCAAAACAATTATTTTTTTAGTTTATAAGCTATTTTATAGCCTCGTCATACTATTCTCTAATCTATATTTCCAAACTCTAAATAAAAATATTAAATGATAAAAAATTATATATTAAATTTACAAATATATTTCAAATATAATAAATATTTTAAATACTTTAAATTTTATCGCAATTTAATCTTTAAGCTCTTTAAGCTTCTTTAAATTCCTAGTTTAATCATTTTTAAATATTTCATTTTTAGCTTTTGATATATATTATTCTAATGGTATGGTTTCGCAATTTTGGTGTACATTATAAATGCAGGACATACAACATAAGATATTGGGTAAACAATCTTAGTTGGTACAAATTCCGCAAATTTTTATTCCATTATGTATTTTACAAAATGGGTAATCTATTGTATGATTCATTTTTAATGTATGAAATAATTTTTTTTATTTTTATTTTTTTTTAACTTAATTTTTATTATCAAATCAAAGTAATTAAAAAATCCGCAAAATCTATTAATAATATATTATTAAATTCTGACCTTTTATAAGAAATTTATATTAGTATACTTTATACAATCACATTTCAATTTTAAAAATAATGCACATAATTTTTTATATAAAAATAACGTATTAAATTAATTTATATTCATAGACCTTAATTTTAATGATTTTTCATAATTTTGGCTTAATTTCTATGGATTTCTGATCATAGTTCGTTTTATTAAAAATAGGAATTTTTTATTATTTTTTTTCTTGATTAATATTAATATCTTCCATTTCATCAATATGCATATAATCGCTATAGAAATCTTAAGCAATAGGAGCATTAATTAAAACTTCAGGAATCCCAAAAGATTCAACCGTTTATAAGGAAAATTATCCGATTTTTTCAATATATCTACTGTAATCTAAATACAAATTTTTAACAGCTACTTTACCAATTATTAATTAAACTTAATACCAAGAAAGATTTTCTAGTATTTTTTGTATCATATATAATTTTAAATAAACTTTGAAATATTCTTTAATTCCATCTTCAGCTCTGGCTATACTCAAATAACATAACTCGCAAATTATTCTATATCCAAATGCCAAAGCTCCTTGTTCAATTAAATCACTTAGTTCTTATTGCCATAATTATTACATAGTTTTTTAATTAAATTTAGCTTCAAATTTTATCTTATTTTAAATTTTTCTTAACAAATAAATTTCTCTTATTTTCATTAAATCTAGCAACTAATCTGTTAAATTAAAATGCTCTATTTTAAATAACTATTTTGGAGATTTATTTAAAATAGGTAGTTCAATTTTATTCGTCTATATGCCTAATATTAGATCCTTGCATATTTTTTGTAATAATAATCCATTATCTCCATCCTTTTACATAAAAAATAATTGAAAATTAATTTTATTGATTAAAAAAATTGTTAATTTTTTTTTTATAATTATAGTTTATGTATATATATTTATATATCACGGCCGATATTCCCCTTACACTAAAAGATAATAATTCGCCAATTCTATTTTCCATTAAAAATCCTTCTCCTTTAGATAATTCGAGGAATTTTGATCCACACGCTCGACCATTGTAAGACGAGTTAATTTTTAAAAAATTTATTATTAAATTTAATTAGGTTTTTATTTTTTATTTTTTTTAAATTAAATAAAAAAATATTTCTTTGGCTTCGTTAAACGCTAGGTTAAGACAAATGGTCTAAGCTAGTAATGGGTTAATTTAATTTTTAAAATATGTAAAACTACTTAAAAATTCGCTATTTAAACTATCTTTTCCTACACTTTTTCTTTAATTAGCAAATCTTTTTAATAAATATTTGAATTAATTTTTTTTATTTTTTTATGTTTTTAAAATTTTTTACCTAAAAAATATCAAAAATGAAAATTTTGTAAAAGCAAGTAATTATGAAGTTAATGAAAAACGAGCATATGGAATTACAGATGTATGAAGTTCATTTCTTTACTTTAGATTTAAGGAAGATTTGAATCTATTTTTAATAATTTTAGAATTCTTGGAAACTAATCTATCTACAGGAATTTGATGATTGTTAAACTTAATTTCAGCAAAATCTAATCCCTAAAATTTTATAAACATAGTATAAATATTATATATCTTAATTTATATTTTTTAGGTAAATTTAAGATATTATGTTGGTGAAAAATTACGAAATCAAATTTGATTAATATATTTAACATAATATAATTTAAAATTGACTTCATAATTTTCTTCTAATATAATAAATAAAAATTTTATTTTCTTTAAGTATAAATAAGTTATAAGGCCATGTATTATATTAATATCAGTTTATTTAGTGTATAAATATTATATATTACATTAATTCCATATGTCTTTGGCATATCATTTATTAATATACTCGCTGGAATTTTTCCGCTAGGTTCTCTTATTCTAACTAAAAATGGATGTACCCCCTCATTTTATCTATTAACTATCAATTTTGCATAAACAATACAATAATTAGCATCTTTATATCCATTAGCAACCCAAACCTTGGTACTCCCATCATGAGGGCTATTTAAAGTAAAAGATTGTGATATGTTATTGTATTTTGCATATGTTTCTATCTACGAATAAGAGTGTCCATTGGTTTTTTCGGACAGTGCATAACAACCTGTATTTAATAATTATTTTTCAAAAATATTTAAATTAATATTTTAACTGATATAATAATTATATGAATTACCAATTATATCAAGTGTATTTATTGGTTTTATTATATTATTAACTTTTTAAGGATTACCAACCAATTATAAGGCACCTCCAAATAATATGTAATTAACATGAACTTTGCTAACTAAACTACAATCTATCAAAGTTAATAATTCTATACATTAAAATACTTTACTCGGATTTTTAGTCACATCTTCGACTGAACATAAACCAGATTCAGAAAATTTTTTTAATCTTAAATAAGTAATTTCTTAAAAAAATTAATCAACTTCTAAGTTTTCTGTATTTTCCAACTACTAGTTAAGTTATTTGTATTATGAATTACTATCATTATTATTTGTAATATTTTATATTTTTTCATTTTTTTATTAAAAATTTTTAATATTTTTTTAAGTTTGTTTGGGTAAATCTACAGACTATTGTTTTAATTCGCTAAGTTATTTTAAAATTCTTTTATTTTTTTACACATTGTAATGGTTGCATTAAAATATTTCATCTTATATAAGCTTTTCGAATTTATTTATTAAGTTTTCATCACGTTAATTTAAGTGTTTTTAAAACTTTTTCTAATCAAATAATTTCTGATGATGGCTTTTAACACTCATTTTAAAAATATTTTTATATTTATTTATTTATTTTTTTTAGTATTATTTTTATTTATTTTATTGAATATTTTTTTTATTATTTTATGAATTAATTATTATACTATAATTATGGATAATTTAAAATTAAGAAGATGATGTAATATGACTATTTAAGTCACTTACACTATATAACTTTCAACATTCATATTGTAAATTTATTAATATAGGGAATAAAATTGTTTAATAATTATGTAAAAAATAACCTTTTTATTTCCAAATTTATTTCTTTCTCAAATTATTTTAATATATTTTACTACAAAAAAGCATATACCATATATAAAAAATAGATTTATTCATTTCCTATAAATTAATATTTTTTTAATTTTAATTCTTTTAATTATTACAGTAATAAATTCCTTAAAAATTAGTAAAACACATTAAATATTCCAATTTTTAAATTCTCTCAAATTCTAATATCATCAGTGTTTTAAGTACTATCTCTTTTGATTTTGAAATCTTTTTAATTGTAAATATTATATTTAGTATCTTCAGGATACCAGTTTTCTTCATTAATATATTATTCTTCGTGAATTTAATCTTAAGCTTTCCATAATTCTTTTCTACAGTGAGGATTTTTAGGAGAAGGGAAAGGAATCATATCTTAAGGAGGATTCATTTAATCAGCTTAAGGTAAACAGTCCATCCACCATTCTTGTTCATATTCAAACCAGGTGCAAGGAACGTTCAAATCGAAATCTTTAATAAATAATATTTTAATATAAGAATATTTTTCTCAATTTTTCAAAATTATTAATTTTTAATAATTAGCTTTAATATGAATTAAATAAAAGTTAAATAATTATTATTTTTATCTGATTTTAATATGTCTTAATATATTAATATTCTTTTTTTACCAGAGGTGGGTTTAAGAGGTGGATCTCCCCAGAGGAAAATTTCCCAATGATAATCTGTGAATTCTAATACGGGGGCAAAACCAACATTTAACATAGCTAAATCTTCATAAGCTTAGGAATTCCATAAAACTTCAACTTTTTCTCCTTTGGAATTGGTGACAACTTGTCTGGCAACAAAGACTTAATTGGCTAAATAGAAGACATCTAATCCGATATTGTAGGCAATATAGGCAAAATCGACTTATTCTTAAGGGTTTAATCCCAACTTTATAAACAAAATTTTATTTTTAAATGTGAAAATTTGTATAAATTAAATTTAAACTATTTAAAAATAAATAATTCAATATTTCAAATTGCATTTTTTACCTTGGTAATAAATTCGGCTTCTTTTCTAGTAATACCAGGAACTCTTCTCATAATTTCTTCGGGGTCCATTTGACAATAACAGAAATCTCTAATATTTAAAAATAAATTAAATATCGCAAAAATATATAATAATAACATGAGTTTGTAACTAATTGTTTTATTATAATATGGGTAGACTCATATAATATTTTATAATTTAACAAAATTCACTTTTAGAAAATAATATTTTTAGATTGCAAAATTTTATATTCCTTTCTATATTTTATCCTTATATAATATATATATATAAATATGCAAATAATTGTAAATTCTAACCCTTATAAATTCTTTAATTTTTTATGCTGTGTTTTATTCTTTGAATTTCAAATTCTTTTTTCTTACTCTTTTAATTTTTCCATAAATATTTATTTAAAAAAAATGATAAAACAAACTCAAAGAATATTAGTGTTTTTATACCTTCCAACAGATGTATTAAAGAAGATTTCTTTAATATCTTCCATAGTATAAGTACCAGTATAAGAAGGTAAAGGCCCGGATTCTCTGATGGGATTAATATGTCTAACGTTTCTTATAGGACTGTTTGGTACTGAATGAACTGAATGAACAAATTCATAAATTTCTTCATTTTTAGGTAAAGTTCTGGGAACATAGTAATCTTTATATCTATTAGGATTATAGGGTCCAGCTCTAGCAAAATTTTTGCTTTGTAAATCCTACAACCTCTTCAGGTTTTAAGGATTTGTTATGAATTTTTTTATCATTATTATTACAATTATTTATTTATTGATATAATTAATATTTTTAATAGATGGGGTACTTGCATTTTAATTAATTAATCAAAAACCGTGTATATATACAAAAATAATTAATAAAAAAATTAATTATAATTATTAAGGAAAAATTAAAAGCAAAAAAGCAAACATATAGAACTCTACTTAATTATTAGGAATTAGCTAAGAATTTACTATTATTTACTAATTTTTTAATTATTAAATTATCTAAATAATTTAAATATTTTTAGTAAGTTAAAAGGTAAATTATAGGATTATTTAATATATTTATAAATAATATAAAATGATTCATTTATTTATTGTCATAAATCTTCCTTTTATAAATCATAAATAAATACTCCATTTTCATTACAGAATATTTTATTTATTTCATCACTTTAATTTAAATCAAAACAAGGCAAAGACTTTTCAAAAACAATTTTTTTATCATTAAAACCATTAACGTTAAATAATTCTAACCTTTAATTTTATGGAATTTTTATACTTTTAAAATTTGGTTACATATTAGGTCTATATGCTTTTTAATCACAAATATGTATAGTGTGGCCCTCGAAATTACATTTACTGAAAATTTAAGGACATTCTAAATTATTTATAATATATAAATTTATTAAAAAATTTTTTTTCGATTATAAATAAATACTTTGTTTAATTTTCTTAGTAAATTAATTTTTTTACCTTCTTATATTTCATACATGTCTTCATGTTTTTATTAATCCAAATTGTCCATAGAATTATTATTTTCAGCTTTAATGGTTTCTATTTAATCTTTTTAATTATCACTTTCATTAATTTATGTAAAATTATTATTTTTATCAATTTTTTAATAAATCTTCAAGCTACATATAGATATAGAGTAATTATTTTTTTATTTTTCTTATTATATTATTTCTTCTTTATAATCAATAGTGTTTGAAAATGAATTTCTAATTTAAATTTTTTTAGTATGCTAATTTTAGCAACTATAAATACTTAATGTATTTGTCTCGTAATTATAATTTTCTGCATTTTTATTCTATTAACTTTAATAACAGAGTTCATTATTATTTCTATAAAATTATAAATTTTAATATATTATATTTTTAAACAATATATTTTTACAAAACTTCAATATGGTTAAAGTAATAGCTAGGAAAACTCAATTCGATTAAATCAATTTATATTTCTTAAATAAATTCGATGTAAAAATAAGGATTTTAGTCTTTTATTTAGCTTTGCCAGCCTTAAATTAATTGTGGAAATTAAAAATAATTTATTAAAAGTAATAATATTTAATAAATACACTATTGTAAATCAGGACTCAGTGAAATAACATCGTATTTTTGCGTTTTTGATGAAGTACTTATCTAAGAATTTTCTACTAAATTTATTTCTTTATATTAATTTTAATCATCCAATTTCATATCAATTTCATTTTTATTTTATATTTTATTTTCATAACCAAAAATTTGTATACCACAAAAATTAATATATTTATCTTCATCTAAACAAATTAAACTTATGTCTTTTGCATTTTATTTTTCACATGAACTTATTAATATTTACTCCCCTTCACTATATTCTGTTTAGAAGTTATAATCGTAACATATCTCCCCATCTACACTATAAATAATTAAATTAATTTTATTTAAAATTTATTTTTTGATAAGGATATATAAAATTATTCACAGTGAAAATATTTATTGATTCTTACTATATTTTAAACTCATAATCGATAAAATTATTAGGTTTAAATCCATTCGTAACGATAATTTCTTTAATATGTGAGGGGTTATTTAATTTTATTTCATATTTTTTTTCATTATAATTTTCCAAACAAGTATCTTAATAAAGAAGAAAAAATTTAAGTATTTAAAATATAGAATTTTAATTTATATAAACAATTAAATTTATTACAAGGCCATTATTTTAGCTAGCTAATTATTGGTTACATAGTTTATTAGTAATATAACTCACCTTATATTATTTATTACTCATTCATTATAACTCTAGAATTCATTGCCAAATCTGTCAATCCATTAATTTTTCTAGTTACTAAATTTTAACATTATTATTATACTAATTCCTATATTTTTTACTATTGTTGCTTTTAATAACTAAAGTTTTTATAATGCTAAAATTATTGTTTTTAAAACTTTACCCAAGCCTTGTGTTATTTTTATATTTCTTTTTTCTTCAAATTTACCTATTTTTTATATTCATCTTCATTTTATATTGTTTTTTATTATTATTCTTTATTTTCGTTTTACTGATTAATTTCTTAAATATTCTTATTTTATGGTGAAATTTCTATAAAATTATTTTCATAGATATGACAATTACTCAATTATTTTGAATTATCACAGTTGTTTTTAATTTCATGTTTAATTATTGAACTCAACTTTCTGCAAAATTTATAAAGCTTTTTATTTTGCTTCTTACTAATACCTACATGATAATTATCATCATCTGTGGTAATTTATATTTAACACTTTTTAATCATTTTTTAAAATTGGCTATGATTTTTGAAAATTTATTTTTACTTTATTTTATCATTTAAATAAAAATATGCTAATCCTTTATATTATTTATCTACTTCAAATTATACTTTGTATTAGTCATCATTACCACAGTTAATATCTAAATTTCCATTTTATGTACAAATATCTGAACTTATTGCTTGATTAATTAAAATTGAAAGTATGATCAATGATATTACAAAAAATTTTTTACTCATCCTATATTTATTTATTTTATAATAATTATTTTAAAAATTAATTGAAATATTTGATTATATGATATTAATTTTTTTATTTAAAAAATAATTTGGTTTATTTACTAGTAAAAGTTTTCATTATTAATATAATAAAAAACCTTATTTATATAAATTATTAAGTCATTATTAAGGAAAATATTCAAAAAAAATTTAAATCAACTATTCAATTATATTTATTTTTATTTTATCTATTCTTCTAAAAACATTTCATGCTTTATCAATTTATTTACCCAATCTTTCATATCAAAAAATTCTCTATTAATTTAATCTGTTAACATTTTTTTTAGTTCTTATTCTTTATACTATTACATTAAAAATTAAATTGTCATAAGGGGAAATTTATTATAAAAGTCTACCATCCTAACATATGAATCATTTGGTTATTGTAATTTTTCATATTAATCCTATTTAATTAAGGTTATATTATATTTAACAAATAAACATATTAATCGAAAAAAAATAAAAGATATATTAAAAATATATTTACCATTTATGGATGCCATCTAAGTTTAAATAACCATTTATTTTCGTCCTATTCATGATTTTTATCAAAAACAAATATTTCTAATATTTCTTTAGGTTAGTTTTAATTTTCAATACTGCCTTTCAACTAGTTTTTATAAATTATTTAATTTTATTAAATTTCAAATTATTCTTATTTTAAATTAGCCTATATTAAACTAATAATATCATTGTATTAATTATCATTAGAATTTTAAGGCAGATCATATTTACTTTTTTATTCTTCTTTCATAGATTTCTCTTTATTTTCAATTATTATCTAACCACTTTAAATAAATTGTTTATCCTAGTAATTTTTTTGTTATTATTCATCTAGTTATAAGTTTATTAGTTTATTTTTTTCATATGAATTACTTTAATTCTCTTATTATTATTATTCGCTTTCATCTTCTGAAATATTAATTTTTTTTAAAATATGTCCCTAAACACTTTCATTCTGATTATTTTCATCTATTTCTTTAAATTCTATTACACTATCAGTTATTTCTTGTTCGATTTCTTCCTAAATTTCTTTGTTTTTATATTAATAATTATGATTATTATTTGTATCAATTACGTTTGAATCACATTAATTAATATTTTCTTCTTTTTATTCTACAAAATATTTAGAGTTTATTGTTTTAAAAATTCAAAAATAAAATTGAAAATTTATAAATATTAATATATAGATAAATTAATTAGTTATGTATATAAAAATTAAGACATTTACTTAAATTATAATCACAACGTGTGTTTTTACTTATTTATTCTTTAGTACAATTATTTTGAATATCCTATTAATTGGTTTTTTCTTAAGGTATTTTTTTCTGTTGCTGGTATCTTTTATTATCTTCTTCAAAAAAATCATTTTAGCTTAGATATTTATTTATAAAATTTTACTAATTATTGAATAAAGGCTTATTATTTTATTTTTCAGTCGATTTTTTTGTGTGATTTCTCATATTTTCTTCTAATTTCCTTTCTTTTCGTTTACTTTTTTTAATTTTTTTTTTTTTTTATGTTGAATATGATAAATTTGTTTCAAACTATTTCTAATACTCTCGTGATTATTTATATTTATCAAAGTATAATTAATAATTTTTTGAATTTTCCTAATTTAGTTTTTTTTCCGAACTATTTTTTCTATATTTTTTTTACTTTCTTATTATAGAGTCAAGCTCTATATCTTCTTATTAAAAATATTACGAATTTTTCCTATTTTATTTCTAAATAAAAAAAATTATTATTATTATATTACATATATAAATATAAATAAATAATATACCATTTATATTTAAGATTATTGGTTTAAAAAAATTTTAATATAGTATATTTGTTTATTTTATTTATTTTTTCAAATAATTTTGTAAAACTAAAGTATTTATGAACATATTTTATCATTTAGTTTAGTAATATATTAATAAAAGCCAATATTTCGAAGTATTGTTATATTAAAAAATTTAATATAATTAAAGAATATATAGTTTTTGTTTTATTATTAAGTATTTACCATATAATTTAACTTATATTCTCTTTTATGCAAAAAAATTAACTATTTTTTTTAAATTATTATAATTTATATTTTTTATTTTTGTTTGTCAAATATTTTAATTATTAGAATTGCACACATTAATTAATTCTAATAAAAAAAGTATAAATAATAAAAAGTATGTTAAAATATAATATAAAAAAGTCATAATTATTCTTATAGGTTCCTCATTTCTTGATCTTAATTACTATTACTTTTTTATGATTTTCTTTTCATATTATTTTAAATTATACAACTTTAAATTTAAAAATCTGTTTTATATATTTTGAACATACATAATGCTGAATTTACTACTACAACCAATATCATCGTAATCCAAACTCCCTTAAATTTAATAAATAAATAACTCAATTAATATCCAGAAAAACAATATAATACTTACATATATTCCTAAGTCAAAAGTAAATATTAAAAGGTAACAGAGCGGAAGTCCAATAGCCAAATTGACTATAAAAAGTAAATTTAATGCGTATCTTTACATTTCTATGCTTCTTAAAATTGTACACAAAATTATCTAGAGTGTATCAAATAAAAAAAATACGCCTAAAAATAGTTAGTAGATTGATCTGAATATCCTAATATTGGAATAAATTTTATTTTTATTATAAACAAATTCTTATAGATAAATAATAATTTACCTTTCAGTCTCTTTATCAACGGTATATATAGAAACTAAAAAGTCTTAAAATATTTCACCCAAAATAAAAATTAGCAAAAAAAAACATAATAAACTTAATACAGAAATCTTGCATATATTAATCGCTTGTTTATACTATCCAGAGCCCATTTTATTACCTAAATATGAGCTAACACTTATATTAAACCCAATTGGTACCATATAAAATATACTAAATAAAGAAATATATGCCACTTAGGCAGATAATTAATGACTGCTATCATAAGATGCCAGCATAATCTTTGATAAATTTTTTAAGTATTAATAAATGTAAATAAAATATAATAAATGTTAAATTATTTATTTTTTTACAGTTGGTGCCTCAATAAACAAATAATCAAGGTAGCTAATTGCTCCTATTTCAAAAGACTTTTTGAAAAATTCTATTATTTCCTTTATATTGAACACTTAAGCGAAAATATTTTAAAATATTTATTTATAAACTTCAGATTGACTTTATTTTTTATAAAAGTAAAATAAACTTATTAAAAAACCAGAAAGGTCTGCAATTATTCTTCCTAATGCTAGTCCAAACAACCCTAAATCAAAAACTCTCATAAATATATATATAAAAACAGGTGTAAGCGAATAGGATACATTTTTAATAATCATAGTAGTTTGAAATTCTTTTAATGCCATAAATACAGATTTTAAAGTTTCAGATAAAAGGAAAAAAAGTGCCCCAAAAATAGAATAAATCACCTATATTTGTATTAAAAATAAATTAACCCACTATTAATTTATTTAAAAAATAGATATTTAATTACAAATTCAGATGTAACTTTTGCAACATTTTCATCAATATTTAAATTAACAAGAAGATATTCCAGAAATAAATATATTAACGGAAAAATTATAATCAAATAGGAACACCCAATTAAAATACATTTATTTATATACTCTCCCATTTTTTTATAATTTTTAGCTCCATTAGCTTATGATAAAAGTGTATATAATCCACTAATAAAGGTAAGCATTACACTTCTCAAAGCTCCTTAATATAAACTAGCACCTAGTCTAAAAATATATAAATAAAAAATAACAATAGTAATAAAAAAATAATTTTATGATTTTAAATTATAGTTTAGAAAAAATGTATTTTGTTTATTTTCTACCCAAATCCAGAAACAAAAACTATATCGTTGGTTGAATTTGCAAATAATATACTTGATGTGTGGTACATAACTGTGCCTATCATTTATAACATATTAGGTATTGATGCTTATAAAAATTCAACGCAAAGAAAAAAATTAAACTAACAATAAAAAAAATATATTAGAAATTAAAATTTATATTAAATATTAAATGAAAAATAACTAGATTTATGCAAATATATATAATATAATGTATTCCAATACTTTGCTTTCTTTAAGAAATTAATATTCTTCCTTATCTATTTAAGATTACTTTTTTACTGTTGAACCCTACTTTTCTATTAATGATTCTTCCGTGTGAATTTCTATCATTTTTATTATAATTATTTATTATTTTTATTTTATTTTATTTTATTTTAGCATACTGGTAAAATTTGACAATTGTTCAAAAATAAAAAATATATAAAAGAATTAATTTAAATAAAATAAAATAAATTAAAAATTATGAATGAAATGGATAAACTTTATTTATATTATTCAATTATTTTTAGACATCATAATTTCATGTTTAATATCTTAATATCTTTAAATTAAATCAGTTTTTTCCTAAAATTCAACTTCACTGTAAAATTTGTTGCATAAATTTAAGGCTTTTTAAGATACAGCTTCAGCTTCTAAAAGTTCATTTTAAAAAAATAATAACTTACTCAATTCATTGTATTTTTAAAATAAAAGAGGCAGCTCCTATTTATACCAGTATACAAAATTTTTAATATATTTTTTTAAAAATATTTTTGCATTTCTATATTATTCTTTTCCAATAGAAAAAACTATAAAGTCTGAAATTATTTAACAGAATTACATATCTCTCATTTCGCCAATTTTTCTAGCTTCCATAATTAAATCAACTTTTTTATTATACTCTATACTTTTATCATTCATCATTTCAGATATTTATTTAATTCTTTCCTTAATTTTTATCATATCCTCATTAGTAATTTCTTTTCCACATTATATGCATTTTAATTCATTTTCCTTTATTTCAGATTTCTTACAATTTTAACATTTAATAGCAAATTCTTCATCATCATTTTCGCACCTTTCACATTAACATTTAAACATATATTACTATAAAGCATATTTTTTCCTTTCTTATTTTGATCTGCAAACATCAAAGTATGATACTGTTAATTATTCACCTGCTTTAATAGGCCTTAAAGTTTTTATATATATTTATCTGTTATTAAATATCTATATGCAGTTTGGTTTACAACTGTGATTTAAAAGATGTGCTGTATTATATATTCCTTTTAAAAAATACAAAATTTTAAATTTTTTAATTTTTTTAATTTATAAATTTATAATTAATATTTAATTAAATTTAGTAATAACCTATCGCCAATCCCTCGTAACTGTAAACTGGATCTTATATAGTAAATCCGTTAATATATATTTGCATATTTATTTTAACTATATTCTAAACGCTTGTTTCATTTATTTATTCATTAAGTAATTTTAAAAGCATGTAAGCACTTTCTTGAAAAAACTTTATTTTTTCTTCATCAAATTATTCATAATTAACTAAAAAATTATCTAAAACTTTACCTTTATTCTTAAGGTAAATTCTTAGCATCAATACAAATTAACTAGTTAAATTATATTTTTTTTTTTTTATTTCACTATAGATCTAAATGAAAAAATTATAAATTTAATAATTCAATATACTATTATCATTGTATTTTTAAATTAAAAGTTATAAGAATACTTTGCATTCTATTTTATGAACAGCCCAGTCTTTTTTTTAACAATTTTAACTACAATAATAAAATGTTTAACATCCTGAACATATAAACAATTTTGTTTTATTGATATCTAAACAATAATTACAAATTTTGCTTCTCATTTCATTTAATACAGCTATTTCAATTGGGTTTTCATGGATTAAGGTTAACCCTTCTTATTATATATCTTTGGCTGCTATTAGTTATTTTTAACTTTCTTAAAAACTTTCGATTTTAATATATGAACTTAATTCTTTTAACATATTTTTTTTAAATACGATTTTTAATTTGTTTAGATTTTAATTTTTATGAGTGGTAATATTTTAGAATTTATTATTTTATCTATAAATATAAATACTATTATAGCTTAGATTTAATTAAAAATTAATTAAATATATTAACTATTCATAATTATTCTTATTCAATTAGTGTAATTTATTTTACGATATTATAAAAATAGATTAGAAAAAATATTATAAAAAAAATATACTAAATTTAAATTATAGAAATGAAAATAATATTTATAAATATTTTAATATTATTAATATTTTAATAGTAAATATTATGCAATATATGGGATAATATATTTACTAAAAATGATCCCCCTTAGGTATTTTTTCCCAACAATTTCAATATAAAATTTACTACTAAAAACCAAACTGATTCTAAATTTTCTTTAATGGATACTGACTACTCAATAGATATAACTTTTTCGCAGAAGCAGAAATTCTTAGAAGCCGTAAGTTAAACTTTTAACAAAATTTAATCAATGAATTTATTTAAAAATACTATTTAATTAAAACAAATTTATATATAAATATATTATTAGTCTGTTCTATTGGATACAATTATATCTAAAAATTACGAGATGGGTTCATTTATTTTAGATTTTGAAAAAAACATATGTATAGTTCATACGATATAAGAAGACTGCTAACTACTTTTATTACCTACATAATCTTATATTAATGATGAAAATTAATTAGATATTTAATACAATATTGACATTAATAATTTATGGATTTTATTCGCATATTACGATGGTATATAATAATTTGATAAACCATACCATAAATTTGATATTAATACACTACTTTAACTACTGGGTGTAAATGATATTTAAAGTAAATAACTCATAAAATTTACTCACAATATCAAATTTTTATAATAATTTTATAATTTTATTTAGTATTCTTATACTTTACAAAAAATAACAAAGATCTTTCATTTGTTTAAGTTTTCAGAAAAAATCAAAAGAAACCATATACCTTATACGTTCAAGAGCCATTAACTGAAATAGATTTCGAATAAATCGATAAGTAACCACCTTCACACTGGAAATGCTCTAAAAATGGGAAAATAATTGACTATTAAAATAGTACCTATCAAGATATGTTTATCGATGGCATAGATTTTATTGAAGATAATCAAATTTTAGAAAATAGTCAATATTTGGATTAGTTTATAGGAAAAAATGATAAAAAAAATATATAACAGGGGTTCGGAAACATATAAGATATAATAAAATAAAATAAATGAAAAAAATATTAAAATATAAAGAAAATAAAAATATTATTAATTAAAAGATTAAATACTATATACCTTATATTTATATATATTTACTGTAAAATTTATAATATAAATCTTATTTTAAAAGTAATATAAAAAAATTTCTAAAATCATTATTTAATATTGATTCATAAATTTAAAAATAATTCACAAAATAATCAATTATTGTTTAGCACGTATTATTTTCTAATTTAACATTTCTATTAAATGGAGTTAAATTTATCTTTTTCCTATTTTTATAAAAATTAAAGATTCCCCTATTCTTAATCAAATTACAAAACTCTTTATAATAAATCGGAGTCCATTCTTTGAAAATCTTATTAATATAATTTGTCTGTATTTTTTTATAAATCTTTAATTTTCTCAAGTTTATTGTTCTTATATATATAATTCAAAAGAATATCTTTTTAGCCTAATTATTATAAAAATTGTATAAATTTTCATTTTAAAAATTATTAGTAAAAAAATTTTTTTACTAAAAACCTCATTTTGAATATTTTAAATAATTTTTTAACTTGATTTTAATTTAATTTAAAACAAATTGTCCAAATATTTATTAATTTCATCATATAAGTACTATAAACTTTTAATAATTCTATCACCAATAATAATTTTAAAGGATATACGTCCTTATTTATTTTATGTTGGCCTTATAGATACTTCAACTATTTATTAAATAATTAGATTTTACTAGCATAAAAATTCAGGTTTATCTTTGAGATTATGTAAAAAATGTTACAGTATTAAGTCATAAGTAAATAAATTGTTTAGAAATCCCTAAATTTAACATTTACCCTTTATATATTAATAATATTTTAATAAAATAAATTGTAAATAAGTAAAATATTATGAACACCTTTTAGGTAATCAATTCCTTTGCCCTTTGAACTAATTATTATATAAAATAGTCCAAACTAATTCCATTTTCCAATTTATAATTTTTAGTTTACTGGAATAAAGATTCACATATATTATTAACCTAATTTTTCGAATTAGTTATAAAATCACTTTAATAATCTTTTGCAGGTTTTATAATTTTAAATTTAATATTATTTTATATTTAATATGGAGATTTTTATTAGTTTTTATTATAATAATTTTTAACAATCTTTTAAACGTCTTATTTTAACTAGTAGTTTAGAATTTTTTATTAAGGACTCAATTAGCTTTCTTATTAGTTTTCAGCTGATATTATTATAGACTATTTGGGTTCTTTTAAATGAAAAATATAAAATAAAGAAATAATAAAAATACTTTCAATTGAATTTTATTTATCTTATTTATTAAGTAATTATATCGTTACCTCTTTCACTATTTGTTTTATCTTATTTTTTTCTAGGAGAATTTTTTTCACTTTTTAAAATATTTTGACAATCAGATATTAATTCTTTAAAAATATTAGTCATACTTTTATTTTTTTCAAAATTTGAATTCAATTTGGGTAAACTTAAGGGTTAATTAATTTTATTTACCATATCGATTTATTAAAATATTGATATTTCTGATGTTTTTTTTTTATTATGGGGGAATTTTTAAAACTTTTGTTAATTTTCAATTCAGTAATCAATTCATTTAACTTTCGTTTTAAACAAATTAACTATCTTGATTTAATTTTCTGTTCATATTTTTTACTTTTAAATGACTATTTTATTCCTGGGAATATTTAATTTTATTATCGAATTTTTAATAAAATTACTGACTAAAAAAATTGTTACTATTAATTTTCTTATTACTGTTATTTCTTTTAATATTATCAGATGATTTTTTATTAATGTTATTCAAATGAACATATGGGAGGTTTTTTTATTTATTAATAGAATTTTAGGGAGATAAAAAGGTTTAAAATCTTTTAATCTCTCTCTAAGAAAAAATAGATTATTAAGGACTACAATGACTAATGGCTTAATTTTCATTATTTTATTAACCTTTTTTTCCTATAATAGGTTAATTTGATAAACTTAAAATGTTTATATCCAATATTTATTTGTTCATTTTCGGAGAAAATCCTTCTGTTTTTAAGTAAAATGAGCTCTAATAGCTATTATCCATCGTAATACTTTAATTAGTTTTAATTTTATTTGTAGGTTTCTTAGATTCATAATAAGAACTATTTGTATGCTCTGTCAAATAATTTTAATATTATTCAATTATTTTATTTTTTTAAACATTTTGATAAGTCTATTTTTTTTTACTAAATTTCACTATGATTATATTTTATTTATTGCTGATTAATTTTTTATTACACTGGCATACTAATAATAAATTATATAGTTATATATTTTTTAATGTTGTATAAATAATCTACTTTTATTTAATTTTAATTATTTATTATAATTCTTATTTTATATTTTTTGATTAAAATTATTAATTTTTATTATGCTACTACTATTAAAATTAATTATTGTACAATTATTATAAATCTAAAATAAGATATTTAAAAATTATATTATAATTTTAATAAAATTGATAATAATTAATATATATACAAATGAGGTTAAAGATATTTTAATTATTAAATATTTATTATTCGAAATTCCCAAAT
Source organism: Pseudocohnilembus persalinus (assembly GCA_001447515.1). NCBI lineage: Eukaryota > Ciliophora > Oligohymenophorea > Philasterida > Pseudocohnilembidae > Pseudocohnilembus > Pseudocohnilembus persalinus. The sequence goes on from LDAU01000243.1 coordinate 102,685, forward strand.
TAAGATATTTATGAATATAAAAAATTATGAAATTTCACATAATAATTAATTATAATAAATATTAGCAAGATATTTAAATAAGGTATTTTCATTAAAATAGTATATAACTAATAAACCTTGATTATATTTCCATTAACTATTCACATTGATTCTTATATTAACACTATAAAAATTGAAAATAATTAAAAAATATAAAATAAAAAATATAAAATGATAAAAAATTCAGCCGTAAATCAAATTAAAAAAGAAATAATTCTTAAAAGCAAATAAAATACAGAGCATTGTAATAAATTTATCTAGGAAGAATGTAAACAATTAATAAATCTTTAATTATTTTTTAAAAAAACATATATTTGAATGATTTTTCTACAACTATTTACAATCTTAAAATTATTAATAATATAAACTCTATAAATTTTAAATTATAAACATATATAAATAATAATTAGATGAAAATTAAGAGAATAAAATATATATAGATAGTGAAATGTAATAAAAAATTTTAGAAACAATTTATTAGGATTCAAATTTTAACTGGAAAGATTGCATTAAAGTTGGAAATGATAGATTAATATAATGCTTAGTGAACTTACTAAATAATCATTTTTTAATAACAGTAAATAATATAAAAACTAATGATAAATGAATAACATTTAAATTTTAACGATTCTACCCTCTTTTTTAATAAAAATTGTAATTATAATTTTATTTATAAATTAATTAAAACTATTTTTTTTAGAAATAATATGCAAATCAGAAGTTTAAAATAACAGACAATGGAAAGACTTTATTATTCAATAATATACAATTAGATGCTGAAAAATAAAATTTATAAAAAATTATAAACTAATTAGCTATTTACAAACAAAGAATATCCTATAATCAATAAGATGAAACCAATAACTAGAATATAAACAGTGACATAAATAATTTTGGAACTAGGTAGGAAATGTAAACAATGAAATATTTAAGTTTCAAATAATACAGTCAATATTAAAACTAAATTGTAGAAAATTCTATAAATTAAAGCCAGGAATAAGAAAAAACCTAATTATAAGAAAATCAAGAAAATTTTAATAAAATTTAAATAATCATTAGTTTAATATAAGATTATAAGAAAGATTTTTTAACTGGAGAAAAAGTAATATTAGCATAAAAATAGGAAATAAATTAATTTTATAATTAGTTGTTATTTTATGACCCAAATGTGAACTCAATAAAAAATAATAAAAAAGAAACTGGAAACTAAACAGACATAACTCTTATGGAAAAAAATTTAGAAAAATACATCTAGATATTTTTAATTTTACTAGAGAATAATTTATTAGTGACCTATAAATAAAATTTGTTCAAAATTTAGAAGGAAATTAGGGATTTATAAAAATAAAAGTAAATAGAAATTAAGAAAAGCAAAATAGAAAACAGGGCATAAAAATAATAAAATTCACAAATAAACTAAAATTAAAAAGATTAAATCCAAAGTACCTAACAGGAAAATTTTGAAAAATAAGATAAAAATGATGAATGCTATAAAAATCCATAAATTAAGGATAAAAAAAATTAGCTTTAAAATTAATAAGAAACTAATGCAAAATAACTAAACTAAGATATTCTATGTACTAATTTTAATAGTATATAAGAAAAAACTAAAAAAACCTAATAAAATGACTAATTATCAGGTGATTTAAAGCTAGAGTAAGATAATAAACATAATAGAGAAATTTAAAAAAACGATGAGATGAATAATAATGTTTAAAATGTGTAAAAAAATGAATTATAAATAGATGTAAATTAGACAAATTAGACAAATATTGATAATAATGAATAATTAAATAATGATAATAATTAATATTTGTTATCTAAACTCGGAGAGCCATACCTTTCTTAAAGAGCAGGAGTTTAATTAATAAGTAATGAATAATAACTTAAAAATTTAAAATAAAGTTAAAATCTATAATAAGAAGATATTTAATCTTTTTGTTTCAACCCATTCGAAAAATCTAAATAATAAAAATAAATGTAATAAAAAATTTAAATATTCTAACTTTTTATAATTAAAATCTAAAATAAGTTATGTAAATTTTTAAAAATAAAGAATAAATGATCAGTATAGCCAGGTTACTAATAGCAGCATTAGTCATATATAAGACGATAGCGATAATGATTCAATTTAAGATAATTCTTTTGTATACCCTAACTAATAATAAACTATTGTAATTAATTTTGTATTTAAAAATTTATTTAATCTAAATTTTTTTAATTTAAAATTATAAATTAGAAAATTATGAGCCATGAAGATAATTTAATTTATCAAGCTTTTAGATTATTTGAATAATTTTAATATCATATGTTTTTTTATAATCAATAGTTTGATCTAATGAATGAACCTATTTAAAGATCAAGAAGGAGAAAATCTGAAGATTTAGATGATATTGATAATATTTAATTTTATGAAAAACACTTTTCTTAAAAATCACCTCCATTTATAGAATAAATTCCATAACCTATTTATATGATGTAATAAAGTAATCCCTACTTTGATAATTATGCTTTCAATTTTAATTTTAATTCACAAGTTCAAGGATAGTAAAATATTAAAATTGATGAGCCTATAATTTCTCTACTCAATCCTAATAATTTCGAAAACCAAAGAAATTCATAAAAAAATTAATAAAATATTAATAAAAATATGACGAAGAATTATAATCAAAATTAGTAATAACAATTTTAGCAGTAAATGCTATACTTTTAAGGTTAGTTGGATAACTAACAGTATTTGTAAAACCATAACTATAAAAATAATTTTCATTAATTAAATCCCTTCTATTAGTAGACTTTCTATGGTGGAGCGAATTAGTAAAATTTTAAAGGTTTAAACTAGCAATAATAATCCTAACAATAATATTAAATGAGACCTAATCAGTTTTAACAATAAGAAAATATGAATTTCAATTACAATAGAAAATTAAGCCAAAATAGTAATAACAGTTATTACTCTGCTAATTTAAATTACAATAATGCTAATAACCTAAACTAAAATTTACCTAATAACTATTAAAATTCCTAACATTATTATGGTAATAATTACAATAAAAAAATAAATAGCTAATATAAAAATAATTAACCTCCTATGTATAGAAAACATAAAAATTATTATAATTAAAATATTCAATATTAAAATTATAATTTCCCTAATTAACCGTAATCCAGTATAAATTAATAAAATTTTAATAATAACCCAAATAATAATAGCATTTTAATTCCAAACTGTAGTTTTAATTATTCCAAAAACGAGACTATTTAATAAAATAAGAAGCCAAATATATCAGAAGTTGGTTTAAATTAGCATTAAAATAGTAACAATGATGTAAATTTTCCTGAGATTTAACAAAGTAATAACATTATCCAAACATTATAGTAAGTGTAACCTATTAAATTACACAATTAAAGCAAATAAGGTTAATATAGTTCAAACAATAATAATAATACCAGTAATTAACCTGATCATATTTCTAGCAATAATAATAAATAAATATTTCAAAATACATCACAAGAAAATAGCACAAAAGGATTCATAAGTAAAAATTAAGTAAATAAATTGAAATAAAATTTCTAAAATTAAAGGCCTAATTATTAACAAAATAGTAATAGTGAAAATACAAGTACTTATAGTTATAATACAAATTCTAGCAGAGGAAAAAAACATAAAAGAAGGAAAAAAAGAAAAAATGTTGAACTTATTAGTAATAATAAAGATTAATATGATGATATGATATATAAAGAAGAAGATAGCTAAGATCCAGATATTAACGATAGTAGCCAAAATAATTCTTAAATAAAATAAAAAAATAAAGATCTCATAAAAAGTAGTGAAATTGACTTAAAAAATATTGTAAATCATGATAAAATTAAAAAATAGTAATAACATACTGAATAAAAATATAGTAATTAAGTAGATTTTAAAAATCAAGATAATGATTAATAATAATAGAAATAATAACATTTGAAATAAACGCAATAAAAATAATAGTAATAACCGATATCATAATAATAACAATAGACTTAAAATGCTAATAAAAAAAAATAAAAGAAAAAAAATTCAAAAAATAAATAAAAACAATGTTAATCTAGTACAGAGAAAATAGTTTAAAATGAATATTGATTATATTATAGATTATGTTAATTTAATTTTAAATAATTTAATTAGTTTACTTTTTAAATATGTTATTAATTTTAAATTTTATTTTTATAATAGTTTATTTTAGTTTAGTAAAAAAATCTACAAGAATATTTCTTTTTATTTTTTTTATATTTATTTTACAAAATTAGCTTTTTTTATTAAATTTTAATAAAAATATTAATCTTGAAATATAATTTTCCGATATTTATATTATTTTGAACTAATAATTTTTTATAAGTATTCTATATATTTTAAGGCTAATATAATTTTATAATTTAATATATAAAATATAATTTTTGAGTTATTAAGAATATAAGAAATGAAAATCAATAATATTATAATTTTTACACATTAATGTAATTTAATAAATATAATAATATAATACTTTATATTGTATAATAATTTATTGGTTATTCAAATTATTTTTCTATTATATACATATTGCAATTATAAATATATCATTGGTATTATTATCTTTCATTATTTCGTATTTAATAGTAAGATGAGATTTTAAGTATATTTTTTTATAGATCGTTAGAATTTTCATTATTTTATTCTTTTAATTTAAATAAATTATTTTATAAATCATTCAATTCAGTATTTTTATTTAAAATTTCACCTTATTATTATTTTTTAAAATTAATAACATTTTATAATGAATATTTTTTTTTTTGTAAATATTCTTATGGTTTATAGGTATTAATTTCATTAATTTCATTCAATTGAATTTAATAATGGCTAATATTTTTATTACAATTATTTTTATCTTCATTTGATTCATTACTATTTGAACTAGTAATTTAATTTTCACTTTTATGTTAATAAATAGTCTCATCATGTAAATCAATTGATTTATTTAAACTATAAGTATTATCTTTTAAGGTATCTTTTATATAATTTTTAAATAGATTTATTAAGTATTTATAATTAGGTTATTCGTCAAAATCTAGATTTTTGCAATAATTTAGGTAATCAACAAAACATTAATTAAAGTTTTCAAATAGATCACAGCTTTATGTTCCTAATTTTATTTATTCCGTTCTTTTAGTATAGTAAAATTTTTCTTCTTATTTATCTTCAAAATTAATCATTTTGTGGAAATTTTTTCTTTCCCAGGGTAATTATCCGTTTAACATATATGATAAGATATACCCTAGTGATTCTAAATCATCTCTTCTGCTCTAAAATAATAATAATTTATATATTAGAAAACGATTATAAATATTCTAAGCTCATATATTGTTTGGTGCTTATATTAAAAATAAATTAAATGAGAAATATTATTTTATCACAAATAATAATAGCATGATTAAAATTATAGTGCTTTTTAAGGAATTAAAATACATGAATTGGAATTAACTATTTTATTAATAATAATTTTAAATTTTTCATGCTTGGTATATTTAAAAATTTGAAATTTTAATTATTAGTTGAGCATAATTTTATTTTATTTAGACTTTAATAATAAAAACTTCGATATTTAAGGATAAATGGATAAAAAGATATAATAATTAATCAAATTGAATTTTAACAAAGGATAAAAATATATAAATTAGTTCAGAATACTTTGTAATAGTAAAAATTATTCAAAAATAAGAAAACAAATATTATTATGATATTTACTTGTTAATATCCCATAGATGCACAAATTGATAAATATTTAATTGTTCCTTGAATTTTTGGGTGTATTTAAAATTCAACGTGAGTTCCATTTTCATTTAAAAATAGTTGGCTAAGTCCAAAATCAATCAAGTTAATTTAGAAATCTTCTTCGTTTTAATTAAACCTTACTTTGTGATTGTCTAAAAATATTTTAGAATTAATTAATTGACTAATATAATATCAAATAGTTAAATAATATATTTTAAAAGAATTAATTTTGAGTTAAAAATTAATAGTCAAAATTAACAAATAAATAAATTCCAAATAAAGAAAACAATTAAAAGAATATAATTGAATAATAAATATTAAAATGATTAAAAATTTATAATTACCAATTTTTTTCTGGATTAAAATATTTTCTGGCTTTATATCGCAGTGAATAATACCTTTCGAATGAATGTACTCAATTTATTCTAAAACTTAAACTGCAATCACTGCTGCATCATACTCTGAAAATTTATTATCTAATTCTAGCTTTTATTATTCTTTTAAATTATGTCCTTATAAAAAATCCATAACCAAAAATTACTCCCCAGTTTCTTGGTCGGTTGAGTAATCATATATCTAAAATTAATTTTAATTATTATATTAAAATTAGTTATTATTATTCTGTTATTAATCATTTTATTATTATTAATTATAAAAATCAAGACCTTAGATACTGTATTCCTTATTATAACAATTTTAATTCTAAATAAATGTTTATTATTAATTAGAACTTTCACAAGTTTCTTCATTTTATTAAGAAATTACATTATTTTAATCTTCTAAAATCTCATCCATACCATTGTTTTTCAAGTCAACATTATTATAAATATTTTCTCCGAAAAAGTAATTGCTTATATTACCTTTTTTAATACTATTAGTTGATTCTAAAGATTCTATATCATTATTAAATTTTGTTATTAAAAATTTTTAGTGATTATTATTGTGATTTTATTTAAATTATTATTTTTCTTTATTTAATTCATCTTATATTTAAACTTTTCCCAATTTTTTATAAATTTAATATTCTTTTTTTAATGACTCGTCATTAATATTAGATTTTTCAATTTTCACTACAATTTATTTATTGTTGTTTTTTAAGTCTACACCTTTATGTATATAGCCAAAACCACCTTCGCTGATTTTTTGTAAAATCAAATATCTACCATTAATTACACGTTTTTAATTCATTATTTATTATTCAATATTATTCATAATTAATTTCAAATAATTTACTTTTGTGTTTTTTGTTTTATCACTATTTTTTTTTTTTTTTTTTTTTAATTATAAATATACCGTAAAATCATTATTATTAATTTTTTTATATACAAGAAAATATTATCATAAAATTAATTTAAACTATAAGCCTATTTGTTGCATGTATAGTATTTGGAATTTTTTAAACTTACATTTTTTTATTTAAAAGTTAATTTAATATAATTTGCTTATTCGGGAAAAAATAAAATAGTTTTTTTCAGTAGATAATTATGTTATTAATTAAATTACCAGATAAAATATTTAATTTCAAAGTAAAGAATTACTATCCATTGAGTTTTTATATTTAATACAGTTAAAAAAAAAATGATACTTTAAAATTTTGTTTTAACTTATATTATTAATTATTTTTTAAAAAATTCAATGACTATATTTATATGTTAAATTCAAGAATACTATAAGTCTTATATTTTTATTTATCGTTATTAAATTAATTATAAAAAATTTTAATATTTATGATTTTAAAAGATTTTATTTATTTTATGGTAATATATTTTATGTTACTTGCTTGATTTTTATATGATAATTATTAACCTTATCGTCATTTAAAGTTTTACCACACTAAATTTATTTAATGTAAATAATTTCAAAAATAATATATTTTTATAGAAAGAAATATTAAATTCCTTATATTCATAAATAATAAGTAAATTTTCTAAATATTCATTTATTTAAAAAATTCATATAAAAGTACTTAAAATCGACTAACAATTCATATAAATAAAAATGTTTACACAATAAATAAATTAACATATAAATAAATAATTAATCGAAATATATTTTTTTAAATTCATTTACTTACTTACTTAAAATCTTATATTAAAATATTTAATTACAATTTCATGAATAAATTAAAGATCCGAGTATAATTATAACGAATATGGCATAAGAACATTGTAATTAAATTATTAATATATATTATATATTTATATAAAATCATTTTAGAAATATATATTTAATATAAAATATAGCGAAATTTAATAGTTCTTGAATTTTAAAAGAATAAAACAAAAAAAATTATAATTTTTTTTTTTTTAAAAAAAAAACTATAATTAAAAAGATATTTAAAAAAATTGTTATATTTTTAATTTAATTTTAATTCAATAAGTTAAGAGATTTATATTACACAATAAAAATGATATATTTATATTTCATTTTTTATAGATTTTATTCTTAAAAGCAAAATATTAGTCACAGTAAAAACTTGATAAAAAATCGGTAGGAATAAAAATAAATAATTTTAATTAAATAAAATTTCTACTATAATTATCCTAGAATAAACTTGTAAAATAAAAAAAACCTAAAATCTCAACTTTATAAAATCAAAGATATATATAAATATGTAAAAGTTTTAAAGATTATTTAAAGATATAAAATAATTTGCAACTAACAAAGATAAAAGGAATGTTATTTTTCTAAGAATGAGTAAATTTTGAATAAAAAAATAAATATATGAAATAATATTTTAAATATTATATTATTTTTTTTAATTAAAAAAGAACAATAGCCGTAATTAACTCTTAGAAGAAGTCTTGTAATTGCTGGACTTGGCTATGGAGGGCTGTCATTTTGGTATTGTTACACGTAAAATGAAAGATTTTCTTTGACAGTAAAATAATTAAAATTTTTATGAATTTTTTATATAAATTTAAAATTAAAAATTAAAAAAAAAATATATATAATAATAAAACTCTTTTTTTCTTTTAAGCTTTCTTTTTCAAGAAAAATATCACAATTAACAGGGTATATGTCATAAGTTTATGTTCCAGTATTTATGAGGTAATATCTGAATAAATTAAATTTTTCTAACTATATTTTTTTATAATTTGGATAATAAAAATATGTATTATTTATTTTTAAAAAAAAGGAATTTTTTATATGGATAATGGGTTAGTAATTATGGAGTTATAAAAGAAGATATGATTTTACCTTTAGAAGAGTATAATAATTTTAGGGAGTTTTTCACGAGAAAAGTTTAACCTAGAGAAATCTCTTAAAATAAAGATGAATTAGTTGCACCAGCTGATAGTAAAATATTATAAATAAGCGAAATAAATGGGGATAGTAATGTACTTGTTAAAGGAATAAATTATTCATTAGGTGAATTTTTAACTGGAATTAAAGATTATAAAATGGAAGGCGATGTTTTGGAATCAATGAAAAAAGCTTAAGATAAATCAAAGTCTAAAATATATTAAGCAATTTTTTATTTAAATCCTGGAGATTATCACAGGTACCATTCTCCTTGCGAAATGTTAGTAAAAAGAGCTTGGCATATAGTCGGATATTTAGCCCCTGTAAAGGAAAGTTACATTGGAAAAACACCTGTAAATATATATGATATATATGCTAATTAAAATTTATCTAATTTTTTTATTAAAAATTATTTATGAATTTATATGATATTAATTAAAAAGAGAGTTTACGAAACTAATGAAAGAATTGCGTTGGTAGGAGAATATGATTAAGGATTTATTTCAAATGTTTATGTAGGGGCAACCAATGTTGGTTCAATGACTTTAACTTTTGATAAAGTATATTTTTATTAAAATTTATTTTAAATTAGCTAAATTTTTAAATTTTATAGAATTTAGAAACAAATAGGCCTTTAGGATTAGATTTTTAAAAAAGTAATATCAGAGAATATAATTAAAAGGAAAATTAGGCTAATAAAAATTAATTAGACCCTATATATAATTAAAAAGAAAATGGAATTTTAGTGCCTAAAGGTGCTGAATGTGGTATTTTTTAACTTGGGAGTACAGTTGTATTATTATTTGAGACATAAGATAATGTAGAATTTTTATATAAACCTGGAGATAAAATAAGATACGGTACCCCATTTGTTAAATTTGTAAAAAATGATAAATGATAAAAACTTGAAAGCCTTTAAATTTTTTAACAAATATCTATATAAATTGTATTATTATCATAACTTTGCAATAAATAATTGCACTTCAACAAATTATAAATATTTATTAATAATTAAATGCGAAAATAATTATATTTATTTATTAATCACACCTAAGTTTATAAGATAAATAAGTTAAGTATTTATTAAAAGTGTTAATTTATATTAATTCTTTACTAAGAATAGCTTGTATATAATAATTTATACTAATAAAACCAAAAGAAGCCTATTAAATATAATCTTAAATAAGATAATTATATTAAAATCTATAAGATTTTGATAAAATTTATAATAGAGATTCCTGATTCTTTCAAATTAATTATGAAATAACAAAAATGTTTAATTAAAATATCTAACAAAAAATAAACAAAAAGGAAAAATAAAAATTTTTATATATTTGCTTAAAAAAATAGATTTTCTTTTTTTATTATTTATAAAACCTAAATAATTCTTTTATACTATAATGGAAAAAATTTAATAATAAGCTATATAATACCAATGTTGTAATAAAGGGGGGCTTCATGAAGGTGAGTGTCTTAATTTAATTTGTTTGGACAAAAGTTGCAAAAATGAAAAATTATTATGTTCTGTTTGTATTTAAGATTATCACTCAGAACATTAAAAAAAAATTATGCCTGTAAAAAAGTTTTTGGCTATGGTTTCTGAATAGCTTGGGAAAAATAGTATGGTTACTGTTAATTCTGAAGAAATCTTAGAGAATTTAGAAGTTATTCTTCAAGGAAACTTGTAATATATATAATAATAGTATGATTATAATAATTAAATTAAGAACTTTGCATTATATATATATTAAATCTACGTTTTATATTAAATTTTATATAAATTTACTAATAATTGTAACTAAATATATAATTTATTAAAATAAAGATATTCTTTAAAAGAAACAGTTTAGGCTATAGCTGAAAATATCAAAGAATTAGAAAAAAGTATAATTTCTAACTTTAAAAATTTGAAATAAAAAATCATAAACTAAACATAAATGAGCATCAGTATGCCTTAGGTGATAAGCCAAATAGTAAACGGAGAAATTTAGAATATACAAAACTTATAAGAGAACTGCCAGCAAATCCTAGATTCTGTTAAATAAAACAACGAAAAAATAGAAATAGAAATAAAACCAGACCTCCACTACAAAAAATTCTAGTAACAGTCAAAAATTTTCCAAGAACAGTTAAAAAAATTCGAAAAAACCTCAAAAGTAGACTTTGAAAAATTAGGCAAAATAATTTCTTCTTCTTTAAACTCAGATATAGCTTAAGTGCTTACTGATTCCAATTGGAAATTTACAAAAGAAAAATGTTCTACCACTATTACTATACATGAAAATGGCTAAAAGGCCTTGTAGACATCTGATGGTGAAAAAAGATATGTTTTGGTAGATTAACCTGTTCCTGATGACGCTATAACCTATCAGGCCTTTAAAATTGGACTTTCTGGATGGGTAGGAGTCGGTAAAAATTAAAAAATTTAATATAAAAAGTTAAAAATTTAGAAAAAATGTTATAAATTCGATATTAAAAACTAAAAAAAGATAAAAATTTAAATAATAGGATATAATAATTTATAAATCAAGCTGTTCGCTTCTTTTTAATTCGATGAATTAATTTATAAAAAAAAATTTTAACGAAAATTTTATTAAAATCTCTTACATAAATATTATTTTTAAATTATTTTTTATATGAATTTTTGAAATTTTTAGGTTTAGCAGTTGATGCCATATTAAAGCCAAAAGCCTACGAATTTAAAAACTACACCACTGTCGGACATGGAGCTTGGATTATTAGTTCTAATCAATATACATGGAGTAATAGTAATCTTGAAGAAAATTAGAAAAATACAAGTTTTGCTTTTACAACTGGGGCGATTGTACTTATGAAATTTGACCCCAATAAAAAATCTCTGGAATTTAAACTAAAAGGTGGCGATAAAATTACAAAATTAAAAATCCCTAAGCCAACTTAAAATTAAAAATATTATGTTTGTGCTAATTTGTGCTAAAACAAAGATCACGTATATTTACAATAATGGGATGAAAAAGATAATTTTTGAAATTAATTATTTATTTTATTAATATATCACTGTTTTATCTTTTTAAATAAATAATTATTATAATTATCAAATAGACATGTTAGTAAAAAAATATTTTTATAATCTCTGTCCTATAAATGTTTTATTGATAATGATACTAATTCGAATATATTTAAAATTTTAAAAAATGTAAGGATATTTTAGATATTTTTTTATTAAAAATTAGAAGATTAAGCTCCAACAAATTTAATAACTATTTTAAAACATATTTTATATAATATCATATGTTTAATAAGAGCTATTATATAATTAATGAGAGGTTTAATAACTAGATGTTAATTAAAAAGTCACTTTATTATAAAAATAATATATATCCGAATAAAAATTATAAAAAACAAACAAATAAATAAACAAAACAAAAAAAACTTAACACCAAATAACTAAATTAAAATATTATCGAATAGCCATGTAAGATAGCAGCAACCAATAAATTAAAAAAGAAGAGGGAGAAGATTATGAAGATAAAAATTAAAGTGGAAAAAAATCTAATAAAGAAGAATGGAAATGTTTAGATTGTAAAAAATCATATAAATCTTATCCTGCATTTTATACACACAATAAATTAAAACATGATGGAAAACCCCCTCAAAATTACGATATTCCAAGATCATTGGAAGATATTAGAAAAGATAGGGGTAGACCTAGAGTGGTACAAATTTATTATTAAATATATCATTCTCTATTTTATTTAATAAAAATTAATTTCTAATTAGTTTCCAATTGCGCATTTTTTCTATTTTAGTAATTTAAATTTTTAATCTCAGAATTACGGCAATTTTAAAAGTATCTCCATCTTATACTTTAAATTTGTGAAATAAAATCATATAAAATGTTTACAAAATATAACAATAAGTTTTACCTGAAAGGAAAAACTTCAAATAATAATAAAAAAAATTAATATTTGTTTGAACCGCAGCAAATTATAAATATTTTTGATAAATTAAAAATATTATCATTATTTTACTCAAATTAAAATTAAAATAAATATATCTTTAAATTTAGACTGATAGTTCTCAAAGAATCAAGTTTACGATGTAAGATAAACACCAATAAAAATGTGAAGATAACATATACGAATTTTTAGGAAAATTAGGACAAAAAGTAAACAAAATAATTGGATTTTTAATTTTATTTAGTTTCTGAAAATAAATGAAAAAGAAGATTCTAAATAATACTATTAATGAATTAATTACATATATATTACTTTTTATGATAAACTGTATTAAAATTAAATTAAAAAAGAAAACAAAATAAATTAAATTATTATTTAATAGGGAGATGAAAATGGACAAAAAGATAATACCGTTATAAGAGGGTACCTTAAAAAACCTTTAGACGCTGGCCAACTTTTCCCTTTAGATTCTTTTTAAAATAATGAATATTACGCTTAAATAGCTGACAGTGTAAGAGAATAAATTATAAGAGTTTCCGAAGAATTAGCTGTATTTATTTATAAATATTTATAATTTAATTTTATTATTTTTTATTATACATTAAAAAAAGTAATTAATAAATTTTTTAATTTAAGAGAAGAGATGAATGGGAATTTGTAGACCCATTGGACTTAAAACCTGACGATATGACAGAATTTTCTATATATAATCTAAAGGCCTTATTTTACAATTTAAGAGATTAAAATATGATAGATAAATATACGACTTTAGTTGTATATTTAATATGGGTTTCTAAAGAGCTATTAGAGAAGGCTTACAAAGAAATTACTATAGTTAGTTTAATATATTGTGCAGAATATTGGAAAAAATCAGACGTAATATATTAAAAAATAATGATTTAATAAAAAATAACATAAAAAATGTTTATAAAAAATTTATTTTTATACTATAGCCTTTAGTAGTTGAATATGAATAAAAATTTGCGGATAAATACAAAGAAAACGAAGAATATAAAGCAGCAGTAAAAAAAATGAGATAAGAATTCAAAGATAATTTTTTCCAAAATATGTCTGATTTATTCGCCCCTTATAATTTGGAACTTTTAAGCGACAACACAGATTAAAAATAATACCTGGAAAAATTCTAAATGTGGTACTTCCACTTTGATGATAACGAAGTTATTGATTAAGAAAATGGTTAAGGAGAAGGGTAAATATATTTTATTCTAATTTATAAATAATAAATATAATTTTCTTTGATTTAAAAAAATAAAAAAAAATTATCTTAATTATACTATCTTTCTTAAAATTTAAATTTAAATTTAACTTTAGCGATTATGGAGATGAAGATGACGAAGATAATGATGATTATGATGAAGATGAAGGAGATGATAGTAAAAATATGATTTATTTGTATATTTAATTTAATTTTTAATAAAATAAATTATTTAACTTTAATAGTTAACTGATTAATGTGAAAAAATAAATTTAAAGAAGAGATTTATAACCATATTTATTCGAAATTATGATTGAAGCACTAATAAATTTATTATAATATTTAATTCAATATTAATTATATTTTGTAATATAGAAAATTTTAATTATATATTTTATTAAAAGGGTAAAAAATTTAAAAGAAATAAGTAGTTAAATTTCTATTTTAATAGATAATTATTAGAAAAAAAATAAATTTAAAATTTAAAATATAATATATTTGCAATATAATTTGCTTAATATGATTTATAAAAAAAAAAAATAATTTTTTGCTTTAAAGACTTTAATAATTCCTTTAGTTTATGTTAATATAAATTTAGTACATTTTATAAAAGATTAAAACCTTTTTTAATAATTTAAAATAATTTTTAAAAATATCAGCGAGCCCAAATAAAGTAAATTAGTATTCATTTTTTTTCCATAATAAAAAAAATTTGAGAAATAGTAAATATTCATATTTGATAAAATTGTATATATTTTTTATTTAATTGTAGATTAATCTTAATTTAATCAAAATAAAGTCTAGAATAAATTTTAATTAAGCCTTCAATGTATTTTGGTAATTAATACTAACATAAACTTAATATATAAATAATATATATCGTCTAAATAAAATGAATAATTGGTATTTAAAATTCTGTTTCTTAAAAATACATGTGTTAAAGATTTATGAATATTGTTAATAATCAATTTTTGTAATTTTTATAAAATTTCTAAATACATTAGTCTGAATTATTATTAAGTCATAGAGAAAAATCCTTATTTTAAAAAAATTTACCAACAATAATTTTGAAACATATATAATTTTAATTTAAAATTTTATATTTTTTTAAGATATATCCTATGTTTATGAATTTCTATTTATATATACCATATAGGGATCGGAAAATTATAGTATAAAATATAGATAGTTAATACAAAATTCAATTTATAAGGTTATTTACTTAAATATATTATTGTAAAAAATTTTTGACTATTAATATAATATTATATAATTGATTCATTATACAGAATCAAATAATTAACTTAGCATCAAATTTTAGAATTTTTGTATATTTATGATAAAATATTATAATTAAAATTTTTAATTCACTTTATTTTTCTAAATAAGTTTATAGAAAAAGAATAGATTTTGAAACTTAACTTAATTTTTATTATAATCAAATTAAAATAGGGAGGTAAATTTATGCATTATAAATAATTTTTAGATACTTTTAAAACTTTGTAATTATATTTTTTGACTATATTAGCATAAGGGATATTATTGAATTTTATCTAATATGGGAGAATCAATAGCAGTAATATTTTATTATATTTTATAATTCCAAATCAATAATTAAAAAATAAAATAAAAAAAAAAATAAAATAAAAAAAAAAAATGTAATTTTCAACAACCAAGCTGTCTTTAAAAGAAAAAGAAATTATTTAATAAAGAAAAATAAACTAAAATACCAAGGAGGTAACTGAAGTTGATATAGATAAACATTTATGTCAACCTATAGAAATGTCTATTAAAACTCCAAGTATATAGAAATTATTATTAACACAAACTTAATACAAATTTTATTATTTATTGAAAAATGCAAGCTACAATATAAAAATATTAAACTTAAATATTTATACTATATTTTTAAAGTATATAAAATGAAGAAATATTCGACTGAATAATAGATATCTAGCATGAGTTAAATAGGTAAGAATATTTATTGTTATTAATTATGTTTTTTATTTTGTTTTTATTTAATATATTAATTGAGAAAAGAATTTTATGTTATATTATAAAAATACTTTAACTTAAGTATCATTTTTAAAAAAAATGAAAAAATTTAAATCTAAAGGAATTAATGATTATTAAGAGTTTCGAATAAAAAAAATAAAAAAAATTTTTAAAAAATTTTAAATATAAATTTCTAAATTTAATCATAAAGTAACCTAGTAAATTAAATTTATTTTAATCAATACTTATATATTTATTTTTAGTAAGAATAATTGGATAATTATATAGATTTTATATCCTAAAACTTACTTTTACACTAATCTAATATTACCAAGATTAATTAAATACTTTATAAGATAATATCATATTTTTACTTTTTGCTTATATTTTTTATTAATATTTAAACTAGATTCTATATATGAGTTAGATGAAAAAGGAGAACCTATATAAGAAGGAGAAACAGTTGAATTATAAATTGTTGAAAGAAACGAGGATGGATAAGCTAGGTATAGAGATATTTCTATGTTATCTGACTATAATAATTAATAAGATGGACTGATTTCATTGTTATATGAAATTAAAGAAAGGGGAAATAGAATAAAGCTTATTATATGTGTATCAGGTAATATATCATAAATATTATTTTCTATTAATTTTTACATAAAATTATTATAATTATAATAATATGATAATATTATAACTTATAATTTATTAATTTAGCTACTGACGAAGGAAATGGTAAAAATTAACACATTTGGAACTTTATTAGATAAATATTATAAAATTTTATTTATATTATTTAATGATTATCATTTTTCAACATTAGATAAATTGGATTTAACCATGAAAGGAATTTAAAACAATATGAAACATTTTTAAAAATAAGGAATATAGCCAAATGAAATATTAGTTATTGTTATCTTTGATGGGATAGATAAAATAAATAATAATTTAGATTAGAAAAGTGAAAATGTTTTTTATCACACGTTTACTCCTTATGATTTATACTATCAGATAAATGAAAAAAAGTCCATGGAATATCAACTTTAAAAGTATCAAGAAGCATTTTTATGGTCAGAATTAACCATGGAAAAATTTAACAATAACTAAGAATTATTAGATAAATTTAAAAGTGAAATTGCTAATGATTAAACTGATATTAATCAGACTTTACTTGAAGAATTTGAGGAAAACTTATAAAATGTTTTGGAAAAAAATAAAATAAAAGCATCCGATTGCTAAGAATTAATATAGAAATTTATTGAGGAGTTTAAAGAGCAGGTGTAAAAGAAAAAAGTTGATACTAATTATTCTGAGTTTACTAAAATTTTGAAGACCAATATTTTAATTAAATGTTTAAAAAGCTTAAAAAAAAAACCTGAGTTGTTAGAAATTTTAAAATAAACTCTAACATTATGTCAAAAGAATTCTGACTAGAGACAATACTCTAGTTAAGAAGACTATATAAATTAAAAGAAAAAAATATTTATTTAGAATTTAAGAGAGGAGGGACAGAAGTATATTCAAGAAAGAAAGAATACTGCATGGTAATTATTATTTGAAGAATATACAATATAAAAACAAATCAACAATTTTTTTAATCTAATGAAAAAAATAAATAACAAATACTAATTATAAAGTATAGAATGTAATAAATATATATAGAATTACCATTATATAAAAAATACACAAATTAATTAAACAATTTATGAACTATAAAAAAAAATGATAAACATTTTTTTATATAAATTTTATAAGGGTGTATTAGGAAAGAATTTTAATATAAAGCTCTGAATAATAAAGGGAATTGGGTGCTGATCTAGATTATGATATAGGCGATAGTTCAACAGATGAAGAAAATGAATTGGGAAGTTTTTAAATAGTTTAAAGTTAATAAGAATAAACGGAAAATAAATAAAATAATGAATCATTATATAGTAATTAAAATACAAATAAATCTTCTAAAAACATTTAATTAAAAGATTAAAAATAAAATAAAAATGGGGTTAAAGGTAAATTTTAAATTCAATGTTTTATCATTACTTTTACATACAATTGTTACAATAATTATAGTATATTATTATTTTTATAAAGAAAGTATATTGAATGATTTAAAAGGTAATTATTTAAATGTCATGTATGTGTCTAAATTTAGAAATGCTAAAAAATTGGACTCTCATTTATGGTTTTTCAAAGGATTTTGTAATATATTAGAGCCTTATTATACTGTTTTGATTGATATAGGTTTAGAGGTTAACAAAATTAATTATAATTATAATTTTATTGTCTAATAAATAAATATAAAAAAAAATCATCAATTTTTAAAATCACATTATTAATATATTAATAAATTTAATATATTGAACCATAAATATTATTTCTAGCCAAAAGATGATGCAATATATAGATTTTTTGAATGTATGGAATTAAATAAAAACTGTGGTGGTGTTTGTGGATTTATGGGATTAAGGCCTGAAAGAATTATTGACGATGAGGGAAAAAGGTGCTAATAATAAAAATATTTTTAATCTAATTTTTATATTTATTTTTTATAATTATTTGTTTTAAAATATAAGGCTTGATTAGTTAGATTATAGAGTTGATTTTATTTCCCGAATGTTTCATTAATTTTTTAACATTCAAAAAGCTTAATCTTTTGAATTTGATATAGATCATATTGTGGATAAAGCTTTTTAATCGCTGTTCGGATATGTGCATGTAAAATTTATATACACTTAATAATTTATAAGGATTTATGGATTAAAATTCATATCTTAATTATTAATCAACAAGATTCTACCATCTACTTTTTGTGCCTATAGATATGACGCAATTAAAGATGTGTTAAATGTTTATTTAAAAACTGAATTAAATCCTAGTTATATTTATCATTCACTTTAAGAGGCTAATATGTATTTAAAAGAGGATAGAATTTTAAGTATGGAATTATATTGTAGTAAAAGCTATATTATGTAATATGTTCCAGAGTCAGTAGGCTATGTAGATCCTATTATTAATTTAGTTTCACTAATGGGTTAAAGAAAGAAATGGGTAATAATATAGTAAAACTATTCATTTACTAAAATTTAAAAATTGTAAAGAAATATAAATTTAACATAAATAATTTATTTTCAAGATTAATGGAAGCTGGTTTTCACTGAATTACGTTTTATCCAACTGTAATTAAAAGCATAAATAAAAATTTAAACTTTATCTTATTTTATTAAATAAAAATATAATATCACATATTATATTTAATTAATTAAATCTATAGATACCAATAAAGTTAAAAAATCACAACACAGTTGTTGGAATAAAATATTACTTTTTTTTTCAATGAGTTATTCTTAATTGAGTAAATTAACCCAGTTTTTCTCTTTATCTATAATGTTCACTATATTACTTATAGTATATGATTAATTATTGGGAATTTCATCTATTCCAAAGCCAGATGAACTTTAAGATGACAGATTTGAGTATTCATCAGTAAATAATTAAAATAAAATAAATAAGTTATTAAAATATAAATAAATATATTAAAACATATTTTTGTCAATAATAAAAAAAAACGTATTTATTCTTTTATAAATTTTAGATAAAGTATATCAGTTTTGCTTTATATATTTACTTTTTGTGTGTAGGAGGCATGGTATATTTTTCATTAAATTATAAACATAATAGCAAATAAGCTTATGGTATATGGTACGCATTTTCAACTATGTTTGGAATATTTATGCTAATTTCCTTTGGATTTTTCATTCATTAAGCAATAAATTCTCTTTTTTTTTATGATTTAAATGAAATTTAAAGTTTTGATTAGGATGAAAAATATTTATTTAAACTAATGCTCCTAGGAGCTTTGATTGGGGGCTTCGCACCGGTGTTTTTGGATTCATTATTTAAAATTAGATCGTAAATAAAAAAGTTTAATAAATATTAATAAATAATTAAAATTTTATTATTATAAATTTTTATTATAATTTATTTATAATTTTATTATAGAGGAGGATTTTTTGAAAAATATTTTAATTTAGCCTATAATGTAGTATCATTTGCTTTTTATCTACCAAGCTATATTTAAATGTTTTAAATATTCTCATTTTGTAATATAGATGGTAACATAATAAATCAATTATCTTATAATTTAAAATAAACTTAAAATTATATATTAAAATTAATTTTTAATAGATTTTACATGGGAATCACAATTATCTAACTTAAATGATGTATAAACTAAAATATAAAAGGCTAAAATAAATTAAAGAATAGAAGATTTTGCAGAGTAAAAATTTTACTTTGTCTCCAAATGGTTTATTAGTAACATTGTGGTAGGATGTACTTTAGGGTATTTATCAAAAGATCAGGAAAGCAGAAAATTAATGATATTTTTTTTAGCAATATATGTTTTTATTTTCGTGATTTTAAAATGTGTGGGAGCTTCCTTATTTTATTTATTGTAAACTAAGCTTAAATTATTATAGTAATTAATATTGACTCATTTAATTTATAGGTAATGTTGGAGACTGATAGTAAATTATCTCAGTGGAAAGCCAAGTTTAA
Source organism: Pseudocohnilembus persalinus (assembly GCA_001447515.1). Taxonomy (NCBI): domain Eukaryota; phylum Ciliophora; class Oligohymenophorea; order Philasterida; family Pseudocohnilembidae; genus Pseudocohnilembus; species Pseudocohnilembus persalinus. Next base: position 123,470 of record LDAU01000243.1, read on the forward strand.
TTTAAAAGTTTTATTTAGAAGATGCTTTGTAGTTGAACAGAATTTTGAGCCAAATTACTGAAAAAATGTATATGGATAGATCTTAGCCTAATTCATTAATCAATCATGAAATTGCTTTATAATAAATATTGTAGAAATAAAGATAAGAAGAATTAGATAAAAAACAAATACTATAATTTTAATTAAGATAAAGAAATAAAAAGAAAACTTTACTAAGTGAGCATAGTATATATTCAAAAAGTAGAAATGGAAGTAAAAATAATAGTTACTTGGGAAATAAAATTAGCGCTTAAATTATTAATATAAAAAGTGAACCAAAAAGTCAATATCGTAATTAATCATTATACGATATTAAATAAGATTAATATATAAATGAATTTAAAAGTTCTCCAGACTTAGACAAATATATTAATAAATCTGATATATTTAAAAAATTATACAATGAAGAAGATAAAATAAAAAATTAATACAACTAAAAAGCATAATAATAAATAGATTAGATTAAAATAAATAATGAAAAAGAGATTAATGATAATATAAAAGTAAAAAATTCTAGTAACATAAGTAATTTAAAGACTAATGTGACTGAAAGTAATTAAATTAATAGTAATAATCATTTAAGTGGAGGAGGAAATAAATCAAGTTTTGGTAGAAACTCCTCATTTTTCCCAGATTTTAGAAAAGATTCGGGAGGCTAATAAATTTCAGATATTATATTTTAGAAACACAGTAATTAATACTCATCTCAAGATAGCGAAAAACTTTCATAATTTTGTAAATAAAATTAAATTCCTAAAGACCAAAAGAATAAAGAAAACGCTTAAATTAAAAGTAAAATTTTAGAGAAAAGTGAAGAGAAATCAGGTTAAAACTCTGAATTAAATACTAGTTATAGTTAAGATTCTGATTGTAGAATTCAAAATAGTAATAAATCTAATTCCAAATCCAATTCCAGATTTATTACCTAAAAAAGTCTAAATTCTTAATAAAGTTTAATTTCTTAAACAAAAAACTCTTCTAATTAAGTTATAAGCAAAACCACACCTAGGAAAAAACCTGAATAAAAAATGTGTTCAAGACATTCTGGAATGATTTCTGAAGATTAATTTAACAATTTTAATTATAATAGGGCAAAAAGTTTTTAATCATTGGATTCAGGATAAGAAACTAATTAAAGGGATAGTGCTAGACATATATTAATTTAAAATAATGAAAATGTAAGTTAATATAATTCTCCTAGAGATGATACAAATGCTGGCCAAAATAAGTCATAATTATCTTAAAAATAAAATATAAAAATCGCTACTAAATAAAAAAGAACATATAGGAGAGCCAAGAGCAGCTTTAATTTGATATCTGATGTGAATTTAGATGAAAAAAATAATAGTGCTAATAAAAAAAATAATGATTAAATAAATTTCGACGATTTAGAAAATTTAGGCACAAGTGAGAGTGTTAAGGAAGATGAAGAAAATTTGAATTAAATTTAAAATGATAAATAATAATACAGAAAAAGTAAATTCTTTTAAGAATGATCAATTATATTTAATTTAAAATATTAATTATTTTTTTAATTTCAATCTACTATATATTATAATGTATAATTTTATAGATTTATAAAGTTTATAATTTTTTAAAATTTCTATATTTTTTTATAAATAATTATTATGATAATAAACTTAAAACCCGTTTTTAAATTAAAGAGTTACAGCGAATTTAATTACAAACATTAATAAAATATTTAATAAAACATCAAATAAAACAAAAAATTAAAATCTTATTTATATAGCAAAAGGCTAATTTATAAATTAACAAACACAAAAATAATCAATATAATATGAATTATAATTTAAGAACCCTAATCATATTGATTATATTGTCTTTATCATATTGTTTAGAGGAAAAAATGGGGACTTTAAATTATAACTATCTTAAATCATCTATAAAAACAAATAATGGAGTAAAAAAAAATAAAACTCATTTATTGATGTAAAAAATGAAGTCACAACTAGATTTATAAGAAAAAAAATTAATATAAATAAATCTTAATCATAAATAAATGCCTTTTTAGGATGAAATATCACAGTTTAATTTGTTATCTTTTCATTAAGCAGTATTAATAGGAAAGGAACATTACCACCAATTTATTTATGATTCTTAAACTAATTAAACTTAATCATAAAAGGTTTTAATTTAAAGAAATAAAAGTGTTGAAAGCCATTAATAATAAAAAATAAGTAATACATAATAGAATGAAATTTAATTAAACTTAAAAAGTGGAAATTTAAGAAAAGATAAAAAATATTAATAATAAAATAAACGCAAAAGTTCTAACTTATTAGATATAACTGAAAATACTTAATAATAAGGTCAAAAAAAAATTTTACCACTTAAAAATCACTTCAACTCATTTTTTACAGGCAAACTAGGAGTTGGAAATGACAAAAATAATTAATTTGAAATGATTTTCGATACTGGTAGTAATAACTTGTTTTTAAACAGTGTTAAATGTAAATTATTATTATTATAAATTCATATTTAGAAAATTAATAATTATAAATTTTAAATTTAATATTTATTTAAAAAAATTTAAATAAAAAGGTCAATAATCAGGGTGCAAAAAAGGTGAATAATATGATTCTTCATAAAGTCAATCTTATTAATTAGATGGCACGGTCATTGAGGTTACATTCGGATCCGGAGCAATATAGGGTATATACCACTATCTTTATTTAAAATAATTGTATTAAAACAAAGAATAAATATATAAATATTTAATTTTAAGGCCAATTAGCATATGAAAATTTATTCATCAATGAAATGGAAATTGATAATGTTTAATTTTATGAAATTACATCATAAGATGGTAAAATATTTGAAAGTGGTTAATTTGATGGAATTATCGGTTTATCATTGTCGGATGATGGTTCTAGTGATTAACTTACAATTTTTGATCACATGGTAGAATAAAATTTACTAGAAAAGCCATAGTTTTCTTTTTATATGAACAGATAAGAAAATTCGTAAAATATATATTTTATTTTTTTTTATCTTTTTTAATATTATTATATAAAATAAAGAGAAACATCTGCAGTTATTTTTGGCGGAACTGATTAAAGATTTTATGAAGGAAATATTACCTATCACAATGTAATTAAAGATTAACCTTACTGGGCTGTTTGGGGACAAAAAATCAAAATTGGAGGTAAGGAAACCGGGTTATGCTCCGATGAAGACCCTTGTAAACTAGTAATAGATTCAGGTAATAATAAATAATATTTTTAACACATTTATAATTTTAAAAATGATTATATAAATTAAATTAATATTATTTTAAACAGAATTTTATTTATATAATTATATATAAAGGAACATCTTTGTCTTCTGTTCCCTCAGATAAATATTAAGATTTCATATAATTGCTACAAATAGATGATTAGTGTATGAATTACTCTAAGTTATAAGATATTGTTTTTGAAATAGATGGCGTAGAATATAGTTTATCACCTTAAGATTATGTCATATCAAAAGACAATTAAGGAAATGATGTCGAATTAATTTAAGACCCTGTTGATGAAAATTAAAACTATTGTTTAAATACCTTTTTTTCACTAGATGTTCCTGAGCCTAAAGGGCCATTATGGATTTTGGGAGATATATTTATGAGTAAATATTATTCGGTATTTGAAAGAGGAGAAAATTAAAATAGAGTTGGTTTCGCTAAATCTAAAGCTTTATTATGATTATTTTAATATTAGGCCATATATTTATTAATTTATTTGTAAATTAAAAAAAATAATATTTTATTATTTACTATGAAAAAAATACTTCGATAATTAAATAAATAAAAACATTAGTGCATAAATATTAGAAAATAATATTAATTAATTGTAAGTAGAATAAAAAAAATACGTATTTAAAAAAATATTTTTTTTTTAATATTATCAAAAAAGCTAACCATAGTAATTAGTTTAGTTTTTTCATTTCAGTCATTAATTATTAGAAATTGCATAATTAATTCTTTTAACTAATCATTTAAATATTAAATTAATAAAAAAATAAAAATAATTTCACCCAAAATTCAATTCCAAAACTCAAATAAAAATTAAAATAAAAATCATTATTGAACTAATAAAAATAATTTAAGTAAATAAATACACCAGCTACATTTATACCCAGTAAATATTTGTCTATAATATAAAATAAAAATATGTAATAATAGCATTCAGTTGTAGTACCAAAAGTACAATAATAAAAAGAGGATCCAAAAAAATGGATAAAATAACATATTTTAGGTGGAACAGAATTTAGAAATGATTTTAGGTCGAAATATTTTGCTAGGTTAGGATTAACAAAAATTCCACAGTCTAATAATGATTCACAAATAAGAGATGAAAATAAATAAAAAGAAAGTAATATTCAAAATTAATAATCAATAAAAGATGTTGGCTTATAAAAAAAAGAAGAATAAAAAGAAGAATAATAAAAATAATAGAATGAAAAATAATAATAATAAATTCAATAAAACGGTAAATAAGAAACAAATGGAGAATAAAATGTAAGCAGAAATGGAAGTTTAACATCTTATAGATAATCAGGAGAAATTGTAGAAAAATCATTTATAAATGACAACATTTAACTTAATTTCATTAATAGAACTAATGATGAAATAAGATAAAACTACTTAAATAAATTAATAAAAAATAACATTCTAAAAAAAGAACCGAGCAAAAAATAATAAACCAGTAAAAATTAACATATAATATAATTTATTTATTAAAAAACGAATATATAAATAAATAATTTTATAAAAGTGTTACTTATTTCATTAAATATTTTTTTATAGTTATTATATTTGATTGGGATGATACTTTATTATGTACATCATATTTGGGAAATTTAGGATTTATAGATTTACCAGTAGAAGTTAATTCCTAAATTACACAATTAGACATATCGGCAGTAAAAATTTTTAAATTATAAATTATTTGCCTTTTAATTAAATAAACATTTTTTAATATTTTTTTATAATTAACTATTTTAGAGTAATATTTTAGCTAAAGCTGTAGCATACGGAGATTGTTATATTGTAACTAATGCTGCACTAGGGTGGGTTGAGTACAGTTCAAAATTGTAAATAAATATATATAAATAGAAATATAAATTGGTAATTAATATATACATAATATATTTAAATAAATAATAAAATAAAGGTATTTCCCCAAAGTTAATGATTTATTGAATTAAAATAAAATTACAGTAATTTCAGCAAGAAGTGGTTTTGAGGAAATCTTCCCAGGTAAAATTTTTTTAATAAAACGGTAAATTATAAAAATATTTAAAAATTATTAATTTCATTAGGGGACTGTCATAAATGGAAAATAGAAGCTTTCAAAAACATAAAAAAAAATTATGAAGAACAGGTACACTTAAAATAATTTTAAAATTATTTATTAAGAATTTTTATATGGATTACCAATAATTTATTTCAAGTATTTATAAAATATTTTATAAATAAATTTATTTAGATATTAACAAATTTGGTTTGTTTGGGAGATTCTAATATTGAAATGGATGCAGCACATTCTCTTGCTAAAATGTTTAATTAAGTTCTTGTAAAAACAATCAAATTTAGAGAAAACCCGAAACCAGATGAGCTTGTTAAATAATAAGAATTGGTGGGCGATAAATTTGAATAAATATATAAAAATTTGAGAAATTTAACAATAAGATTGGAAAAGTTAATAAAATTATATAATGTTCTATAATACTATATAAATTAACTTTTATTTTTATTTTAGAAAAGCAAATAAGGAATCTAACCATTAGCATAAAAATAGTACAGGGAGCCAGAACAGTGTTAAATAGGATAAATAGTAGCAATAATAATAACAATAAAATAAAGAATGAACCATATCATATCTATATCTATATAAAAAATTATCTTAATAAAATGTAGTTTCAATTAGAAATCAAAATAATTAAAAATAATTTAATTAAATAAAAAGTATTATAATTTATACTCTTAACTTTTAAATCTTTAAATATATATAAATAATATTATATAATATTTTATAAAAAAGGGGACATTTATATTATAATATATATATTATTATATTTATATTCACTTCAAGATATGTTATAACTATATTTATCAGTTTCAAGATAAGTATATTAAAAAGTGATTTTAATATAAAAAATTATAATTTGAATCATTAATTATTTTATCTCATTTTTTATATTTATTATTTTCACTATTTTAAAATTAATTTTAAATTCAAGAAAAATATCTAGAATTATCCAAAGAATCTTCTGAAATATTAACCTATTCTTTTTCTTTTTTTTCCTATTTTTAAAGTCTACTTTTTGCCATAATTGGTCTTCCATACCTTTTTTCTTTTTTTTACTTAGCTTGCTCTTTTTATTTTTACAACAATAATAATTATTCTTATTCTTATCTAGAAGGGTCATTATTTCTGTTTTATCTTTTTTTATTATAATAATCTTTTTCTTTTTAAGCCACTAACTAACTATTATCCCCTATATACTTAGAAACTTCATTTATACAAAACTCAAGAGCATTTTCCATCTCTCTCAGCATTTCGATTCCTTTATATCGATTTTTAAAAATTTTTATTCATTAAATTTAAGATATTAAAATAAATAAATAGATTTATAAGGTATTTTATAGTTATAATAATTATATATTTTTACCTTATAAATCTTTTCTAACATCTTACTATTTGTCACCTAAAAAATCAACTTTATATATTTTATAAATTTCATTTTCCAAATTTTATAACTGTTATTGGGTCTCGTTATTAGCTTTGACCATTTTTAATTATTTTGTTTATTCGTTAACCAAATCTTATTATTTCAATAGATCTTATTTTTAATTTAAAAGAGTTTATTTTGCTGAATTTAATTTGTGTTTTTTTTATTCAAATTCTTTTTTAATTTCTTCAACTTTCTGCTCTGTTTCTTTAGTGTTGAATATTAAAAATAAATTTTTTTCTTCTAAATCTTAAAATATTCCTTCAAGTTAAGATGGTTTATTGAAATGCTATTCGAATTCCTCGTCACTATCGTCCTAAATAATAAAATTAAAATCATTTTAAATAAATTATAATTTAAATATTATATTTTAATAAAAATTAAAAATTTTACCAAGAAAACCTGCAATTCTTTTGATATATTCATATGAAATTATTCAGCTTCATATTTTTTTTTAGACAATTATCCGATACTTTTACCCTAATTAGAATATTAACTTTTCAAATTTTTTCTTTAATTTTTTCTCTAATTAATTTCATCTAATTTATCTTTTGGTGTAATTTGGTCTAAAAATTTTTTATACCTTAACATTTCCTCTAAATTTTCTATTTTTTAAGTGTTCTTTGTAGTCAAATCAGCTTTTAATTCCTGTAACTGTTTGATTTCATTAATTTTCTCTTGCTTTTTTTTTGTCTCATCCTCTGCATCTTTTATTGTTTATCTACTTTTATTTTTATTTTTTTCTAAAAAATCGTTAAATCTTTTTAAATCTTCTTCCAACATTTATTCTGATTTTTCTAGCCCTTTTTTATGTAATCGAGTTAACTCTTCAAATTAATTTATCTGCTCCCTTTTATGATCAATTAACATCTAAAATAATAACATTTCTCTTTTTTTCTCTAAAAACTGGTGCATAGGCTCCTTTTATCTGTTCAAATTTTAATATTTAAATTGTCATAATGTTATATTATATTTAAAATTTATTATATTATATATAATTATATCTTTAAACGTCATTTTTATTTAATAATTACCTCACTCTATTTTTAATAGCAGATTTCGCCGCATCGACTATATTTAACTTTGCATAATCATCGTCATTTTCTTCATCAATTTTACAGAGTTCGTTTAATCTACCCACAGTAAAAGCTCCCTTTGATTTTATTCCTTTTTCCCATATTTTTAAATTTGCATTTTTTTGTCTTTCTTATCTTCTTATTTCCTATTATATTAATTTATATATTCTTTCAAATTTTAAATAAATAAAAATATATAAAAAATTTTATATTTTTTTTTTAAAAATAGTTCAAAATTAAAATGACTTAATTTATAGTTTTTTACATTTTATACAAATTTTTTAATAAAATTTAAATAAAATGAAAGTTATAAAAAAAATAAGGTTTTTACTACACCAATAATTTTTCTGAAAATATCAATTTTACTAATAAATAATGATAATTTTTAATAACTAATTTACTTTTTCTTTTTCTTTCATTTTAAAAATTTCGTAGTCTTCAGGAATATAAAAGGGGTTATCAACTGGTTATCCTTCTAATAACAATTCATCATCATTATTTTCATCTTCCTTTCTTCCTGCAGACTAAATTCTCGGTAAGGTAACTCCCCCTTTAGTCGCGTTTTACTCAGAAAAATTATTAAAAGAACTTTGTTTCATATATTTTATTAAGTTTTCAGAAATTTTTTAGCGTTTAAAATTAAAACTATATTATTTTTTTTGTTTATTTTTTTGTTTGTTTGTCGGTTTTTAGTTTTTCTATGATTATTAATAATATGTTCAATTTTTTTTTTTTTATAGAATATATTTATTAGTATTCGAATATAATAATTATTCTTCTCTTAATAAAAATAACTAATTAAAAATTATTTTTGTAAAATAACCATAAGTATTTATTTTCTAGTTATTTTGATTTATGAACTTATTTTAATGACTTAAATTTTTTTTCGAAAGTTGTCTTTCTATTTAAATTTATATTAATTACGATATTTTAGAAATATTTATAGTTAATTTTAAATAGATATTTTTTTTAAGATAAATAAAATCTGCTTATTTACTTATAAAAACATTTGATACATTTACAATTTTAAAGCCATTTCTAGTTCCCTTGATTTAGCGGTAATTATATAAAATAATATAATACATTTGATAATTTATTTTGATTGATTAATCTACTTTAATTTACTTTTTTAAAATTTCTAAAAATAAAAAGAAAAAATAATACAAATCATAAAAATGGAAGTGGAAGAAGGTAAAGTTAATATAGAAGAAAAAGAAGAATAAAAATCTGAATAAATAGAAAATAAAGAAGCAGATTAATCTGAAGTTTAAATTAATTAAGAAAATGATAATAAACCAAAAGTTATTTTAAAAAGTTAAAATAAAAATTAAATAAAAGGTTTAAATAAACAATAAATAGAAAATGAATACCCCGATTCAATTACAGTGCCTATATTTTATGGGACAATTTCTTTTTATTTAGGTAAATTTAAATCATAATATAATTATTTCTTTATTAATAAATAAATATATAAAATATTATTAAACTTTAAAATAGAATATAATATTTATAAATTATAAATTGGAATAATTATTTTTAAGGATACAATATATATATATTAAGAAAATTAAATATAATTTCATTTTTATAGGCAAAAAATAAACTGAGGATTTTACACACAAATGGATGTTTTTTATGAGAGGTTTACATAATCAAGATTTATCAAATGTTATTGATAAATTACAAATATATTTACATGAAAGTTTCCCAGATAGAGAAAAAAGTATAAATTTAATAATAATATATGCAAATTATTATTTTATTAATTTACTTACATTAAAAATATATAAAATTAAATTACAGATTTACTTTAGCCTCCTTATGAATTTTATGAAAAAGGATGGGGTGGATTCGATATTCTCATAAGAATTCATTTTAAGCCCCCTTACAATAAAGAACCTTTAGAATTAACTCATAAATTATAAGTAATTATAAATAATGAAATATTTTAAAATTTATTGTTAATACAAATATTAAGAGTTAAAAAGTTATATAAAATTTCATTTAGATTTTTAATAATATTTATAAATAACTTTTTAATTAGCTTTTCCATTAAAATACCAGTCAACCCTAAAATTCTAAAAAGCCCGTTATGGCTGAAAATTACGAGGAGGTAGTTTTTGTGAATCCAAGTGTAAATAAATTAAAATATAAATATAAAATAAAATTAGTACAAGTATATTAAATTAAATTTTGAATTTAAATATAACTTTATAGACTGAATTTTACAAGGCAGCTTAAAAATGCACAACTAAAAAAGGTGCTGTTATAACTTGTAGGTCAGAAGGGGGAAAAACTTAGCACGAAGAATAAAAAGAAGCCAAGGAAAAAATGGAATATTTTAGTCATTTTACAGTTTTTAATACAGAAGATCATAGACAAAAATTAGACGATGCTTTAAAAGTCGTTAAAATGGAAGTTGAAAGGCTATAATAATGTATTTTAGAAGAGGATAAAATATTGGAAACTCTATAGAACAAAATAAATGATGTTCATGTGAAGGGAATAATCGAATAGTAATAAAAACAATAATAGCAATAAATGAGACACCATTCTATGCAAAGCCAATAATAGTCTAACATCAATTAGTTACAATAATAATAAATGGGACATCAATAAAATTAAAGAATTCCCATGCCCGTACAGTAATAAAACCCACCTTAATAAGGTCATCCAAGAATTTAAGATCCTCATTATTAATAAAATTAACAACAACAATAATAATAATAACCAGTGCCAATTGTTAATGGAAGTAATTAACACATAACTTAGTAAATATAACATGCTTAGTAACCTTTATCGTAAAATTCTATGAATTATTAATAGTAGATACCCCCTTAATAAAATTAATAAAATTATTAATGATTTTTACTTTATGAGTTATTTTTTAATAAAATTCCTTCTATGTTAGTTTATTATATCTATTTTGAAATAAAAATAGTAGTTTTTTTAGTTTTGGATGTAATTATATATGATAAAAAAATTCCAAAAAATTTATAGGTTTAATAGTGAAATAAAATTATAAAAACTGATAAATAAATAATTACATTGAATGTAAAATTTTATCAACTCTTTTTTATTACTAACAAAATTTATGTAAAAAAAAACAAAATAAATTAATATAAAAATCTTATCATAATGAGAACTTAAAATGACAATAATACTTTTATAGAATAACAATTCAACTTAGAAAATAATTTAAAAAATATTCAAGGTAAAAATTCAAAAAAAATGATAAATTCCTAGAAGAGCTAGAGCTTTTAAAATTAAAATAGCACATTTTACCCGATTGAAAACCAATAAAACTTTAAAATTTAACATAAAAATAAATTAAATATTGAATAATTATCCAACCATTAATAACAAGCAGGTGAAAATTGTAAAAATTTTAGTAAATCAATGAATTACGGTAATTTTAACAACCATAAATATTTACTACAATAACATTAAAATCTTATAAATAATATAAATAATAAAAAATTACAAAATTAATAGTAGAATCAATATTAGTTTTATGAAAATTAAGAAAAAAGTCATTAAATTTACAGACTTTCAAACAAATACTAAAATATATAATATGATAAATAATAATAAAACAACTAATAAGTAAGACCATAAAGTAGTATTTAAAAAAAATCTATTTAAGAAAAAGTAAAAGTTAATTAATACTATGGTGACGAATTGGATTATAATAATTAATTTAATAAAGCTGATAAAATATGTATAAAAATAATATCATTTTTAAATGTAATATAAATATAAGAAATTTTTTTATTATATATAGATAAGGACGCATGTGGAAACAATAAAATATAAATTAATCAGTATAATGATAATTTTTGTTCTCCCAGGTAGGAAAAAGAAGGAAATGTTTAAACAAATTACTCTTATTATATGCAAAACCAAATAAATAAAAATTAACAGTTATAATAATAAATTGAATAGAAAAAGTAAACAAAATATACAAATAATTTTATGCAAAATTCACTTTAAAAGAATCAAAAATAAGAGTTCGAAAATGAAAATGGTTAAATAAAAAAATTTAAATAGATTTTTTCTTAAACATTTACCAATTAATTCATGAATCCTTTAAAATTGTAAAATGGGGGAAATTAATAGTATTAAAATAATATACAAGAAAATAATTACAGTTTAAAAATGCCTTTGTAAATAATGGTGAAAAAATTTGGCCAACCAATATCATAAAAATAAGGAAATAAGGAAAAGGAAAAGTAAGAGTACTTTTCAAAGAAAAACTTTTAATATTAAAAAAATTTAATAGTTTAAAAAAAAAAGAATTAAACAAGTAGGGTTGTAAATAATACAAATAATAATATAAATAATTAATAAAGTAATAAATTATATTCTTTTAACGATTTAGAAGAAAATTTTAATTTTAGTATTTAAGAACAGGATAAATATCAATAATAATAAAAATAATAATAAAAATAAGTAAAAAAAAGTTCATTTCATGATATCAATAACTCCATAAATGAAAGATAGCAAAAAAATAATAATGAATAAGTTGATTTTTAGTTAAATCACTTTTCATAATTAATTTCTGGATCACCTTAAAAGAAATAAAAAAATATAAATAATATATTTTATAGCGAAAATAAAGATATTAATAATTAAAAAGCTTAAGATTACTATTAAAAAATTATAATTAAAAATTAAAGTAAAGCAAATACCTTATAATCCTCTAAATAATTTTAATAAAATGGAGAATCTCCAAAAAAAAAAAAATTGCTCATAAGTAAATAATATTATATAGATCATATTTATTTAAAGTAAAATTAATTTTTAATTAGGTAAAGAAGATGCCAAAAAAATTAATGGAAATAATAGTAAAAACAAAGAAATAGCTGAAAAAGAAATAAAAAAGCCATTTATCTAGTTATAAAGAAACGAAGACAATGATTATAACAAGGGCTAATAAAATAAAAATATATTAGTTAATAATAACAATGATTGTCAAAATTAAAATGTAAAATTAAAAGTCGATACCTCAAATAAAAAGTTAAGATTTAAAAAAGAAAATATCATGCCTCAATCGTAAAAAAATATATCAGATTCCTAAAAAATAAAAAATATAAAAGAAGCTTTGAGAAAAAATTCAAGGCTATTAAGGCCGAAATCTGCAGCTATTCCAAAAAAAAAATCTATCGCAAAAACAGATATTCCCAACTCATAGGTAATGGTCAAAGGAAAAACTGCAATTTAAGGCTTATATGATAATGTTAAGGTTAATATTAATTATTATTTTATTATATAAAAATTTTTATGTATCTATACTTTATTTTTTAAAAATTTTTTTATGTTTTAATAAATTTTCTTATTTTTTATTGTATATTTATATCTGTATTAAATTAAAATTTATAAATTAGGAATTAGAAGGAGTCATTGAACTTGATGATAAACTTTTGGCTTAAGGAGAAATTGAAGGTGAATGCGACCTAAGTCAAGAATTATCAGACAACGAAGAAATATATGATTACTAACAAGAAACATAAAATTCAGACAAAAATTCAAAATTCTTACTATTATAAAGTATTTACAAAGACAGGCCTGCTACAGTATTTTTTTAATATCCGTCATGTAATGTTTAATATATTAATATTTTTTATAAAATAAAAAAATATGTATATTTTAAATTGATTTATATATATATATGTATTATTTGTTTTTTTTATAGGGTGTAATAAAATAAGAGAAAGTTCGAGAACTTTATGTGTTTCTGACGAGGATATTTAAAAATTTGATTTAAAATATAAAATGAGCGCAAATCGACCATTTTTGTGCGTCACTAGTTGTTATGATAAAGCTGGATTTAAATTTACAAATGGAAATGAATGGAATGGATTTTGGGGAAATGGGATTTCGCAGAGAATTAAAAAAATGAATAAATATTAGAAATCTAACCATTTTCCAGGTTGTTGGAATTTGGGCCGTAAAGATCTACTTTGGATGAGAATTTCTAAAATGAAAAGAAAATTCACAGAAGATTTTACTTTCGTACCGTAAACTTTCTTGCTTTCTTGTGAATGGGAAAGGTAAAAATTAAAATATATAGTTATTATTTTTAATTTATTTTAATACTTTCCAAAACTAGGTTTGCAAATGCAGTCGACCAAAATTCCAAAAGTTTTTGGATACTAAAGCCTGTTGCATAGGCATGCGGTAGGGGAATTAAATTAATGAATAACAAACTAAAAAATATTAAAAATAAAAAAAATTATTTGGCCTCAGAATATATTTCTAAACCACATTTAATAAATGGTAAAAAATATGACTTAAGAATATATGTCTTGGTTTCTAGTTATGATCCACTTAGAATTTATTTATATGAAGATGGGTTGGTTAGGTTTGCAACTGAAAAATATGATATGTCAAAAAAATCTATTAACTAGAGATACATGCATCTTACCAATTATTCAGTTAATAAGCACAATGAAAGATTTGAAAAAAATTAAAATTGGTAAAATTTTTTATGAAAATTAAATAATTCTCAAACTTATTTTCATCAATTTTTTCTTTCAAAAAGTGAATATTATAAACAAATAAATATTTTTTTATCAGCGAACAAATGACAGATGGCAGCAAGTGGTCTTTAAAAGCTTATAAATAGAAATTAAAGTAAGAAAATATTTGTGATGTCGAAAAATTATTTGAAAAAATAAAAGATGTTATTATAAAAACTTGTGTCGCTGTTGAGCCTTTCATGTTACACTCTATAAATAAAACACCTGAACATAGAAATAATTGTTTTGAACTTTATGGATTTGATATTTTAATAGATGAAAGTTTTAACCCATGGCTTCTTGAATGCAATGTTTGTCCTTCATTATCATCTTCTTCCCCTCTTGATAAAAAAATTAAAACTACTCTAATTTGTGATATTTTAAATTTGGTAGGGTTTACTCCTTATGATAAAAAATAGTATAAAATTTAAAAAAAAAAATATTAAAAAAATGCTTCTATGTCTTTAAAGGATTCCGAAGAAAATAGTATATATAAATTTATTTATGAATATAATAAAAAATTCATTTTAATATTTAGCTTTAATATTTATTTATAAATTAAAATAATTAACTCTTTTATTTTCAAATTAGATTCTCGTAAAATTTAGACAAAAAATACGAAAACTTTACAAGATTTAAATAAAGAAAATTATTTAGAAATTATATAAAATGAAGACTGGGAAATATTATTCGAATCTGAAGAAGAATATTATAGAAAAGGAGATTTTTAAAGAATTTTTCCCTGTTTAGAAAGTGAGAAAAACGATTATTATTCTAAATTTTTTGAGTATCCTAGATATAATAATATTCTACTTTGGAATTGCCTAAAAAATGATAACTTCTATCTTTAACAAATACATTAATAAATAAATAATACTTTTGTTTGATTATTCAATTAATTTAATAAACAAATATAATTTATAAATTATAAATTAATTTATCATTTAATTCTAATTTATACCATGTCAAAACTAAAAATTCATATTATACTTATGTCATTAATAATATATAATATATAATGTATATCTTTATATTTATTATTAAAAATTCAATATTAACATATTTGAAAAATCTCTTTCCGATTTATTAGATTCAAATTTTAAATTAATAATTCTTCTAGATCTTCTTTTGTATCAAATTCAAAAATTTTTATCTCGAAATTACAAGGGTGAAATCTTATTTATTTTTTATCTGTTTTTAAAAATTTAATTTTTTTGTATTAGTATCCCTAAAACCAATTAAGAGGTAAATTTCTATTTCCTGTAATAAGCTAAAGCAAATCTCTTTTTTAAAAAGATAAAAAAAATATTTAATATATAAATGTATTATTTGTTTTTTATTTTTTTTTACTATTATTAATCTTCATCCAAACTTTGGTCAACTATTTACCAAAAATCATATAAAAATTTTTAACTATTTTTCCATTCATTTCCCTACGCTTCGCTGTTAAAAAAACATACTTATATAATTAAATCATTAAAGTATAAATTATTATTTTAATTCAACTCTTATTTTATATCATTTTAATTATTATTTAATAAAGTATTATTTTAGTAATTCCACTATTATTTTATATCATATCCATTCAACAACTCTTATATGGGTTAGTATTCATAAAATTAACCTACTTCTAGTAATAATTTATAAGGAACAACTTGGTGAAAACCTTCTACGACCATTTTCAACTTATCTATTTACAAATAAAATTCCACAACTTTTTATATATATAAATCTAAGTTTTATTTATTGACCAATATTTTTCCGTTATTTTTATTACTAAATTAGTTCAATTTATTGTTTTTATTAGAATAATTCATTTAATTAATTGCTTTTTTTTTAGACTGAATTATTGAATTACTTTGTGATTTAACTTATGAGATTTATTATAACTATTTTTATTATTAATTTCCCTAAATTTAATAAGAATTATTATAATATGTGTTTTATTTAGAATTTTCATTCTATAGTTCTTAATTTATATTATTTAATTTATCTTAGTTTTATTCTGTAATTACGACCATATCATTCATATTATCTAAATCATTCGATTTATAAAAATTATTTTCTTCGCTATTTTTATTTTTAATTCCGTTATCTTAATATCCATTTTGGCTTATTTTAGATTTTAAATTAAATTTACTACCTTTTTTTTTCCTATGGATACTTTTATTTTCATGAATTTCTTATTATATGACTTTTTAATTTTGAAACACTTAATTTAAATTTTTAGGCACCTATTCAATTTCTATTTATTAAGAATCTTATCTCTTGATAGTACTAACATTTTGTAAGTAATTTTCGTTTTATATTTATGATTAATAAGGATTTTTTCCAAAGTTTTCTTAACTAGACAAATCTAAAATTTCATCAGAATCGCCCTCATCTTACTCAAAATTATTTATAGGAATTCCATTTTCTTTTTAATTTGATAATTCTTTTTTAATTTTATTAAAAATTTATAGTCTCTTTTCATTTCTATTATCACTATCTTATAATACTTCTACTTTATTAATTTCTTCAATAAACTGATTTTTAATGTGACTAGATTTTTTGCTATTTCCAGGTTCTAGAACATAAAAATCAATGGCGTGATTTAATGCCTTATTTTAATTATCATATTTAAGAGATTGATTTTATTCATAATTTTACTTTTTTTCGCATTACTATAATTAACTGAGCTCTTCTTGACTTAATTATAACGGTATATTTTATTACAATAAACTATCAAAAACCTCAAAATAAACTTAATCTTATTATAGTAAATTCTATGAATTTTATTCGCTTATATCAAAACTGTTAATTAAAAACATGATTTAATCATATGCTGAGTTGTTAATGTCTTTCAAATCCTCTAAGCTATAAGTAACTTCATTAATCCAGGTAAAAAAATTATGATTTCCTTAATTTTAATTTATATATTTAAGTTAACAATCATTTTACGAAACTAACAATTTATAAAATAATGTATGAAATTTAAAATCTAAATGTTTTCCTTCTAAAAACATTATTCCAATCATCTTTCCAATAAATTAATAATAATTTGGCATTTAAAGTCCAAATTTTTAGTCAAAATTATTTTAAGATTAATCATTATTAACACCATTATTTTTATTATTATTTATTTCTTATTCTTATTATATTAAATATGTTTAGTATGTTTAATGAGGGTGAATTATTTTATCTGATCTCGATTGTTTAATAGAATATAACAACTATAAATTTTTATTGCTTAATTATTAAGACTGTTTTTTCGAAGATGCTACTAAACTTTTATCTTTTTTATTATTTTAATTTAAAACTATTTCTTAAAAAAATGGTTATATATTACTATTTTTTAAATGACCTTTAATAAAATTATATACTTAATTGTTTCTAGCGTAATTTTTATTTTTGTCCTTATTTAAACGAAATTAAATTATATATTGTAATGGATTATCAAATTCTAATTCATTTTTCAAATTTTCTTTTTCATTTTAATTACTTAATTGTTATATTTATTAGTAAAGTGATTAAATCACATTATTTTTATCGAAAATTATAGTTTTTTTTTTATATTTTTCCAAATATATTTCATAATTTGGTTTTTCTTAATCTTATTCATTTCTTTATAATCTTATATTTTAATTTAAATGATTAATAATATAATTCTACATATTTACATATTTCTAGGATTTTTGTTCATGTTAATATATTAATTTTTAAATTTATTAATTTTAATTTGTATTTTTATCTTAATTATCAGAATCTTTAAAAAATTTAATAATTTAAAAATTTAAAAATTTTTATTAAAATTTAGTTTACTATCACTATTTTTATAATTCTAAGTATTAACTTATTATTCTATGAATTCCAAAAATCTTTTATCTAAATGTTAATTTACATATAATTAGTGAAATTAGATAAAATATAATTAAATAAATATTATTACAAGACTACTAAAAATTTTAATCACAGCTAAATACTTTTTATTGTTCCATTTTTTGATTAGCTTTTTTATTTCTTACTTTATAAATTAAAAATATAAATAATTATTTCAGATTTATCTTATTTTAATTAACCCAAAATGATACTTTTAAAGTATTATGCATTTATTACCTTGAAATTAAACCTTATTTTTATATTCGTTAGATTTCACTTTACCATTTTTACTTTAATTGCACCCCATTTTAATGGAAACAAATTTTTGTTTTTATTATTTTTTAGCTAAATTTTTATAATTTAATGATTAAATGTTTATAATAAATTTTTTATTATAATTAAGATTCTGAAGAATTATATTTATGCAATAAAAATTATAAATTGAATATTAAATGGATAATGAATTGTAAAATAATAGTAATTTATATATTGGATTGTTAAAAAAATTCAGATGTAAAAAATATAATATATACAACGAACCAAAAGTTTTTACAAATTATTATGATTATATACTTAAAAATATTCATCAATAAATTTTATGTTATATTAAAAATTTTTTTTAAAAATTATATTTTAAATAAATAATTTGTAATATTTCATTAAACATTTTTAATTCTATATAAGCTACTATATATTAATTATTGTGTAATGTTAAGTTTTCATTAGTTTTACATTTTTACATTTATATAATTATAGAATTAAATTTAGATTTTTCTAATAAATATTTTATTTTATTTTAATAAATTAATTTTAATTTTTATTTAAAATTGTTTATAGTTATTGAAATATTAATATTTGTAGGTAATAAGAATAAGTTGTCACATTTCTGCCATAAGAGGTATAAAATTATAATAATACTGTTTATTATTTTAATATTTTTCTTTATAATAAATCATTTTCGTAATAAATAGTATAATATTTCCCAAATCGTAAAATCTATAAAAATCAAGAGTTATTGACTATTATCATTTCTTTATTATGAATTTTAATAGCTTCTCAACTTATTATAAATTTTGTTAAAAGGCTAATATAAATAACTTTTTGTATAGATATAACCCAATAATGGCTGTAAAAAAACATAAAAAATACTAACTTTTTTAACTAAAAATAAAATTTTGTTTTAAGGATTATTTTTACAAAATTATTTCAATCTTTTATATAGTATACCATATTTAATAAAATAAAATAAAATTAATTTATTAAAAATAAATACTACTTTATAACCAGCGAAACCTATATACTCGATTTCATTATTTACAAAAATCATTTGCAAATAAAAATCAAAGAAAATTCACATTTTTTTAATAATAAAATAATTTAAATTTAAAAAAGTAAAAATCTAAATCTAAATTTTAATAAAATAAAATTGTGTTTTCTTATGACTTATCAAATTAATCATTTTTTTAGGATATAATTAACTTAATTAACTTAATCCAAATTAATACATTTAATTTTTGTTTTATAAGTTGTATAAAATTTACTAACTTTCTTATTAAAATAAAACTATACTTTAAACAAAGCATGCTTTAATTAGCTATTTAAAATATTATTTAAATTTAATATTAAAAAATAAATTATAATTGTACTAGTATATGAGATGTTAAAAATTTCGAATTTATAAGTTATAAAATTTAAAATTTAAAATGGTGCGCAGAATTTTCTTTACTATTTATAATTTTTAACTTTTGCTTTTAAAAGAATTAATTAAATTGTTATTTATTCTATATATTGTTCAAAATACTGCAAAATTAAAAACATAGTTCTACAAAACATATTTTTGAAATATTCTTTTTTATAATATTTATAAACCTATAACTATAATCGATTCCTAAACGAATTATGTTCTAATCTAAAACTATCTCAAAAATATTGATTTTATAGTCTTTTTTTAATAATTTAAATATATTATAAATTTATTTTAATGAAAGAAAATAATAATATTTTTGTATTTTTTCTATTAAGTAATTTTTTTATAATAATATGTAGAACTAAAAATTTATTACGTAATATTGTAATAAACAACTTGGAGTTGTTTGTTGTTTATTCACTAATATATTACACTTTCAGTAATCGGACTTCGAAAGGTATATAATGGTTAATAATAATTTCAAAATATTTCTTAAAAAAATAAAAATAAATAAAAATAAAAAAATAAAATAAAAAAGAAAATAAACACACTTTTCAAAATGTAAATGAAAGTATATACATCCAGAGATTTTGATACAGTCTACGATAAAAGAGGAATAAATAACCAAAAGCACAACAACTACACTTACTTAGAAGGATACCCTAAATTAAAAGACAATATAATTCCTGTTTGGATTGCTGATATGGATTTTGTAATTTGTGAATCAGTCCAGCTTGCTCAAAAAGAAATATTCTTGCAAAACGACTTTTCCACTAAATAATATGAAAATTACAGCAAAAATGCCATGATTTGTCTTCAAAATTGGTTAAAAAATAAACATAATACTGATATTAAACTAGATTGGATATCCTGGACTTAACATACTGTTGTTGGCTATTTAGATGCTGTCAAAGCATTAACTTAAGAAGGCGAAAATATTATCACTTTAACACCTAATTATTATTAAATGCATGTTGAAGCTTAAAGATTAAATAGAGATATTGATCCTTGTCCATTGAAAACTGATAACAATAAATATGAAATTGATTTCGAGCTTTTGGAAGAAAAATTGAAAATTTAAAAAAACAAAGTATTATTTATTGCTAACCCTCATAACCCCACAGGTAAATTATTAAATAAAAACAAAATAAAAAAATAAAAAATAAAATTAGAAACCCTCTTTGTTTAATTTTAATGTTTATTAAGAATTTTGATTTAAATTTTAATTATTTTACATTTTTATAAACAGGAAGAACTTGGACTAAAGAAGAACTCCATAAAATGTCCGAATTGATAGTTAAATATGATAAATATATAATAAGTGATGATGTTTTTGCTGACCTAGCTTATGGAACTTACAATAACATATATTCAAGTCATCCTGAAATCGGAAACAGAACTATTAATTTATTCGGTCCATCTAAATCATTCAATGTTTCAGGAAATTAATGTTCCAGCGGTAAATAATATATAAAAAATAAAATTAAATATAAATTAAAATTTGATTAATTTTTCAGTAACTTATTTTATTTTATTTTATTACCTATTTTATAAAAATAATATTTTTTTTTTTAGCCATAATTGAAAATCCCGAAATAAGAGAAAAATACAGATTCATATAGGGATAAAATGGATTTAAACCTTCAATTTAATAATTTGCTTGCTTTTTAGGTTGTTATAATTAATACGGAGAATAATATAATACTGAAATGAGAAAGTATTTATAAGAAAATTTCCATTATTTGGTTGAAGAGACCAAAGATTATGGTCTAAAAATGTTAGATTAAGAAGGAGGGTATTTAGTTTTAGTCCAACACCCAGAAATTAGTAATGAAGAAATGAAATAATTGTTTATTGATCAAGATATTATAGCCTAAGATATTTCTAAATTTTATTAACCTCCTAAAAAAACTTAAGAATTGAGATTGAATATAGCAGTTCCTAGACCTCTTTTAGAGAAAGTTGTTTCTAGAATAAAAGATGGAATTGAAAATTTTAGAAAATCTAAAAAAATTTGAGTCCCACTATAAATGATTTTATATAAATTACATTGTGTATTATAATAAATTACCTTAACGAATTATTATTTAAAATAATAATATTTTATTATATTTTATTAAAACATGTTATTTACTTTATACTAAAATGAACTAAATGAATAATTTATATAAAATTCTATTACTGTAAAATAAATATAAATAAATCAATAATATAGATTTAAAAAATATTTTTTTTAATTAAAATTTCATTTTCGATTTAATAAATAATCAAAATGATTTCTTATACATTTCTTGTAAAATAAAAAAAAAAGTTCATAAAATAAAAAATCGAAACAAAATCAAAAAAATTTTAAAAAAAAACAAAAAAAATGGCAAAAGTTTATACAAAAGCTGATTTCGACGTTATTTATAACAAATATGGTATTAATAATTTAAAATACAACAGTTATCACTTTATGATTCCCGGTTATCCCGAGTAAAAGGAAGACATAATTCCATTATGGGTTGCAGATATGGATTTCTTGGTTTGTGACTCTATATAAAATTCTTAAAAATAGCTAATAGAATAAAATGATTATAGTGAAAAAAATTATTATAAAGTACAATAAAATGCAAAAGATTCCGTTAAAAATTGGCTTGAAAAAAGACATAATGTCTAAGTTGAAACAGAAGAAATTACTTTTAGTTAAAATACTGTAAATGGATATTTGGACTCTTTAAAAACTGTTACCAAAGAAGGAGAAGGGGCAATTTTTTTTACCCCTAATTATTATTAAATGCACATTTAAGGAAAAGCAGTTAAAAGAAAAATTATAGGTTGCGAACTTATAATTAAAGATAATAATTATCATATTGACTTTGAAAAACTGGAAAAATTATTACAAGAATAAGAAAACAAAGTAGTTGTCATAACAAATCCTCATAACCCTACTGGTATAGTCAATTTATAAATTTATAAAATATTTAAAATCATACATAATTTTTAAAAATATGTTAAATATGTAAATCTTTTTATATTTATAAAATATCAAATATATTAATATGTTAGGAAGAAGCTGGAAAAAAGAAGAAATTAAAAAGATAACAGAATTGGTTGTAAAATATGATAAATATTTAATTAGTGATGATGTTTTTGCCGATATATCATATGATACATATGTAAATATATTAGCTGATAATAAAGAAATCGAACAAAGAGCATTGGTTTTATTCGGGCCTTCTAAATCCTTTAACATTTCAGGAAATTAATCATCTTCAAGTAAAAAAATATATAAAATTAGAAATAATATTATTATGAAATACTTGTTTTTTTTATTTATTTCTTTGATTTCTTTATTAAATTTAAACTTTTTTTGCTAGCTATTATAAAAAATGAGAAACTTAGACAAAAATATAAGGAGATCTAAAAAAGTTACGGTTTTATACCTTAAATTTAAACATTTAGCTCTTTCATAGGTGCCTATACTGAATAAGGACACTAATGGTTAGTAGAACTAAGAAAATATTTATAAAATAATTATTTTTATATGAAAGATTCTTTAAAATCTGAAAAAGAATTAGAATTTATGGAAATGGAAGGCGGATACTTGGTTCTTATGAGACACCCTTCAATTTCTAATGAAAAAATGAAGGAAATTTTTATTAAATAAAATATTATAGCTTAGGGAATTAAAGAATTTTATGAACCACCTAGAATTACAGATGAATTAAGAATTAATATAGCAGTTTAAAGATCAGTGTTAGAAAAAGTTGTTTAAAGAATTAAAAATGGTTTAGAGGAATTCAGAACTTAAGAATCAAATTGAGTTAAAAATATATAGTTTTTTGATTTTTTATTTTAAAGTATATTCTATTAATTTGTTCCAGAATAAAGATACTACAATTTTTTAATATTTATAAATATTCTAAGAATATTAATTCTATATAGAGATTTATAATAAATACCATTTAATTATATTAAATAAAATTAAATTAAATTTGTAAAAAAAAAAAAAATGTCTAGCAAAAAATTATTTAACATTGTTGTAATCGCCAAAGAAAATTGGGGAAGTTTAAAAAATTTTGAAGGAGTTATATCCAGCAGTTTATCAAAAAATTTATAAAGAGAACCTAAATTTTCTTTTGTAGAAAATTATCAATAATATTAAGAATAATTGAATGGATAAGATATTAATTGCTTAGCTTGCTCTTAACCCGGCGAAAATGAATTATAATTATTGACTTAAATTTTTAATGAATAATAAAAAAATATAGAAATAATTCACTCTTTTTCAGCAGGTGTAGATAAATTTTTGCCTTATCTTAAAAAACTAGACCTAAAAAACGTATAAGTCACAAATGCAAAAGGTAAAATTATTTTAGTTTTTAATTAAAATTAATCAAAATTATTTTATAAACTTTAAATTGTATTAAGGATCATTTTCCGATATTTTGGGAGAATATGTGGTATTTTCTTGCTATTATTTTGCAAAAAGTATGCCTTTTTTTATCGCTTAATAAAGAAAAAAAGAATGGGTATAAGATATTGTATACCCCGTTAAAAATAGTACTATAGCTATAGTTGGACTTGGGGATATTGGCACAGAAGTAGCTAGATAGTGCAAAGCAAACAGAATGAAAATTATAGGAATAAAAAGAAATCCAAGTAATGTAACCTAAGAATAAAAGTACATAAATTTTTTTAATAAAAAAAAATTCTTATAAATATCAAAATAAATTTTGAATTTTTTTTTTTTAATTTAATTAAAATATTAAATGAATTATAACCATATATTTATATTTAAATGTATTATACTTTAAGGGATTTATGTGATGGAAATATTTTACCTTTAGAATAATTAGATGAAGCTTTGAAATAAAGTGATTATGTTTGTAGTGTTTTACCGAAAATAAATGATACTAATGATATTTTTAATTTATAAAAATTTAAAACTATGAAATAAAGCGCAGTATTTATTAATATAGGAAGAGGAAATTGTGTTGTAGAAGAAGACTTGGTTACAGCCTTAAAATAAAATATTATTAGAGGAGCGGCATTAGACGTTGTTAAATAAGGTATAAAAGTTTAAATACATATTAATATAATTTAGCATTAATTTAATTATAGATAAAATTTGTTTAAATATATAAGTTATATATTTTTTATTAAATTAGAACCTATGGGAAAAGATAATGAATTATGGGATTAAGAAAACGCTCTTATCACTCATCATTGTGGTGATAGAACTACAGAGCTTATTTAATCTAGTATGAAAACTTTTTGTCAAAATTTGTCACTACATTTATAATAAAAAAAAATGTAAAATTTAGTGGATTTAGAAAAAGGCTATTGATTAACTTTTTTTATGTATGAAAATTATAAAACAATTTTATAAAAAGTAAATAATGGAAATTTATAATATTTTAGTTAACAAAATAAATTATTATTAGCAAGTTTAATATTAATAAATTCATATTTTAATTCAATATTTAATTTATTAATTTTTCAAAAGAAAGTCAACTTACTAATATTTTAAACAAAAAACATTATAATATTATTGGAAATATTTCTAGTTTACATAAAACTTTTTATACCTTATAACCATATAGAAAACAATTCAGGGGTAACAGCAAAATATTCTAATCCAAATAAACTGTCTTATATATTAAATATATCATTTTCGTCTAAAGCTAGCCTATATATTAATTTTATATAATAATTTAATTTTTTTATAAAAATATAGAGAAACTACCTCAATATTAAGTCCATAAATTCCATATCTATAGCTTTTCGCTAAACCATAGAATAATTATTTTCAAATGAACCCATCCAATCGCTAAAATATTTGCTAAATTAATTCATAAAAAATTCTATATTTTCAAAATATTCTTTAATTATGCCATGTAATGTAATCCCAGCTTTGGCTTTATACTTAAGCTTGTTTAATTTAAACTAAAAAAAAATAATAAATTAAAAATAAATAGTTATTTTTAATGAAAATTATTATAATTAAATTTCAATAAATTAAGATTTTTTAAGTGCAATTTTTACTTCTACTTAACTTATAAAATATTTAGGTTTATTTTATATTATATCCATTACAAATTTATTTATTGCTAAGAAAAATTTTTCGCTAAATGGGACTTTTAGTTATTTCTATAGGTCTTATAAAAATTTAGTCATATCTTAATCGTCAAAAAGGCAATTCATAAGCCCCTCTATAAATTAATTTATATCTTTAATAGAGGGGTTGTTAAAAAAGTTCATAAAATTTTGGTTGTTAAAAAGGCTGAGTCCCAAATCTTTTCTAAATTTTTTAGATTCAAACATTTCATCAGGAAAAATTTAGCTCCGTAATCTTTCTAATTTTTACATAATTATTATCTTATTTTTATTTTCCAAATAACTCTTTCTTAACACTATATAAACATTTTTTTTAACTACAAAAAATTCATTTTATGTAATATGCTTCTCCTTTCTATTTATATTAAATTTAATTAATAAAAATAAATTGTTAAAGATATTTTACTATTGTATTTATTAAAATGAATTTTTGGAATATTAACAATAACTTTCAATAAAAAAAATTTACAAGAAAAACTAAAATTATTTTTGAAATTCCTCTTACTAATCATTTAATAATGCAACTACGCCCTAAAGAAGTTCAAAGCTTAACGGAATTTTTTTACTAAAAATTAAATCTTAAGCTGTTCTTTACTAAATTTCTATTAATAATTTTCGAATTCTTGCTATTCCACCTATATCATCAACAAATAATACAGGTATTAAAATTTATTTTGTTTGTAAATCCCATTATTAATTAAATTCATTGGCTATTTTTTGATTTAATTTAAATTTATAAAGAACATTTTAAAAAACCTATCTTATTTATTCAGTGTATACTTTTCTAAATTAATTTTTTTAAATTATACTTATCTTAGTACTTTTTTTATATAATGATAAATATTCATTTGTTTTACCTAATTTTACAACTGGCTTAAAAATTAGAATTTTATACACTATCTAACATATTTTGTAATATAAACCTAAAATAATTAACCATCAAAAAAACAAACTATTCCTATGACTATAATAAATATTCTTGAATATATATTTTTATCTCTTAAGAGCTTTCTGAGTACCTTTATTTATTATATATTTATTCATTTATAAAAAATTGGTTTTGATTAATTTATTTATATTAATTTTACGTTTAAATTTCATCTCTTGCTTAAAGAATTATATCATTTATTAAAAATCTTAATTTATCTGATTCAGTTAATTAATTAACTTTATTTATTGCATCACTCAAAAGTGATAATTTTTTCTTTTTTATTTCTATTTGTTCAAAAACGTGGTTTCTAACTTTTCTCCAATTTTAAACAGCTCTAGGCGTTTATTCTATCTATTTATTTAATAAATAAAAAAATAATTTAAAAATTTTTAATAAAAAAAAAAACTACTAAAGTATTGTATATTTATATTTTTTTACTTATTCATCAAGCATTTCTAAGTGCCCCATTTTTTATAAATGTTTTTCATATTAATATTTTAAACTTTCTGATTTACCTTAATCCTCATAAATTAACTTGGTATTAATTTCTAGCTTTTTAATTTAATCTGGTTGATTTTTGACATTTTTTAAAGTTTAAGCTTTTGTTCTTAATTTTTGTATATAAACAAAATATTTTTTGATAAAATAAAAACTAGTAAAAAAAATTGACTATATTAACATATAATAAATAATAATTACTTCAAAAAATTGTCTCTTTTTTTCAAATAATTAAGATTAATTTTCCCAGGATGTTTGGATTTAACTCCGAAGCTGTAGTCAGATGCTATTGTTTTAACCCATAATTATCTTTAAGCCAATAAATTATCAACATAAGTTTATTTTTTTTATTTAGGATCTACATAGAAAGACATCAAAGATGATTTATCTAATTACTAATTACTAGAAAAAGGTTAACTTATAGAATTTTCGGCATTTTAAGATCTTTTTTTAAAAAAATAAAAAATTAATAAAAAAATATGTAATTTCATATTTAAATTATTTTTATTAAATATTAAATAAGTTTAAATTTCTTGATTTTACTATTTGCTTTAATTCTGATAAAAATTTATGACTGTATTTGATTTTGTTTTTTAATTCTTTTATTTTTATAATTAATTTTCATTTTACTCGGGACTAGATTATTTATCTTTACTTTTTATCATCAGCTAATTTTCAACTCCTAATTCTGGAAATTGAATTTCTCCCAATTTTATTTTTTCTCTCATATTATGTTCAGGGTTATAAAATTTATCTGATATACCAGTTTTTTTAACACTACTATTTTATTCTTTTTATTATGTTTTTTATTAGCTAGATTTCCCAAAAAAGTAGTTATTTTTATTTTATTAATAGTAAGATACTAATTATTTTTTCTATTGATCTTATGTTTAAATATATGATTGCTTATTTTGGTTGTCTTTTTAAAAAGATCGTAAATTTTACTTTAATAAATGCGAAAAAGAGCCTTTCTAATGCAATTTTGCAAGTATTTGAGTTTAAGAGTTATAAGGAGTTTTTACATTTGTTATTATTTATTGAGTAAAATTATTAGTAATAGCTCCTAAACCTTTTTATTTATAATAGTTTTTTAAGTTTTATGAACTTATACTTTTTTATGTAGGTATGTTTAAATTAAAACTACTTTTATGACCAGTTCTAGTAGAAATAATTAATAAATATATTTGTAAGTATAATAATACTAATTTTACGTTTTGAAAGAAAATAATTTAAAAATTTTGAATTTAATATTTTCATTACCTATTTTAAGATGATTTGCTATTTCCAACATTTAATATAGAACTTCTAGAATTTTTAATATCATTAAATCTATTTGAATGTTCTCTACCATTAAAAGAACTGTAATATCCTTATAAATTATTTGATGACACCGATGGATTTTCTACTGAATCCAATCTTATATTTAAAGTATTTGAATTTTAAATGCAAGATTATCTGTGAAGCATATAATTAAATTATATTGTTTTATCAACTTTATTAAAAACTATTTATATTTTATTTTTTTTATTTTAATATACTGAAATAATACTAGATTAGTTATATTTAAATAAAATTACAATTATTGGAATTATTTATAAATTTAAATAGAAAAGCCATAAAATCGCTTTAAGCTGATATAAAATTTTTAAAAAACTAATAAATAAATTAATAAACTTTTCATAACTAGTTTTAGATAAATATACTATAATTATATTATAAAATTAAAATTATTTATTAAAATAAATACAACTAACTTTTAATTATTCATATCATATTAAAAATTAGAATTTCTTATTTCATACAAATTAATAAAAATCGTAAAAATAAAAATGAAGAAATCAGAAATTGATAGCGATAAAATCTTTAAATTGGAGAATATAATGGCATAATAATTTAGTCAGGAATAGATAAAATAAAAATTAAATGATTTTAAATTAAAAAATGGGTACCTTATGAATCATACCGAAAAATAAAAGCCACAATAAGATAATCTTATAAATTAATAGGAATTTAAAAGTATTTTAAAGGTTTAATAAAAACTGGCAGAGGCCAAAATCATGAATAAAATAAGAAAAATTATGAACAGCCCTGAATAAAAATAAATAAGATTACAAGAAGAGTGGGAAAAAGAATATTCTAACTTTTTATAGTAATAAAAAGAATTTAATAAATTGTAAAATTCTTAAGGGGGGGAGCAGTCGTAATTTATGCCTTTTTTTACAAATAATAATATTATTTAAAATCCATTTGATCAATTGAGTGAAATAAATAAAGTAATAAATATATATATTGGTTCATTTAAAAATATAAGATTTATCTTTACTTAATTTTAAATAGACAATAAATTTCTAGAATTAGTCTGAAATTTCTTAAGATAATTTAAATGATGATTGCGATTCATTTATTAAATAGTCTGATGGCAACTTTAAATAAGTAACAAATACAAATAATAACTTTTTAAAATTAATATAAAATGTTACAAAACATACAAAATCTCTAGAGTAAAAAAATGTAGTTAGTTAAGATTTAACTTATTTTCCTCCAATTACTTAAAAAAAAATTAATAAACTAAAAAATTATTAATATACTGAGACATCTTTGAGCCAAAATACCGAAATAAATGAATAATAAAACGGATTATAACTTGTAAATGGCGATATAAAATAAAATAAATAAACTAATCTCACTTGTTAATATGATGATATTGATAATTAAAATAAATAGTTTTAAAATGACATTTTATTTCCTATAAATGATAAATCATTTATAAAAGCTTACAAATCTTTAAATTAATTTAAGCAAAAGTAGTCAATTCTAAAATTCCTTAATTAAGATTCTAAATACAAAAGAGAATTTTTTGAAAATGATACAAATAATAATTAAAATAGCTAACAAATTAAAAATGAATAAAGTTTCCAAAATATGTAAAATAAACCTAAACAAACTACTTAAAATACCTAATAAGTTAGTTAAATTGGCAAAAAAATTAAAGTTTATTAATTAAAAAATGGAAAACAGGTTTATAAAAGAAGTATTTCCCTAAATAATTATAAATAACCAATATTAACAAATTAAAAATAAATAAATTTTAATTTAAACAATTGTATGAATGAAAAAAATAATATAAAAAGATAAAATAATATATTATAAAAGGTCAGATTTTAAATAAATGATATTTAATAAAACAAAAGTTTAGAAATGAAATCAGTGTCACCATATAAATAGAATCAAAATAATATTGTAAAAGTAAAGCATACATTTGGGTTGTAAAACTAATAAATTATTTCGAATAATAATAATGATTTTTGTTAAAATAAATTGGTTAAATTAGGTGAAATTAGAAAAGACTATTGGAAAAGAATAAGTAGTTAATAGAAAATTAATATTTAAAATGAGAAATAAAATTAAAAATAAGATTCCTAAAATACTGCTCAAAGTCAACAATAATAATAATAACAATAATTTAAAGTAAATAATATAAATTTATCAGATTTTAATGAAAATGATGATATTATTAGTGATTAAATTATCTATGCTAAAGAAAGTTAAAATAAAAATAACAAAAGATATTTTCCTAAAACTATTTATCCTGGCAAAAAAATATTTAACCCAAAGACATTTTCTCCTTAAAAAATTATAAATAATAGTATATAATATAGTAAACCTTGATAAAAAATATATTGAAAAGTTGTATTCAATTTATATAATATATATTTTCTATACAAATACCTATTACAAAATTATCAAAACTTATCATTTATATATTTATGTTCAGAATAATCATATTATTAAATAAAAAAATTAGAAATTTTATCAAATAATTTTTGTCAAATTATTAAAAAATATTAATAATTAAATGATAAAAATTCCAAAAAAAATTTACTATTTAAATTATATTTAGAAATAAATATTATAAAAAAATAATTAATGTCTCTTCAAAAAGGAACCGCCTAATTAAAAATAATACAAAGTTACATAAGCAATCCATAACCTAATTAAAAAATCTCATCATAAAACCAACAAAAATCTTTACAAGCAAAAACCTAAAACACAAAGGAAAACTAAGAAAATTAAAACGATGAAAATTGTATCACTTAATATTATAATTACGGATTCACAGAAGAGACTTATAAAGAATATATAAAGCAAATTAAAAGAGAAAAAATAGCTATATAATTTAAAGAAGATTAAGAAAATGACCATATAAGATTATAATAAGTTTAATCGGATAAACTTAATTATTAGGTTCCATTAGAATTAAATGGATTTGGGATGATGGAATAAAGTGATTATAGTGAGCATGAAGAAGAAGAAGAAGATGATTATTATAATTAGGGAAAAAATGATGTAGAAATGTAAACACATGAGCTTTTTAAATAAATTCTACTACATTTGATATATAAAAATGATAATGAAGAAGAGTAATCTTAATCGAAAAATCAAATATAGGAAGAGGAAGAATAAAAAAACTTGTAATTAATATTAAAAAATAAATATATATATATATGGTTGCTTTTTATATTAAAGTATAATAATAGTATTAATTTTAAATAAAAAACATCATATCGAAGTTTTATAAAGTAATATTAACTTATTAATTTTATTTTTTTACATAGTTTGAATGAAATGGATATATTTAAAAATTATAGCAAAAATAAATAAAAACAAAATCTATCTAGCATATTAAATGATAACTAAACTTAAGAGTTAGGCAAAAATTTGCATACCTTAATAAAATCAAACTATATTGAAAAGAAGAAAAAAATATTGAAAGAGATAGAGGGTGATAAAAAAATTACAGAAAGTGTAAATTAAATAAATAAATAGTTTACAACAAAAAAAACTCACTCTAAATAATAAGGTTTTAAAAAATAATTTTAACCTAGCTATTACCCTTACACATATCCAAAAGATTAATATTATTAGATTTAAGATTAATATTATAAATATTATGGATAAAATGTATATGTATAGTATAAGTAACAATACAATACATACAAACCTTTCTCATTTTAGCAAACAAAAAAATCGTATTTTAATGCTACAATAAAAAATTTAAATTAAGATAATTAAAAATAAATTCAACAACAAATTTAGTAAGTAAACAAGAAGCATTAGTTATAAGCATAACATTAAGAGTAATAATCAAAAAACTAAGATATAAAAAAATAACAAGAAAATAATAATGGTATTAGTAGTAATTAATAAAAAGGGTAAGAACTTGAAAAAGAAATTTAAATATAAGATATTTTATTAAAAAGAAAATTGAGCAAATTAAAAAAATAGGAATCAGAAACTTAAAATAAAAATCAAATTTAAATTTAAACTTAAAATTAAAATTAAAATATGGCTGAAAAAAATTAGTGTCAAACTAACTTTTAAATGTAAAATTTGAAAGGGAACTAAAAGGAATTAATTGAATTGGAAAATGATAATTAAAAGGAAGGATCAGATTTAGAAGAAGTAGATATATTATAAGATGAAGATGGCAATCCTTTAGTTGATGAAAATGAATAATATATAAAGGTTACAGATGGCTTAGACTTAGAGTAATATGAATTTTTAGAAAATGAGAATGGTGACTATATAAAAAGTAGCCAAGGATTCTACATATTAAAATTAAAAAATCAAAATCAATAATTGTAAATTGAAAATGAAAATTATATTTATAATAACAGTTATGGTGATTCTCAAAAAGATGATTAGAATGTTAATGATTAATAATGTAAATAATCTGAAGATAATATAAGTATTTAATCTTTACCGTCTTTAAATGACTCGCATTAAAAAACTTAATATTATTAATAATCATAACTAAATAAAACTCAATCAAATTCTATCTTTGATAGAATAAAATTAAATAGCAGAAATCATCATTAATAGTAATAAGAATAAAGGAATTATGATAAAAGAACTACTTCAAATTCTTAATAAAGCAAAAAATATTCCTAATATTCAAGTAAATCTTCTTCCACCTCAAGAAATTATGAGAAAAGTTTTAAAAATAGTCCTAAAGCTAATAGAAATATGAATTGGAATTTAGTTAAAAGAATAAGAGATGGGGGAATATAAGCCTAAAACTGTATATATTAATTTTATAAAATAAATTTATGAAATAACATATTTTTTATAAATAAAGGTTCATAGTACGAAAAAAAGGATTTTTCTCCTGAACCAAGGTATAAATACATCAACCATTTTTTTAATAAAATTAATTTCACTAAAAATAAGTTAAATTCATAATTTTATTTTTTTAAAATAAGGCGAAAATCTAAATAAAGAACGAGAAGTAATTCCAGGTCAAGATATTCTAAAGATAATAGTTTAGATTATATAAATGATAAAGATATGAAGTCAAAGAGCTAAAAATCTAAAAAAAAAAATAAAAAACATAAAAAACATAAGCATAAGCTCAAACATTCAAGAAAAAATAGAAAGAATTCTTATTCTTCATATTCTAAATCTCAAGAAAAATAGTAAATGCATAATTTTTAATTTTTTCGCTTTCAAAATTTTTAAATTTTATATAAATAAAAAAGTAATTTATCATCCAGATCTTTATCTCCTTAATCACCAGGTAAAAAAAAAAAGAAAATTCGAAATAAAAGAAGAAATTCTATGTACTAGTCAAATTCTCGTTCAAATTCCGAATTCTAACAAAGAAATAAAAAAAAGTCAAGATTATCTAGATCACCTGATAATAAAAAGTAAGAAATGAAAAAAAAAAAATCTTATCGTAAAAAATCTAGATCTTCTTCTTACTCTTCAAGATCTTCATCTGATTCAAGATTTAGAAGAAACAACCCAATTAATAGATATAAAGGCAATAAAAGATACTCTGAAAGATGGGGCCAAAGAAAATTTAGCTAAGATTATAAATATTATGCTGAAAATATAAATTAAAATTAAAACTAAGATTAACATGATATATATAATCAATATAGATAAAAAGCTTCTTAAAATTATCATAAGCATTTCTAAGAAAAAGACAAATAAAGGGAAAGGAAATTCAATGATGATCCTATTATATAAATTAACTATAATAAAGGTGATAAAAAAGAGGAATTTAAAATAGAAAAACCTAATTTATAACCCATTGACTTTACGAAACAAAACCAAGATATAACATATTTTGTAATTATGGGTAAAAAAGAGGATATATAAGGATTTTAAAATATAAATATGAATCAATTTAATTAATAAATAAATATTAATTAACAATAAATTTTGAGTATTCAATAAGCCAATACAGTAAATTAAATCTTTAAAACCCAAGATTAATAAAAATAAAAATAGTAATCGACGTCAAATAATAAATCGAGATCAAGATCTTAATCTAAAAATATTAAAAAAAACTAAGAAATAAGTTAAATTATAAATAAACCTTAAGAGGTTTAATAAAACTAAGTCGATGAAAATAAAAATAAAATAATATAAAAAGATAAAATTTCTATGCAAGATCTGGTAAAGTTTAACAAAAAAACTGTTTCAGAATTAACAAATGAGAATAAATAAAAACAAAAACTTGAAAAATAAAAATATGTTGATCTTGAAAGAATAATAACAGAAGAAGCATTGGGTGTTAATTAAAACAGAAAGAAAAATTTATAAGAATAAAATGATGTTAAAAACTTAATTAATACTGACTAAAATGAATTCGCTTAATAAACTAATGAAGTGATGCATATAGAAAAAAGACCATATCTGCCCCCAGATCTATAATAAAGAAAAGAGTAAAAAATTTAATAAGATATAGTAATATAATAACAATAATAGTAAAAATAATAATTAGAAGAAGAAAAAGAACAGTAAAGAATAATAGATGAAAGAATAAAAAATGAAGAAACCCTAAAAAAATAATCTACATTTTAAAATAATTTTATAAATAATAACTAAGATAATCAAGTTATAAATTAAAATAATAATATACAATAAGATAATAATGATAATTTTAATAAAAATAATTAATAGTAATAATAAATTGCTGATAAAAATTATAATTATGATAGTGATAGCGAATCTGAGAAAAAAAGCGATAAGTCCAGTTTTGATGAAAAGATTGATGAGTATGATTAAATGTTAGATAATATATTTTGAAAAAGCTTGGTTGTTGATTATGAAAATAATTTTACTTTAAAATAATAAAATAATTTTATCAATATTAAATTAATCTTTGTTTTATTCTAATAATTTATTTTGTATTTTAATATATTTAAATTTATAAAATTATAGGTATTAATTTTTATATATTTAATAATTTTAATTAATAATTTAATTTTTTTTAATAAATAAATTAATGTTATAGATTTTACTTTAATTATAATTTTCAAAATCAAATATAAAATCTTTTTGAGTATGAATACATATTAATGTTTATCATATACCATAAATAATAAAAATTAAAAATAATTAAAAAAATAAAAACAAAGAAGAAAGAAAAAAAAAATAATTTAAGGAAGTCTATAAAAATAGGTAGTTTTTAACACATATACAAATTATATTTATATAAGAATGCATGGCTCTGAAGCTTATATCTCTTTATAGTTATCATTCTATTAAACCCATGCTAAATAAAAATATATTTAGTCCCTGAATTAATTAATTATAATTTATTCAGTCTTTTTAAATATCCAACAATTTATTATTATAAAAATTAAAATGAATTTTAATTAAATAAATTTTTAATTTATAGGACACCTTAAAACAAGTTATCTATATGGACAGTGATCCACCAGTAAATTTAGTTTTTTAAATTTTAAATTTAATAATTTTCTTTATTGGGATGACAAATTCAGGTTTAAAAAGTGAAGATCGATCAATTCGATTTATAATGATTCTTCATCCTTGAGCTGATTATATATATATATTTATATATCATAATATATGATTGTATATATAATTAGTTATTAAATCTTTTTTGTCAGGATCTGAATGTTTTCTTAAATTCCTAACCAAAAATAAAAATAAGGTAAAAATTATTTAAAGTTATGGCCAAATACCTATATTTTATATATTATTATATATAATTCTTATGATGCATAAAAATTGAATGATCTAGTGATAATAAACAATAACACCATCTTTCGCCTGAAAATTATATATTAAATATAAATTTTAAAAATAAATATAAAATATTTATATATTTTTTATCGTAATAGGATATTTGAAGAATATAATGAAATAATTTAATATGTTTAAATATGTAAATATTGAGTTACTTATGTGAATTAATGTGAATAAATGTTAAAAGTTAATTTAAAATTGAATTAAATATATAATAATTAGTTTAATTTACTATGATTTGTATTTATTATTTATATTTATATTATGTAAGTATTAAAATTATAACTATATACTAAATAAAAAATGTACATAAATCGACTTAAAATTTTAATTTAAAATGACACCTATTATTTTTAAATGTTTTTATAAAATTTAAATATTTAGCAAAAGTGACTAAAATTTAATTCAAGCCTAATATTAACTTATGTTTTGTAATATAATTTTTTATATAAACTTTGAATGGTTTTTTTTATTCATTTATAAAATACATTCTATAAAATTAATTATTATTATATTTTTTGTAAATAAAAATTGATTTTTATAATTAAAAAATTAAATTATACTTTGAATAAAA
>LDAU01000065.1:0-166103 GCA_001447515.1 Pseudocohnilembus persalinus
CCCCACCTAATTTCATTAATTTTTTTATATTTTTGAAGTTCAAAATTACAATATTTTACTTATTTATAATAAATTATTTATAAAAATTTTTAGTTGATTAAAACTACATGAGTCAGTATATTTAAATATATACAGAAATTTATTAATATTTTACATTAATAACTAGGCTATAAAGTAATCAATAAATACTAAATGCCAAACAAAAGATATTTAGTAAGATAATTTAATAGTATTGATATTGAATATTTTTTTAAAAGAATAAAGTGGTAATTGGAAGTAAATTTTTGAAACTCTATTTTATATAATAATTAATAATAACTAATATTATATAATTTTAAAATATATATATAAAACTTAAATAAAGGTAACATATCTATAATAAATATAATTTAATTTATTATTAATAATTTAACAATAATTTAGGGGATTTTTTTTAAATTATTGGAATTGATTGATTGATTTATGAAAGTAGTTTGTATGTTTATTTTTTTTTTGATTTTTTTTATGTGAAAAATCCGACTCAGAAACATTTTCTGTGAACAATTTAAGGTCCAGATTCTTCGTATTCTTGTTTAGTGATCCACATGGTTTAGAAAGTAGACAAAGAAGATAAAATAGATCCTCCGATCCAAACAGAGTATTTTCTTTCGGGGGGAGCGACAACTTTAATTTTCATAGTAGAAGGAGCTAAATTGGCAACTTCTTTGGATAATCTTTCGGAAATTCCGGGGAACATAGTGGTTCCTCCAGACAAAACAATATTGGAATATAAATCTTTTCTGACGTCGACGTCACATTTCATGATAGATTAGTAAGTTAATTCGTGGATTCCGGGGAATTCATTTCCAGCTAACATGGGGTTGAATAATAATTCGGGACATCTGAATCTTTAATCTTTAACAGTGATAACTTATCCATCAGGCAATTCGTAGGGTTTATCTTAAGAAGAAGATTCAGAATAAGCTTTTACTTCTTGTTCGTAGTCCAAAGCGACATAAGATAATCTTTCTTTAATATCTCTAACAATTTCTCTTTCGGCGGAAGAAGAGAAGGATTGTCCAACTTCGGTTAATAATTTTTACATGTGGTCGCTAATTAGAAAAAGAATTAAAATTAGTAAAAGTTTTTCCATTTAAAATTTATATTTTTTTAAATTTTATAAAAGTTAAATAATAATATAAAATAAATAAATAAATAAAATTTATTACGTTAAATCTCTTCCGGCTAAGTTAATTTTCATAATAGCGTGGGGTAAAGCATATCCTTCATAAATAGGGACAGTGTGAGAAACTCCATCTCCAGAATCTAAAACAATACCGGTGGTTCTTCCAGAAGCATATAAAGATAAAACGGCTTAAATGGCAACATAGAAAGAGGGGACGTTGAAGGTTTCGAACATAATTTAAGTCATTTTTTCTCTATTTTATTTGGGGTTCATGGGAGCTTCAGTCAAAAGTAAGGGGCTAATAGTAAAAAAAAAAAAATGAGAATTTAGGAATATTAAAAATACATAAAATACTTAGTTTATTTTATTTTTTATGATATTATATTATATCTTTTAAAATTATTAATTACTGTTCTTCGGGGGAAACTCTGAGTTCGTTATAGAAGGCGTGGTGCCAAACTTTTTCCATATCATTCCAGTTGTTGACAACTCCGTGTTCAATGGGATATTTAAGAGATAAAACTCCTCTTTTAGCTTAAGCTTCTTCTCCGACATAAGCATCTTTTTAGTCCATACCAACCTAATTTATTAAGAATTTAGATTTTTAATTTTTTAATATTATGTGAAAGTTAATTTTATATATTTAAGGGCAGGATAATAAGATTTTTGGTTTTTATTTTTCTAAAAAATAGTTTTGGAATAATTTTTACCATTATTCCGGGCATTTTGGGTCTTCCGACAACGGAAGGGAATGAAGCGGAAGGGGCATCATCTCCAGCAATACCGGCTTTACACATACCGGATCCATTATCAATAACAATAGCAGCTTGATCAGTTTCGGCCATATCTATTTATTAATTTTTTTTTATTTTTTTTATTTTTTAATTTATTTTTATTATTAGTTTATTTTTTTTTTATTTTGATTGAGATATTAGTATTGCGATTAATTTTTTATTTAAGAGTAGATTGATTCATATATTGATTTATTTATTTATGTATATATTTTTCCAAGGGAGTTAATGAAAGCCTAAAATTTACCTTAAAATATTTTTTTCTATTTGTTTGTGTATATAGTAAATAAGTATTTGGATAAATTAATAATAAACAAAATAATATTTTATTTATTTTATTTTTAATTCTCTTCACTAATTAACTATTGTCACTAATTCTTTTTAAACTATAATATAATTATGAAATTAATTTTAAATATAAATTCAATAATATTCTTAATTAAGTAAAGAAGAATATAGAACTATTTATTAGATAAAATATAAGTAAAATAAAAATAAAATAAAATTAAAATAAATTTTATTTTAAAATTTTATAAATAATAATTTATACTTTACGAAAAAGAAAAAAATTAGTAAAAATTGTAATTATTAAACATTTTATTAATTATATATAATTATTTAAATTATATAAGTATATACGAGTAATTTAAATTGATAATTATATATTATACGATTTATGAATATTAAACATTTATAAGGTTTTTTATATATTAATTGTATTTTAGACAAATTAAATTGGCGGGATATTTAATAAATCAGTTATTTTTTGCCAAATCTCTTTTAGCGAACATATCTTAAAATTATCTCCACATAACACTAAATAATAAACCTTACATACCATTAGTAATAATTCTAGTTTACAATCCCCTAATTTAGAAAAGAAAGATTATTAAATAGTATATTTAAATTATATATATTTCTTATATAAATTTAGTTAATTTTTATTCAATATTAGTAATTATTATTTGAAATAATATATATTTTATTTTTACCTTCCAAATAACCCCATATATCCTTCATTTTATACAATATTTTTAGCAGCATCTAAATAAGTTACTTTTTCGGTTGAAGTTTATCTATATGTTTTTAAAACTCTTAAAGAATTACTGCAAGTGTCACTGACAACAGATGAAGTGAAACCTATTAAAAATAATAATTGTTAAAAAATTTAGATATAAATAAAAATAAAAATAATTATCAATAAATTAATTTTTCTTAAAGTATTATACTTAGCTTACTTTTTTATAAAATTTTAAAAATATTGTATATTTTAAGTCTTTATAAAAATTATTTAAAAATTAAAAAACTAAAATAAACGTGATTTTTACCAATAAAGGCCGATCTTCCTAATTTTTTAATACCTTCATCATATTAAGGTAAATTGGCATTAAGGAAATTATAGGTAGCGAACCAAGGATAATGTCCTACAAAGGTGGCAGTTACAGCTCCCAAAGAACCGTGCCAAAAAACTGTGGGTCCATTTGATTTTGCCTTTATAAAGTAGATTTAATATATTTAAAAAAATCATATGATTTATAAACAAATAAAACGTTTTATAATTTATTTATTACTTTAGTCATTAATTTAGATAATCCGGTTTGTCCTTCTACCTACAAAGTGGTTTTAACAGCATCAATAGGCATTAAAAATATTCTGAACAGGGCAGCAGAAGCAGAAGCGGCTATTGTTTTAACAGGGGTAGGAATATTAACATGTTCCAACATGGCCAAAGCTCCTAAAATAATTATAAAATTTTAATAAAATAGCCTTAAAAAAAAGTCTTAAATTACTAATTTATTTATAGAAATAATTTATAAGGATTTCACTTTTTTCGTTAAAAATTTATAAATTTTTTTCGTTTACCAGTATTTGCAGCAGTATCTCCAAATCTAGAAACTGGTCCCTAAATAAGAGCGGGAGCGATACCCCTATAAAATCTTCTTACACCACCTTAAGAATACAAAGTTTAAAGAGCTTATTTAGTAGAAGTTCCATATCTGTATTAATAATTCATAGTTGTTCTCATCCACATTAAAGAACACACTTATAT
The DNA here is from genome assembly GCA_001447515.1 of Pseudocohnilembus persalinus. NCBI lineage: Eukaryota > Ciliophora > Oligohymenophorea > Philasterida > Pseudocohnilembidae > Pseudocohnilembus > Pseudocohnilembus persalinus. Next base: position 4,007 of record LDAU01000065.1, read on the forward strand.
TACCATGGCCATGGCCCCGGAAATTCCTCCTCTGAAGGCGGAACTTTTTGCTTTGGCGAAAATTTCTTTTAGGGAAGGTTTTTCTTGATTTTTTTATTGAATTTGGGCGGTTTATTCGGACTGCATTGGGTTTTTTGTGTGTGTGATTTTTGTTTTTTTTATTTTTTATTTTTTGTTTTTTTTTATTTTTTTGTTTTTTTTATATATTTATTTTAAAATTAATAATTTTTTTATTTTTTTTAAACTAAAATTACTATTATAATATGTATTATTATATTATATTAGTTGAAAATAATTTTTAAAGTGTTTTTTCTTGTCGAATTATAAGTAAATTTTGATTTCCATATCAAGTATATTATAAAATTAAAATATAATTACTCTATTTTTATTCGATAAATCAAAGTTTTAAAATTAACTAGAAGTTTATGTGATATTATTTTTAATATTATGATGCATTAATTTTAAATTTAAACCTCATTATTTATAGATTAATAAAACAACAATCTGATTAAATTTACATTTATATTTTAGCAAATTAACAATTTTTCTAATAAATATTAGATTGAATTTGGTTTTATGTAAATTATTTTAATAAAAAATTAAAAATATTAATTTTAACTATTATTCGTTGGAAATATAATAATCACGTGTTAAATTATTTTAATTTAAGTTATTATACTTTATAAATTATAATCATAAAAATTTGAAGTTAAAATTGGGTCAAATTTTAACTAAAATTATAAAATGACAATTTGTTGAAATTTTATTATAAATTAATAATTAAATACAGTTTTAAATAGTTATTATATTGAATAAATGCGTTATTTTATTAATGTTTATCACAAAAATTAATTCGACATATTTGATTTTAGTCAATATATTTTTTATATACTGATCAAAATTAAACTATATATATAATTAAATTCCTTATATTTATTAAAATTAATTATATTTTATTATAAAACAATTAAAAAATACTACAAAAATTTATACTTTTGGAAAAAAAAATAAATAATATTTTGAAATTTTTTTATATATGTACAATAAATATAATAATATATATGAAAAAAATATATAATTATTTTTTAAATCATTAAGAATATTTAATATTCCCTTATTAACTCTATCAAATTCATTTTTATAACTTCAGTAATAATTTCCCTAAATAAATTAATTTGTATAATTATAGTTTTTTATAAAATATTAATATAAAATAAAGTTTTTTTTTTTTACTTTTTATCTTCCTTAATTATTACTATAATGCTATTCTTCTTAATCATTTTCATATTATCTCTATAAAAAATGTTATAATTCTTTTTTGGGAGGGGTATAATCATCTTCGGGTCCGCTTGAATAAGCATCATCATTAACATTATCATTATTATTATTATTGTCATCATAATAATCTTAATCTTAATTTTAATTTTAATTAAAATTTTGCTAAAAATTTTATTACTACTACTATAATTATTATTATTGTTATTATTATTGTTAAAGATTTTTACTTTATCTTGGATTTTAAAATTAAGATTAAGCATAATTTTATGAGGTTTTAAACCTAGTAAAATCTCCAGAATCTGCATTTTGATAATCTTAAACAAAAGGATTTCTCGTTTGCTAGTATCGCTATTCACCATCTTTAAAAAATTATTTTTAATTTTAATATAAAAGTTTATATTTTTTAATTTTTAATTCATAAATTATTATAAATAGGATTTTCGTTACCTCTTATTTATTATTAATATTAATTGCTATATTTTTCATTGTTGGCATTGAGTTCATCTTCTTCAGTATCCTTGTTAAAGTGCTTCATTATAGGCGATGATAAAAAAGAATTAGCTATCTCCAAAATATTTTCTTTTCTTTAATTTGTTCTCTAAAATTTAAATTTTAATTAAAATAATTAAAATAATTGAAATTATTTATATTTTTTACTTCGGGTTATTGATATTATTATTATTGTTATTTTAATTATCGTTATTATTCTCTCTCTTACTAGTATTTAATTCTTTAATGTTCTTCTTCTAACTATCTTAGTTATTATTGTCCGTATTTTGCTCTTTCAAGTTATTCCTAATACTTTTAATATTCCATTTATCTTATTTATTCAAGTTCATCAGGATGATTTTACTATTATTATTGTTATTAATTTAATAAATCTTATTCTTTTATTTGATCCTGCCTTTGCTTTTCTTATTCTTTAAATTTTTGATACAGCTATTTATGGTATTGAACATCAGATTTTATTTTAGATTCCACATTTCTTAGATTTTTTGGAAGATTTTTTTGAGTTGAGCTCTTTTTTAAATGAATAATATATATAAAAGTATTATTTAAATAAATATTGTATAATACTATAAATTATGAATAAATTATTTGTTTTTTTAATAAATACCAAATTTGGTTTTTAACTAGACTTAGGATTGTAACAGTTTTATTTAAGCCTTCTAGATCTAGCATTTTAATTACTATCATAAGAAGATGAGGTTTATTGGAAATTTTAGCCACTTTTTTTGAAATTTTAAGTTTAATTATAAAAATCTCTTTATTTCTCTTTATTTTAATTCAAATATTTTATTTCTTGGTCTTATATTTAAAATCTTTTTTATTCCTCTTCTTTTTATTTTTAAAGTTATTTTTTAGTTCCAAAATTTTAATTCCAAGGATCTTTGTTTAAATAAGGATCAGTCAAAGCATTTTTTATTTAAGCATCGTTTAAACATCTTGCATCAGGAGATTTAGTTTTTTTACTTATTTATTTTATTTACAGTTACATAGGAGGAGGAGGAGATTCAGTTATCTAAAAAAGAATAATTAATTATTATAAAAATTTAAAAAATTTATTATAAAAAATTACTTTAGGGGTAATTCCATCTGTCTTTCCTGGTCTAGTTTAGGATCTTGGACTCCTAAACCTTCCTCTTATTTGATTTCCTTGTTCGTAGTTTAAATTTTAATTTAATTACTAATTTTGATTTTTACTTATTTTAATGGTGTCTTATAATTATTAAGGACTCTATTAATAACCATTATAAAAATTTTATTTTTAATAAATTTATTAAACATCTTAATTATATTTTTATTCGCCAAGCTATGTTTCTTATTATTATAAATCTTATTGTTATTTTTCATTTTAAAAATGAGCACTTTGTATATTTTCATCGACATTTTAATCTACATCCCTAATATTAATATTTTTGAAATTATTAATTTTTAGGTTTATTTATAATTTAAATACAACTACTTTCATATTTTTATATATATTAAAAAAAAATTTTTAGCATTATTCTTATTGTAAATTTTTAAAACATTTTTAATTTTATATTATATATATAACTAATAATAGTTAGTATGTTATCATTTTTTAATTTTTTAATTAATTATTTAAAATTTAAATGGATAGCATATAATTTATATAATTAATTTAATTACCAAGACTATTATATAGGTTCATATTATTCGTTATTATTATTTCCTCTGAAAGAGTAAAAATTTTATGGAATTTATTAAAAATCTTAATTTTAAATGTTTTGATATTAATATTGTTCGTTATTATTAATTAACTAATTTATATTGTTCATTTTGTTTTTAATTTGGTCTAATTAATTATTTAACTATGATGCTTCTTAATTTATTTATTGAGGATTATTTTGATATCTTTACGATTACTTAGAATTATTTGGTAATTAATTATAGTTCCTATTCTACTAATTAAGATTCTCTAAAATTTAGGCTAATAATTTTATTTAAAAATATATATTTTAAGATAGTAAGTTTTTATATTATATTTATAAAAAAATTTATATAGAAATTATATAGACATGTTTTATTTACAAATCTTTATTTGCATATAATTTGTTAGAGAAACTTAGTTTTATATAATAGAAGGATTATTTATCAACTAACCTATTCCTAAAATCAAGAGTTAATTTGAAAATTCTTGGGGTTTCCCATTTGAAAACTAATTAATAAATTTTTTAATTTATTGTTCTTAATTCTCTACATTAATTTTTGAATTTTTAGATGTGAACATTTTTTATCAACTTTTGTTTTATTTTTTATATCTACTACAATATTTATGGATTATTTTTTAAGATTTTTAAGAATTTTACTATTCAGTTTTTTGTTTTCAAAATATTATTTATTTTTTTATTTAAATTAAATTATTTTATTTAGGAAACAAACAAAATTTATAAAATAAAATTTTATTTCTTTCAAATAAATAATTCAAATTAATTATTATTTATGTACTTATAATAATATTATTTTGTATATAAATAAAATTCTTGTAAATATGTAAAAATAAATAAAAATTATTAGTCCACTAATATTTCAAAAATGAAATCATAATTTATTAGGTTGCGTAAGGATAAGTTAAAAAAAAAATTTTTAATACTAAAATTATTAAAATATTACTTGAATATAAAAAAAGGTTATATTACTAATTTTTCAATTATAAACTAAGAATAATAGTAAATTATACTATTCATTTAAACCAATATTAAATTTTTAATATATCAAATTATATTTTTTGGAAAAAAAAAATAAAAATAATTTTTAATTAAAAAAAAAAACTAAATAAAAGATGTCATAATACAAACTACAAGGGTTATTGATAATAGATATTCATTCAATAAATAGAACAAATTCAGTTGAATTTCTACTAAAAGAGTCACTTTTAAAAGAATAAATAAAATACATATTTTGGAAATTATAAAATAATTTTGAAACTAATTTAAGATAGTAGAACAATGAATATAACAAAAGTTAGAGTTAAAATTCTATTGATTTGAATTTATCCACTTTGATAAAACAAAGTGAAATAATTGAGGAAAATTTAAATAGTTTTTAAATAAAAAACGTAGAAATTCCGGAATAAAATAAATTAAAGGAAAATGAGCCAATTATAATAACTTTTGACATAAATTTAGTTTGGAATATTGATATAAATTAAGAATATTTTTTTGCCTTGGATTAAAATTGTAAAAATAGAAATATTGTTTTGGACATATTACCTGAATTAGGAGAAATTACAGTTATATCAAATATATGGGAACTTGATCGAAAAAAAGAAAAGTAATTTATGAAATTTTAGCAAGAATATAATAAATACAGGTATATTAAATAGGGAAAATTAAGGACTTAAAAATCTTCTAGTAGCAATAATACAGAAAAAAAGTTTTAAACTTAAAATTAATTTTATAATTAAAATAAATATGATATAGAAATATCTGAAGAATATTATTACAGTTGTTATGTTGAAATTATGTTTATAGGGGGTGGATCTTTTGGGAGAGTAAATTTGTATTTTGATCGAATAAAAAAATAATTATTAGCTGTAAAATAACTTTTAGATATTTTTTAAGATCCTATAGATATCAAATAAGATTAAATAGAATTTGAGAGAATAAAAGTCGCCTTAAAATGTGCCCCAAAATTAATAGACGACACTTAAATTGAAGGTATCAATAGAAATATTTTGAGAGAAATTAAAGTAAAAATATAAAAGTTTAATATAAATTAAAATTTAATTAATTATATTCTTTTTTACATACTTTAGGTACTTAAATAACTTAATCTAGAAAAAGATGAAAGAAGTAAATATATTAATAAATTAGAAGGTGTGGTAGTTCCTAGAATAAAAAGTGGAGCAAATAAATAATATCAAACTATATTATTAGTTTTTTAACATTTTGGAGGCTGTGAAGTATATAATGATACATTAACATGTGATATATATAGATACTTAAGCAATAAGAATAATTATCAAAGACTTTTGAGAGAATTTCCAAGCAAAGAAAGCAAAATAAATTTTTTAAAATTTATTTTTTATAAAATTATGTTGGCTGTAGGGTATTTACATGAAAAAGGAGTGTTAATAAGAGATTTAAAAGATGATAACATCTTAATTAGAAGAGTTTATGATCCTAAAAAGCTGAGAGATTCAATATATGAGATTTAATTAATAGATTTTGGTTTAGCTAAAAATAAGTAAAATATAGAAGATTAAAGCAGTGGAGATTAAGAATAATAAATTAACAAATAGATATTTACAAGTATATAGTATAACGCCGACAAAGTAAAAATTAAATAAAATATATTTAAAAAACTGACTAGAAAAAAAAAAAAAAAATTTAGTTCAAAATTTACATTGATAATTAGAAAGTTAAATTCTTAAATATAATAAAAAATAATTAAATTTAATAAAAATTATTAATAATATTTTTTAATAAAATTGTAGGTACCTTCAAGACATCCTATTTATAGATTTGCGGACCCCAAAACCATTTAATACGACTATTAAGACGACGTATATGCTTTAGGGATTTTATTTATAAGAATGCACAATTATTTTTAACTGTTAAATAATATTGATTAAGAATCTTAATAGTTAATTTCCCAACTGACAGGGCTAGAATACGACGTGGCTCGAGATTATGTTATAGATATGATTGCTAAAAGAAATTAAGATGCTTCTGACTAATTAAAGGAAGAATTGTAGTTTGACGAATAAAATTTATCAGCTTTAAGAAAAAGTAGAAAATCAATAGTAATGATAAAAGATATAGATTAAAAAATTTGGAATAGCCTGAAAGAAGCCGAAATTAATTTGTATGGTAAAAATAAAAAGAAAAAAGTTAGCTAAAATTTTAATGAAAGAGGAATTTATTTTGGGGACAGTTAAGATAGTGATGAGTTAACTGATAGTATGGAGTAGAAAAATGATAACGGGATTGGGATTTTCGGAGGCGTTATATTGGTTTGTGGAACTTTTTTATCAATTTATTTACTTTATAAATTAAAAAACTAACTGGATAAAGTATAAGTTAATTAAAATGCTGTAAATTTTTCTAAAAAATGATAAATTACTTTGTACAAATTAACTAATTAAATTTTATTTAAAAGAATAAATTAATACAATTTAATATATTATATTATTATCTGTAAATTCTAATAAGAAAATTAATATTAAGTCATTTTTATACAGAGAAGATTATTAAAGTAATATTATAAATATATCTTTCTAAAAAATGAATTTTAAGAATTATTAAAAATTTTACTATATTATTTAAATTTAAATATTATTTTAAGATCATTTTAAATCGGCTAAATCTTTGATAATATTTTTAGCTAAAGAAGAAGCTCCTATTCTAAAGTTTTCAGGGGTAACTTTTTTACCTGTAATATTTTCGAAAAGTTGAATAAATTAATGGGCTGTTTTGGAATCTTAAATTCCACCAGCAGCTTTAATTCCTCTACTTTCTCCTCCGTGGTGTTTTAATTCGTAAAAATCTTTTAAAGCTTTACACATAACTGCAAATTCCTCTGGTTTAGCTCCCCATTTACCTTTACCAGTTGAAGTTTTAATGAAATCTCCTCCTGCACATAAACTTAAATAAGATAATTTATAAATTGCCTCATAACCGCCTTTCAATTCACAGTTCTCCAAAATTACTTTTAAATGTTGGTTTCTATTAAAATAAATAAATAAATAAAAATTAATAAAAAAAAAAAATTAATGAATATATATTATAAAAAAAAAAAAAATTAATGTAGGTAAAATGTTTTCTATAATATTATTTTTTTCCAAAATATGACCAATGTTGTTTATAAGTATAGATTTTTTGATTTTTGAATGTATTAATTTTGATTTTATTTTTATTTGATAATAGTTTATATTTTATATAAATTTTTTATTATTTTTTTTTATTTACAAGGCTGCTTTTTTAGTTTCATAAATTTCTTCTAGTACTTCTAATTCACTTCCTTCGTTCCAAAAACCTCTAGAAACTACCATATCTACTTCGTCAGCGCCTTCTCTGACTGCAATTCTGGTTTCTTACAACTTAATTTCCAAAAAAGTTTGTCCAGTGGGAAAACAAGTGGAAACAACTGCGGTTTTTACGCTTTTTAAAGGCTTAATTATTCTTTTAGAAATTTTTCCATATAAGGGGTAAACGCAAATGGCGGCGGGCTTTAAATTATGTTCTTTTTCGATTTAAATTACGTTTTTTTCGAGCCAATCTTCGATGTACTCGGGGGCGTCAGTTGAGTTCAAAGATGTAAGATCAATTGTACTGTATATAGTTTTCAACATTTCTTCGGAAAGTTTTTCTTGTTTTAGTTTTTCCATTTGTTCTTTAACATATTTCTCTAATTCTTCGTTTTTGGGCCATTCTCTCTGTTTTATTTTATTAAAATTAAAAAAATGTCTAAAATAAGAAAAATTTAAATAATTATAAAATAATACTAATTTTTTACATTTTTTAATTCATTTTTATATAATTCTCTATTGTCTAATTTTGTTCTTTTTTATGATCTTGTTAACCTTATTTTTTCTTCGCTATCAGAGTCCTATTATTAAGACTCATCTTTTTATTTTTTAATTGATTGTCCAGGTTTTCTAAAAATAATTTAACAAATAAATTTAAACAATTAAAATAATTTTATATATAAAGTACAACATTTTTTTCAATTTTTATACAAATAAGATAAAATTTTGAACTTAATAATTTTTGACTAAAATTTTTGGTAACAATTTTAATAAATATATTATAGTTTCAATTTTTTTTTTTTATTAATTAAATAAATTTTAATGTAATTTATATTACCTTCCTCTTCTTCCAGGTTTTTTTTTTTCTTCGCCCTCTTAATTTTCTTCTTTATTTTCCTAATCTTCTTAATCTTAATTTTCTTCTTATTCTTCTTCCATATTTTTATTTTTGGCTAATTTATCTTCTTTTTCAGTTTCTACGGGTTTTTCTTCTTTTTTTTCGCTTTTTTTAGAATTTTTAGCCTCTGTTTTTTTTTCTGAGTCTTCGGTGCTTTTTTTTTCGTTTTGAGTTTCTTCGATTTTTTTTTCAATTTTTTCTTATTTTTCTTTTTCTTTTGCGTCAGCTTTTGAAGTAGATTTTTTTTGAGGGGTTATTGATTGCTTTTTTTGAGGGGTAACTGATTTTTTTTAAGCTTTTTCGTCTTTTTTTACCTCTTTGTTTTAAGGAGTAGTTTTTTTTGTGTCTTTTGTTTCAGCCATTTTTTTAAAATAAACTAATTATAGTATTGTATCTTTGTATTTTTTTATTTTATTTTATTTTGAGACTTAATTTGCAATTTAATTAATTTTATAAATAAATATTAAATATAATTGGATTCTATGAATTTCTTAGTAGATTCCAATTGTAAATTAGCTTACTTAAAAATTATTAATTTTTAATGTTATAGTAAATATAAAGATAAATAATAAAAAATGTAAATTATTTATAAATGTCAGATTAAAATTTATTTTTTTAAATTTTAGTAAGTAATTAGGATTCATTCATTATAAAAGCACAAAAGTTTTATCTTCAGGATATTCCGGAACCTAATAGATAATAATCATTTATAAAAAAAAATTTTAAATTTCAAATACATATAAATAAATTTAATAATGGTCGATTAATATAAATTTAAATTTAAAAAAAAAACATATAAAAATTATAAAACTTACTTTCCAATTGTATTTTTCAATCATACATTAAGGTATAAATCTACCTCCTAAATAATGTTTTCCCTGATATTTTTTAGCCACAAGTTTTGGAAGAGTTAATGAAATTAAGTATTCAGGGGTAAAATATTATTCATCAACATTCCCTTACTCTACATCCCATCCTGAAGGGATATCAATAGAAAAAACTGGTTTATTATTAGAGTTTTTCAAATAATCTAAAATCTTAATTAATATTTATTTGTTAACATAAGAATTAATTAAAAAAATTACAAAGTTTATATATATATACTTAGTCATAGGGTTTTCTAACTGGAGGTTTGAATGAAAACCCAAATATTCCGTCAACTATAATGTCATAATTTTAGAAATAGTTTTTAAGGTTTTCTTAGGTTTTTTATGAGTCATTTTCATCTAATAAATCTTAAAATTTTGAAACTTTTATTTTATTAGCCTAGCAAGTTTTTATCAAATTAATTATCAAATCTTTATTTGGTTCTCTAAAAATCATAACTTCACAATCCTTTCCCAACATTTTCATATGTCTTGCGGCAACTATAGCATCTCCTCCCTAATAAAAATGTTAATATAAAAACATATTTATATATTTAAATAAATATATAATAAAAATTTAAAAATGAGATAATAAACATTTAACTTATTAAATAAATTATTATTAAACAATATTAAATAAATAATGATGATAAGAAATTTAAGGATTTTAATATATAAATAATATATGTAATTTTTTAAAAATTTACATTGTTTCCAACTCCAGCTAAAAATATGTATTTGTTAATTTTATTTTAATGAAAATTTTTATTTGCATCAAATAAAGAGTGTGCTATTGATTATCCAGCCAATTCCATTAATACATCAATAGAAAATCCCAATTCATTCATAAGTTCTAAATCGGTATTTTGAGCAGTTTTTTGATCTAAATAGTTAATTTAATTACTTTGTGCCATTTTATTATAGTTAAATTATTATTATATATGTAATAAACGCTAATTATTGTTTTTCTAATTAATAAATTATTAGTCTAATCGCGTGATTTTAGTTAATTATTTTATTTTTTTTATAAGATTCATTATTTAAATATTCTGATTAATTCTTTTATTCCTAAATAGATAACATGAATTAGTCTTAATTAATTTTATAATATTTATTCAAATTATGATTTTTTACAAATTTTAAATTTATAAATATATGTTTATAAATACCGTTTAGTAATTAAAATGAACTTTTTTTTAAATAATAATATATTAATTTTTATAATTTTATGATTTTATAATATTTCTTATATACAAAAATTTATAGTTAAATGTATTAATAACTATAATTTATTAACTATTCAACTATTCATATTATTTGTTATTTAGATTTTCCTAAGATTTAACTCATCAACTAATTATTTTACGAACCGTTATCAAAATCAAATGAATTATTAAACAAGTCTTCTTCACTAGTTTTATAAGCGTTATTTTAATGTATCTATATTAATTTTTTTTTAGCTTCATCAATTTTCAGTTTTTAATCTTTTATTTGTTTCTATTTTTCTAAAATAGATCTTCTTTTTTTATTATAAACAAAATCTATACTCCAGTAAATTGCCATCACTAACATTCCAATGATTGTAATAGCAATAATAACTGCTTAACTTCCAGGAGAAACATATTAACTACACTATTTATATTTTATTATTTTATATAATTATTGATATAGATTTGTATAGATTTTTATAAAAAAGAAAAAAAAAATTACAAAGTATTAATCTCCACAATAGCGTTCCTTAAAATTATAACAATAACTACACTCGTATTCATTGACCGCACATTATTTCTAGTTATCTGTGCAAGTTCCCTTTTTAAAAAATTATTTTTTTAGAGCAAAATTTTAATAATATATAATTGTTGATATTTATTATAATATTTCTCATTTAAATTAATAAATTTTATACTTACTGATACAGTTGTACATTCTAAATATCCATTTTAAAAACACTTTTGTGGACTATTAAATATCATAGATTGGGAAGAGAAATTTATTTATGTAAGTATTTATATGATAATAAATAATTATATAGAGAAGTTTTGCAACATAAATTGTTTGTTTTTTATTTAAATACTATAATTTTATTAAAAATAATTATTCTATTTCTTAAAATTGCAAACGATTCATCTAATAGATTAAGTAAATTTCTATTAAATAAATATTATATAAGAAATGTACTTATAACTTTAACAAGAAAATGCAAATATATTTTAATTAAAAATATAAAATTTATAGTTCAATATTTATCTAAATAAAAGTTTATGAATTTATATGTTTTTAAATATTTATTTAAATGATATATCTAAAAATTTGTATAGTATCATTTAATAAATCATTGCTTAAAATTTTTATTTTCTAAATTTAAGGGTTTTAAGTAAAAAAATATGTTATGAAATCAAGGGTAAAATATTTTATTTATTTTTAAAATTTATGTTATAAAATTGTCTATAGTAATAATTTTAAGGGGAAAAAAGTATAATAATATAAAAAATTTACACAGAATATATATGAAAGTGTGTTTTTTAAAAAACTAATATAGAAATACTGATTCTCATTGTAAATAGGTAGGAATAACTAAAAAATAAACTTTTTATACATTCATAATAAATTTTAACTTGTAAAATATGTAAATAATCATTACGCTTTATAATTATATTTAGTTTTAAAATTTATAGTTATTTAACATAATAATAAAACTATTTTATATTTCATTTGTATTACTCTAAAATATTTTAATAATACAAAATTTAAATTAATATGACATTAAAATCAAATTAATAGTATTTTAAAAAAATTATTATTGTTATTAAAATTTTAAAATAAATTTATTTTATAATGGAAAATTTATTACATTTTAAGGATTTAAAATCATTATTTTTAAGTAAGATTTTTATCACTAATTTAATTTTGCCTTGATTTATATAAATTCATAAATTTAGTTTTTTTCAAAGTATCATTTATATAATATAATTTATATTATCATAATAATATACTTTACTAATAGTTAGTAAATTTGTAATATCTACAATATAACTAATATTATATTGAAAATAATATATAATCCATGTATATAAAAGGCTACAAGCATGAAAAAAGATATATTCAAAATAAATGATGAGTATAATATTTAATTTTAAATTTTAAGACTTAACTTTTTTTAATATATTTAATTTTATGAATATTAACTATAAATATTCCTTATTAAACTAATTCTTTTTTAATAATATTATTCTTTTAATTTTATATAAATTTATATACTTTTTTGCAAGGAAAATGAAATAAACATTCAAAGTATATGTATTACTCAAAAGTTTACATTAGTAAAAATACATTACTTTCTTTTAAAATATCATAGTTTTTATTTGATTTTTATGTAATAAAAGTTTTAAAATAATCCTGATATAAGCAATAGAAAATATTTTGTAAATAAAATATGTGATCAGATAATAAATATTTATTTTTAAAGGTTTGAAATTAAAAGTTCGTATTATTTGATTAAAATATGATGTATTAGACCTATTAATAAACAAAAAATTTTATTGTTTATGTACTTTTTTGATAATTAATATAGATATTAATATATTATAATAAAACTAAAAATACAATAAGTTATTTATATACATTAATGTATATAAAGAAATATTAATATAACTATATAATATATTTAATATATTTATATAAATGAAGTTATAATTTAAAAATTGAATAAATTAATATTTTCAAGCATTTATTCACAATATAAATTACTATTGATTTATTTATTTATTTTTGTTATCTGTAGTTATTAATGATTTACTAATCATGTAATAGTTTACTATTTGTTTAATTTAAATTTTATTAATGAAAAATTATTGGAAAAATAATTTTTCATTTGCTTTTTATTTTATATCTTTAATCTCAGAAATTATATTTAACAGCTTGACAATTGGCAAATTTAAGGCCTCCAACTCCAGATTTTCCATCGTCAGGAGCAGTGGCTGTGAAATTTCTTAAATAACTATTATGAGAAATGATAAAGATTTTTTAATCCTTGGGAATTTTATTATTTTTTATGTATTCGGCTATATATTATTTAGTTTTCATTCCTCTTTTAAAAATGGAATCATATTTTTCCACACTTTTGGGGAAATTTAATTCTACATATTTCAATGCTACTTATTCTAAATTTATACAATTTCCTTCTTCATCATACTCTAACTCTGCTAGAATTTAATCTCTTAAGACTGGGTCTTGTATATTTTCTATTTACCAAGTTTATTTTATCAAACTGAAATCGAAAAACTCTTTTAATTCAGGGTCATTAAAAGTTTCTTTGCTGTTAAAAACATCGCAAACTTTGCTGTAAATTTCTGAAACTAGGGGAAAAACTACAAATTTAATTTCAGATCTTTAGGGGTGATTTTTAAAAATATTATAACAAGTTTAAAGAGTTCTTTTAAGGGGCGAGACAAAAACAGTGTGCACATTAATTTACTCCTACACTAATTATTTTCCCAAAGCTTGTGCTTACAATTTCCCGGAATAGTGTAATTAAGTGTCTAATAAAAGCGGTTAAAAATTGAAATAAGCTTCTCTGTCTTTAAAAGTGTATCCTGTTTAAGCTGCAAACTACTCGGAAATTAAGTTAAAAACGGAAGTTCCATGTCTAACCAAAACTACTTAATTTTCACCTTCTCCGCAACTTTTTATTTGTTATGGTTTACAAGAGATCAAATTTTACTATGTTTATTTTTGAATTTCTTCTGGGAGCTGCTCGAGGCCCTCTTTTGTTTGCGTTTGGGATAAAGAATAAACGAATTTGGAAGGGTTTATAAGTTATTTTTATTATTTTTTGAGGGAGTCTAAAGACTAAGAAGGCTCGTTGATTAGTTTATTTGGGTTTAGAGAGGCGTTTGCGGAGATTCGCCTTTGAGAGACTGAAATGTTTTGCATGGGTTTTTTTTAAATTTTTTAGGGGGTTTTATGGGTTTTTATTTTAAAAAATAAATAAATTTACTTATTTTTGTTTTTTATTTTTTTTTTTATAATTATTTTTATTTATTTTTTAATGGTAAAAAATTTAATATTTAATTTATTACCTTGTTTGAAAACTAAAAAAAGCTTGTTTATATTACTTTTTATTATTAATCACCCGTATAATCAAATTTATTTACTTTTATTTTATTGCATTTTATGTTAGGTATGTTATTTTATTATACACCGCATTATAATAAGGTAATGCGCAGAAATTTTATGAAAAAAAAAAGTTAGTAAATCGCAATTAATAATTTTTTATATGATATATAAGATTAAAATAAAGTTGAAATTTTATTATGAATATATAAAAATTGAATTTTATAAAATTTTAATAACACTATTTTTTAATTTTATATAAAAATGAAGTGCTAAAATCTTAATTTTATATTTGAAATATAATTTTAGTTTATTAGTAGATGTTTTACAGGTCATATTTATCAATTAATTAACAATCGTATTTTAATTTAGTATCATAGTTACTCAAAAAACTTAAAATTTATTAAATAATGATGTAATTATTTTAAAATAGGAAATCATAGTTTATTTATATTAAAACTTAGCAAAAGACTTTAATTCTTATAGCCATTGATATAAATTAATTAAAATATAATAAAAACAGAAAAAAGATATTTTCATTTAATGACATTGATTTTTTGATTATATAATATTATATGTTAATATAATCACTCGTATTTTATTCAATTTCCCTTATATTTGGCAATTTTAATATCATATTATTTTACTATATATAAAATATTATAGAAATTTCTTCTTTCTTAAAATAGTAAAATGTAGAAAAATTGGATATTGTAAAGATTTTTAATTTCAAATTTGTAAAAATTAAAAAATTTATCACAAAATAGAAGTTTTTATCAATTTTATTTGAATTACTTGTCTCCTAAATATCTTAAGATTTTTATATATTATAACTTAATATCATCTTTAATACATTTATTAAAATTTATGAAATATCTCATTTGGTTTTTTTTATTTTAATATATTATAATGTAAGATAAAATATACTGTATTAGTGTATTTAAATCTTTTGAAAATTACGACCAGTTCATTTTTCGGCTGAAATTTTATATAAAAATATACTTTACCCATAATATTGTAGTTATTTAGTTATTTTGTTAAAAATGAATACAAGTTTAATATTAAATGTCGTAAACCGCTTTAAAATAAATTTATTAGAGATTATAATGATAAAGAAGTATTTTTATAATAACAAAATTTGAATCTAAATTTCCTAATATAGAAAAAATCATATTTTATAAATATTATATATTTTACTATTTATGATTTTTTTTACTTAAAAATAAATAACAGTTTTTCTTGTTATAAAAAATATCACAAATTAATATTACTTATTAAAATTTAAATTCTCTCTATCTAAATCTTATATTCGTCATTTTTTTAATTATAATTGTTAAATACATGTCACCTAATATTTTTATTCGATAAAATTTAATATTAATATAATTTTAGAATGGAAATATGAAAATAATTTAAATGTAAAAGAAAGAATAGCTATATAAAAATTGCGAAATATTTCTCCTCAATATTAAAATATTTAATATTTTATTACACCTCATATATTTTCATTTTTATTTAAGATGTGTATTAGTAGACGTAAAATATTTAGTAGAGAAGGGCTTATTATTTAAAAAAAATATATAAATAAATTTATTTAATATAAACAACAATAGCATTTAATTAAAAAATTTCTAAAACCCAAAATTTTATAAATAATTTGTTGCCAATATATAAATAAGTGTATATATAATTAATTTTTAAATATAAATTCATAGGTTTATAAGAATGAGTAAGAGTGTACAAAAGTAAAGTCTTTAATTAGCCAATTAAATATTTAGTTTATGGTATATCATATATAGGACATAGAATTGTTAAATTAAAAGAAAATTTAAAATAATTAAATGATTTATTTTATTTAATGAGACAGTTTTAAATAATGTTTGATATTAAAAAATTATTAATCATAAAAAGTTTCAATTTTTTTTAGGTAAATCAATTACTTTAGGTTAAGAATTAAGGTGATTTTTTAGCTATTTAAATGTGCCTAAACTGGCAAATCTAGAACTAGAAACCTCTTAACTTTTATCAAATTTAGATTTAAATTCACTTTTTTAGCTTATTATCTATTATTACTATTATTACTATTATTATTGTTATTATTGTTATTATCGTTATTAAGATTAGGACCTTTATTTATATAAATGGTTAATTTTTATTTCTTTAGGCTTAGACTTTTCTTTATTTGATATACTAATTATTTTTTCCTTAGGTGAAAGTTAATTATATTATTTTTCTTTTTGCTGGTTTTGCTCTATTTATTTTGGCTTTTTATCATCATCATCTTCTTCTTATTCTTGTTCTTCTTCTTTATTATAAGACTCTAAGAGTTCACCCTCTTCGTTTTGACTTTCTTCTTATTATTCTTATTCTTGTTTTTAATGTTAAATTTGTTAATTTTTATCTTAATCTTTTTTTTTATCACATAATTCATCTTATATTTTTTCTGTTTTATTGGTTTATACATCTTAATTTTAAGACTTACCATCATTTTTTATTTTTACTTATGAATTATTTTACTCTTCATTTGAACTAGATTTTTCACATATTTATTATTTTTATTAGATATCATTTTAATTTTTATTTTCTTATTTAGCATTTTAAATTTTTTAGCTAGGATTTTCTTTTTCCTAAATTTTTTGTTTTTTTGCATCATTTTGATTCTTTTTAGAAATCTTTTCTTTAGAATATTTTCTCTTCGACTTTGATCTTGATCTCGATCTTGAATGGGAAATATTTTATTATTTTTTTTCCTTTTTGACATCGTTATTATTGCTATAAGATCTCCCTCTTTTATTGGATTTTTTTTTATCTTTACTTTTAGATTATTTTCTTTATTCTTTTTCCGATTTTTTACTCTTTTAAGGCGACTTTGAAGCTGATTTTGATTTAGCTCTTTCTTTTTTATATTTTCTTTCCCTTTCCCTTTCTCTATCTCTATCTCTATCTTTTTTGCTTTTTTCTTTTTAATGGTTATAAGATCTGGACCTTGACCTGGACTTTGACCTATTTTTTCTTTCTTTTTTTTCCTTTTTCTCTTTTTTCTCTTTTTTTTCTCTTTTTTCTTTTTTTTCTCTTTTGTCTTTTTTGTTTTCTTTTTTTATTCTTGAGTTTGATCTTGAACGAGAATAACTTGGGGGTTTAGGCTTAAAAGATTCATTTAATTATTCATTAGGCGGAGTTGGTGGCTATATTATTTTACTTTCTTCTAATATTGGTTATTTAACTTCAAGTTATTTTTCCAGATCATCTAGATTTATATCATTAACAACACTTTCGTTATTTTTATTTACGTTTTCTTGTTCTAAATTGGGTTACTTAACCAATTTCTTTTTCCTTTTTTATGCCAGTTATCTTATCATATCTGAATCCGAATCCGATAATTTATCATCAGACTACTTATCTTCAACATTTTTATCATTTTTTATTTCTACAGATTGACTTTTTTTATCATTATCATTATTAATGGTTTAATTTTACCCAGATTACTCTTTCTATAATTTTTCTTACAATTATTTTTATTACATTTCTAGTTAAGCCTTTTAAAAAAGTAATTATTCATTTATTTCCCCTTCTTTTTTGAGTAATTAAGCTTCAATTTTTTTATTGGTATCAATTATTTTTTATTCTAATAGGTTTAATTCCATTTAGATACCATTAATTATATTATTTTATTGAATTAATAAAATATTTTCTTATTCTTATTTCTAATTTTATTAAAAGTGAGGATTTTTGCCCGTATTTTTATTATAATTTCTTTCGTCGCCATTATCATCTATTTTATTGAATTTATCATTTTTATTTTTACTTTATCTTTCGTCTTTAGACTATGATTAAGAATGGGTGTCTTTTTTTTTTAACATGTTTATTTCTCTTTGAGAAGGAATATTTTGAAGCTAAGAAGGCGGAGGTGGTAAAAAAACATTTTTAGCCGGCAATTATTATTATTACTATTAATTCTAATTTTAATTTACATTTGGCAGAGGTAATTCCTCTTATTTTTACTCTGATTCTGGATTAATACTATGTTAAATTGTTTAATTACTAAGTTTTTTTTCTTGAGAATATGACAAATTTTCGGTTTTATTCGAATTTTTATCATTAGAGTCAGATTAATAATGGGTTTGTTTTTTTTTTTAAATTTCTTATTTTATGGGAAATTCTTTTTACAAATTTTAAATTAAATCACTTTCGGCTCTTAATCCTTATGTTTAATAATTTTCTTCTTAAACTTATATTTATTAATTAGAGATTTGATTTATTTATTTAGGATTTAAATTTTAATTCTTGATGTCAGAATTTTCAATTTCCATTGAAGTTTTTAAGCTTTATTTTTTACTTAAACTATGACTTTAGCTCATTTTTTAATTAATATTTTAGCTATCATTTAAAGTTTTAATATTTTATTACCTTTCATTATTCATTTAAATATCAACTTGTTAATATTATTCAGGATAATTATTATTCGCAACGTAAACAGGCGGCTATTATAAATAATTCATATCATTTTATATGTAATCATAATTATTTTAATCTGGTTATTAATAAATATTTTAAGGAGGGTATGTATTTTAAGAATATTATCCATATTATGGTTGTTAATTATAAGGCTAATATTGTTATTATTAGTGTATTTACTGAGGATTTTATTAATAAATATAATGTTATTATTATCCAGAAGTTTGATGAGGATCGTTATATTATAAGGTAGATTATTGGTAAGTTTAAGGATATTGTACTTGTTATTATTAGCTTTAATATTCGGGAGGACCATATATACTGTAAGGTTCAATTTATTGTTATTCTTAATTAATAAAATAGGAATTTGAATTTTAAGGATCATTTAAAGGATCTCTTCTTTTCAAATTAGGGTCTTAAAGATGTTAGGGAATTTTTTATATTTTTTCCTCGAATTCTTCTAATTTTTCTTCTAATTATTCATTTATTTCTTCCAATTCATTGTTTTATTCGTTCATTTCTTCGAATTCAAATCTCCATTTCATTACTTTTTCCGCATTACCTGCATTTATTTAATTTTTTTCCACCAAATATCTTTTAAAATGTGAGTTTTATTTATTTGCTCTTTAAAAAGAAGTATCAGGGTGAATATGACATTTAACTAGTTGATTTTTATCAAAAGTATGAGATTTATTTAATTTTCTACATATAAATTCTGCATGATCTAAAACCAAAAAATCTAAAATGACACAGTTTTAAAACCTTATTATTTAAGGGTCTTAGATAGTTTGCGGTGTAATTGCTTTAAATTTTATATCATTTTATTTGAAAAATGAAGCTATTTTTTCTTTGTTAAAATTTAATGGGATATTTCTCAGAACTACTCCATAAAAATTATCATTTCTTTATTTTTCTCTACAATAATATACAGAGTAGTGTTCTCCGAGGCTGGATAACATTTGCTTTGTTTTTGAGTTTAAAACTTAAACTAATTTTGCAACCTGTTAATTGTTTTCCAAAGTTAAGATAAGCGACTAATATTTACTATTTTTTAAAACTTTTTTATTCACAATCTTAAATTTCGCTAATTTTACCGATTTGATAAAGTCAAGAGCTTTTTGATAATTAACAATTTTTTCAATAAATATTTTATTAACGGTATTTGAATCAAATTGCCCTTATATAATTTAATTTTCTTCAAATTATTTCATTTCTTTATGACACTCATATTTATCGGTATCAAAATAATTTTTAACTACTTATTCCAAAGAAGGTCCGTGAATTTTTTTGCCAAAATACTCTTCTCTATTTGCATATTTATTTTTATTTTCTCCATCTCCGGGAGAGAACTAAATATCTTATTGCTAATAATCTTCTATGTTTAAAACCTTATTTTAACTGCTATTTTATTTATTTTCATCATTAAATTTATAGTAAAATTATCGGAATAATTTTGTGTTTTTATTATGAAATTCTTTTTATTTTTTAGATGTTTAGGGAAAATTAGAATCGCTACTTGAGTCATATTCTTCGTCAAAAATTTCTTCGTAATCAGACTCAAATGAATTATTTAAACTGGAATCCGCACTCGATTCTTTGTCGTAATTAAAGGTGCAAATCGGCCCATAATTATAAATTTGTTTGTATTATTTTGCTAAACTGTTGAGCGATTTTTGGTCTTTTTTTTAGAGTCTTAACTGTTATAATTATATATTATTAGACTAAAAAAAATCCTAAATTATTTCCTGTATTTAAAAAGTTATTTCCACGGTTTTTTCTTCCTTCTGATTTTCTAAATTTTCAATTTCTTCTTTTTCAAAAAGTAGCTCTTTATTTTTCAACTCTATTTCTTTATAATCATACTACTATTACTGATAAACTGGCTAGTTCTATTGGTATCCATATTATTAAGTTACAGGGGGGGCATTATATATTTATTATTATTATTGTTATTATTATTATTGTTATTGTTATTAGGGGACGTTCTATGATTAATTATATTAGTAATTATAATTGCCTTGGTTGTTGTTTTATTAATACGGTTACGTTTCTTAGTATTTTTTGTTTTAAGGTTTTTTGGAAAATTTTTGATTATTTTTGTTTTTGTAGTTATAACTCGATCTCATTTTTTTTGATTTGAAAAAAATTTGAGTATAATATTTTAGATTGGTTGCTAAATTTTATTATAATTATATTCTATAATCAAAATTTAGTAAATTGATAATTTAAATAAATCTAATTTAATAATTTTTAATATGGTAGAATTAAAATTGATTTAAATTTACTATTTATATAAAATGTGATAAAAAATCTTATTATATTAATATGTATTTATAAATTTTATTATAAAAATTTTTAATTTTTCATATAAATTGACTTTATTACTATAATTATAAATATTATTAAATATTAGTAAATAACTTTATAAAGTCCTTACATTTTAAGATTAAATAAGAGATTAAACGAATTTTAATATGAATATTCTTAAAAATAATTTTCTTATTATTTAATTTAATTAATGAAATACTTTTACTAAAAAGGTTAATAAATGAATGCAGTAACTTTCATATTTTATTTTTATTTTTCTTCAAAAGGAAATTTCATTATTTTCTAAAAGCTTTTATGTATTCTATTAAATTTATAATTTTATTCTCTTCTATTTGTGATATAATTTATTAAATTCTGAAGAGTTTAATAACAAAAATTTTCTAAATAAAAAAACATAATAAAACAGCACCAATAACTTTATCCAATTTAAAAAAACACCACCTAAAAAAATCTAAAAAAAATCCAAAAAAGCGAATAATTTAAAAAAAAAAGCATGGTAAAAATCAACACAATCACAAGAAACGAAAGCGACTACAGCAGAGAAACAAAATTCGACATAACAAAAATCCAAAGAAGCACAAATCCGAACCTGCATTAATTCCAAAAGGCCAGAGAGTACCAAAGGGCCTTAGTTTCCGTTAAAATGGACAAAATGTTCGCTAAGCCCTTTGTGGGCACTATGTAGGGGCACTCGGACGCAATTTCAGTTTTGTCTAAATGTGCTTCTTCTTTGAGCAAATGTTTGTCCGGCTCTTTTGATGGAGAGGTTAGGTGTTGGGACATGACTAATAGAGAAACTGTTTTTTCCTTAAATTTACATAAAAATGCTGTTAAGGGACTTAGTTTTTCTAATGATGGACATAGGTAATTTTTTTAAAAAAAAATAGAGAGAAAAAAAATATAAAATACTGTTTTTGTTGTTTTATATATGTATTTTATCTTGGTTTTATTTAAAAATTATAAATTATGTTAAGAAATAAATAAAATTCTAAAATTTTAAAATAATTTAATAAAAAATAGATTTGTGTCTAGTGGAGATGATAAAAATATATATTTATATGATTACTAAAACTTAGTTTAAAGTAAAGACCCCAATTAATCCGAACCTATGCAAAAATACATTTCTAAGCAACCTTTAGGAAATGTTGATCATAGTTGGAAAGCTGATGAATTTGCCACTAGTGGAAATGTAGTTTAAATTTGGAATTATAATAGGTAAATATAAAAATAAAAATTATATAAAAATACTTAATACTTTATTTTTTTTTATTTTTTTATAGTTTAGTAATGTTTAAAAATATATTTATATAATTCATTTTTTTATCTATTTTAAATTAGAACTAATCCAGTTTAAAAATTTTAATGGGGTGCCGACAGTATTTTAAAAGTTAAATATAATCCTTCTTAACCTAACTTAGTAGCTGCTACTGGAATAGATAGAAGTATTGTATTATATGATTTAAGGTAATCTATAAATTTTAAAATTAATAAACTGTTTATTATATAATTATATTTAAAAATTATTTTAATTAAATTTTTAAATCAATATTTAATAAAAATATAACATATTTATATTATATTTTTAGAGGAGAAACTCCTTTGTAAAAATTGTATTTACCTAATAAATGTCATGCTTTGAGTTGGAATCCCACAGAACCTATTAATTTTACTGTTGGTTCTGACGATGGAAATGCATATACTTTTGATATGAGAAATTTTAAAGAAGCAAGATTTATACATAAAGTAATATTTTTTAAAAACAATTTTATTATAATAGAATATAAATTATTTTATAATTTAATACTAAAACTTATTTCATTAATTAAATTATTAAAGGATCATATATAAGCCATTATGGATTTAGATTATGCCCCTACTGGTAAAGAATTTGTTACTGGATCTTACGATAAAACCATTAGAATATTTGAAGCCGATAAAGGAAAGTAAGAAAGAATTTTAAAAATTAAAAATATTTTTTAATTTAATAATAAAAACTTTTAATAATAATATTTATACTAATTATAATTATTAATAAAAAACTAGGAGTAGAGAAGTTTACCACGGAAAAAGAATGTAAATAATTTATAGTGTTTTATGGAGTATGGATAATGAATTCATATTGAGTGGGAGTGATGATATGAATTTAAGAATTTGGAAATCTCAAAGTTCTAAGCCTTTAGGAGTAGTAGGAAAAAGGTAAAGTTTAAATATATTAATTAAATTTTTTTAATAAAATATGACTAAAAAATAATAATTTTTAGGTAAGAAACTGCGTTGTAATATAGAAAAGCGGTTTAGGACAAATTTTAATATGTAAAAGAAATTAAAAGAATAAAAAATCATAGACATTTACCAAAATACATATTAAATGCTAAATAAAGAAAATAAGAATAAAAAGAATCTAAATTTAAAAAAGAAAAAAATAGAGAGGTATATAATGCTAGCATTTGGTAAAAACCAGAAGCAGAAAGAAAGAAAAAAATTTAAGAAGTATAAGAGTGATTATTTATTGGAATTAAAATTACATATAACCCTATATATTTTATAAATTTTTTTAAAAATTTTATTTATATATATATAATTTAATTAGTTAGTTCTTATAGTGTATTTATTTATATATGCGCCTTTCTAATGATATAATATATTCAACTTAAAATTTAAACTAATTAATTTTAATTGCTAAATTCCCACATTTATTATTTTTAGGAATATTATATTTTCAATTTAAATTTCCAGAAAAGAAAAAAAAAAATAAGAATAAATAAATATAAAATTTAAGAATAAATCTTTAAATACAAAAAATTTATACGCCCATTTTAAAATAAATAAATTAATAAAATATCTAAAAAACTTTCTTTAAACATCAAAAAATTGAATTCCAATTTTAATAATCTAAAAAAAATGAATAGTTATCCAAATTTGATCGACCACTAACAAAATCTACACCATCACTAAAATTAATTATAATAGCAATTTTAATAAGTAAGGCAAACGAATTAATAATTATATTAATAATAATAAGTAAATGATTAATAAAAATAGGACTTGTATTTTTTATCACCTGAAATTACTTAGTAAATGGCAAAAAATGAGTCAAAAGAAGAAATTTTAATGTTTGAGTATAAATTGGCTATGTTGTATTCTAATTAACTTGGAATTTATGTTATACCTAAACTTAATAATATTCATGAATGGGAAGGTATTATTTTTATTAGAAATGGCGTTTATAAAATGGGAAAATTCAAATTTTTACTAATTTTCCCTTAATAATTCCCTCTTGAGCCTCCTGAAGTTTAATTTGTTAGTCCAGTATAAAAAAATTTTTTTTATATATAATAATATTATAATGTTAAAAATTTTTATAATAAGTTTTCCTTAATTATTTTAAAATTCTGAATCAAATTATTTAATTTCTAAAAAAAATGAAATCCAATTTAACTTTTTTAAATTTTAAAATAATATTAATATTAATATTAATTTAATAAGGTTTACCACCCCTTAGTTGACCCTTAAAATTTAAAATTGGATTTAAAAAAGTTACTTCCAGTTTGGAATTATGGAAATGAATAATAATTATATAATATATTTATATAAATTAAAAATATGTTTATGGATTTACAGTATTTGAATATTTTGAACAGTTATAATCCATAGGCAGGTTAAGATTTCAATTAAAATTTGGAGTAATTTTATTAGAATGTTATGAATTGTGTAGAATAAAGTTAGAAAAATATATTTTAAAACTAAAATGCGAATATTTTGAAATTTTCAGAGTATGATGCAGTTCATTAATCAATTAGACAAGATTTATAAGATATTTGCGAATAAAATAAAGATAAATCATTTGATGAAAAAAAATAGCTATTACTACAAAAATTGTTAAATTGAGATATATAAAAATATAATATTTTTCCTATTTATAAATGTAAGTTTATTTTTTAATATTAATACTAACAGTTTTAATTTATTTTTATCCCTTAACTTACTACAGTATATAAAATATTTTTATATTTATACTATATATTTACAAAAAAATTCCTGAAAATTATATTCTAATTTGTTAAGTATATGTCTTGTTTTATAATTTATAAATTATTTTTTTTACATATTGAGATTATTTTTTTGTATATATACCAAAAAACAAATTAGTTCAAATTAAATTAAAATTAATTTAGGGTAAAAATCAACCTATTTAAAGATCTCAAAATAAGTGAATTAATTTATAAGGTTATTAAAAAGTAATTAAAATTATTAATTGGTTAATAGCCTCAAAATCAAAGAAACTGAGAAATTTGTGCATTGCAATGCATAAAAATAAAAATAAAAATATAACAAAATAATTAAAAATAAAAATTAATAAATAAAAAAATAAAATTAAACTATAATTTTTAAAAAATTCCATAAAAACCTAAATAAAATTTTTTAAAGAAATTAAAAAATCCATAAAATACCTTAAAATAATATGTAAAAATTAATTAGAAGCGCTTAAAAAACCCTTGTCACAAGGAAAATTGCTCAAATGGCCCCAGTTTTATCATAAATTCACTGTACTTCCTCTTTATTACTGAATAATACTTAAATTTTCAATTTTTGTTCTTCTTAGGGAAATTCTGAAGGCGGTTACGAAAGAGTTTCTTCTTACGAAAATTTGATTTCCAGAATCTCTTCCTCTGATTCTATCAACGATATTTTGAAATTATTTTCAGTTAATGAGTAATTATTGAAAAATGAACATATCGTTTTATGTCTTAGAATGCTCGCCAGACTTTTGAGAGCCACCAACTAAAGCGATATTGAACATTTATCTTAGGATCCTAGATATTAAGCTTTGACCCAAAAAGCCTGTGAAGCCATCGAAACTTTAAATGAATATGGTAAATTTTAGTTAAAATTATAATATAATAGAGTTTCTAAGAATTTAATCTATATAAAAATTTTACGAAATTCTTAAGTATTTTATAATAAATACTTAATAATTATTTGCTCTTTTTATTATCATGTGCATCTTATTTATATTAAATTTATCAAAATAATTATAGAAACCTTGGATTTCTTGTTCTGGATGAGAAAATTCAGAATTGCCAGAATCGACCTTAATATGAACGAAGAAGCAAAAGAAAAATTTTACGGAAAAGTTAGTGAATTTTTAAAATCTAAAAGTTTCAATTTCAGAAACCTCGTAAACTTGTATTACGACTATTCCTTCATTAACAGAAACAGTTAGGAAATTTGCTTTGAAATTTTGAGAGAGTTGAAAACCGACAGAAAACTTTTAACTCCCTTCACAATTATTTAAATTCTCTAAGCCGCTTCCAGAAAAAATAACTACAGATAAACATAAGAATTGATGTTGGCCGACTACGTTACCAGAAATTTCACCAATTTACTTGACGAATTTGACACTGATCAAAAATGTGTTATTTTCAAATATTTAGCTGAATTGGAAATGAGTTACAACCCTCCTAAGTAATTAAATAATTAATTAATTAATTTAATATTTATTTCATATAAATTTAAATATTTATTTAAAAATATTTGAAAATGAATTTAACTGAATTTTAATTAAATTTTTTAGATTCAAAGTTCCTTAAATTTTGTACATTTTGAGAAACCACTTAAAAGAAAAATTAGACTAATTAAGCGAATCTAGTGTTATTAATATTTTAAACGCTTACTAAAAACTTCCCAAAGAGTTCCCTAACGATCTTATTGAGGAAATTAAAGAAATGGTTATTGTTACCATTTAACACAACAGTCAAAATATTAAAACTTTCTTCCTTTTAGAATTTATTGAATCTATTCAAAACGTTAAAAGAAGAAGATTGGACAACAAATAGTAATTTAACTATTTTAATTCAAAAAAAAAACTTAAATACATTTATTAAATTTAAAAATAGTGATATTCCTAAATTAATTTACAATTTTTCAATTTTAAATTTTTTAATTTAATTAAAAGAGCTGAAATTTTGGCCGAAGAACTTAAAAGCAGAATTATGTATGACGAATACCTTTAAAAAACTAAAAATATCGAAAGATTAATTAACATTTACGACAACGGAATGAAATAAAGAGCTTTATACGACGCTATTGAAGAATATGTTAAAAAAAGCGACAAAAAAGTTTTTATTGCTTCAGTTTACGAATTTTTAGCAAGAAGATCTGATAAAAATACCAGTATGGAATAATTTATGGAACCTTTGTTAAAAGAAATGAACTTACAAAATTTGGGAGCTTATCCTGCTGTTAGATTATTTTTGCTTTTGAATTTCCTTCCCGAATCTTCTAAATATTAAGAATAAATTGATATTTTGAAACCTTAAGTTGAAGAAATTATGAAAACTTCTTAAGGAAGATTGATTAATATTTTTAAAGTTTCTACTATTTTCGGAAATACCAGAAAATAATACTTAGATACCGCAATTAATTAAATTTAAGAATGGTTTGTCCAAAATAAAGGAAAATTAAGTTTCCAAGAAGAATAAAACTTTTATAAAAACTTGATTCTTTCAATTGAATTAAAAGAATAAAAAAATAACTGGATTGAGTGGTTAAATAACAACGCCGAAATTTTCAACTAAGAAAGTTGTAGCAGATTTATTGACTGTTTCTTTTAATTGTAAAACTAAATTACAATTGATCAATTTTTGGTATTCTTCCATTTCTTATCTTTGAACGAATACAAAAATGTTCCTTATAAAAAATTGTAATTTGCCATGAAAGACGCCTCTGAATTCGTTTTCTAACTTCTTAAATACGAAAATTTATTCAAAAGATTTACTTAAATTTTGATTACCTTAAATTAATAACAACCTGAAAATATCAGATTATAATACATTTATGGTTTCACCATGAGAGTTTTCAACATGAACCACAGATCTTAGTTATTTATCAGATATTTGAAAAAATCTTTCGATTTATACAAAGAAAATTCCAAAGAATAAGAACAAAATCAATACATTTAATTCATTTTTTCTTAATTATTATTAGATTTAGATGCTTTATAAGCCAAATATGCCCTCGAAATTTATGATAAAAATGTTAGTGGAATGTAAGACATTAACATAAGAGCCAAATATTTATCTTACATTATTTAACACTCTAATGCTGAATTTAGAGATTCTAAATAAGAATAAATTAGGTAAATATTAAAAATAAAATAAAAATTTAAATTTATTAAAAAATACATATCAATGAAATTAATTATTTTTTTATCTTTATTTAGAAGTATCCTCGAATAATTAGGATAACAATTAAACTCTACCAACACTTCTAAAGTTATGAATAGTTTAGTTATTTTCCTTTCTTTCCCTTCTTAATACATCGAAGAAAACAAAGATATTTTATTAAAAACTACCAAAGAATTCATAAATTAAACCAATGATAAATTATACATTAAATTAATTAATTCTTTAACCCCTAGATATGTTAATAAACATTACGATTTATACTTCCCTTTCATTAAAGAAATAATTAACGCTTATCCTAAATACAGAAAAAGATTGACAAATAATGAAATTACTGAAATTTTAGGTAAATAATAATTAACATATGAATTTTTTATTTTAAAATAATAACTTTAAAATATATTAATTTTTTTAAATAATTAATTAGGTAAATTTGTCTCATTGAATTGTAAATACCCTTCCATTTACAATTATATTTTAGAAGACATTGGACTTCACTTTAACTATTTAACTGCTGAATAAAGAGTAAAATGTATGTCTCACTTTTCCACCTTATAAATCAAATAAACTGATTTCTTTGAGAAAAATCTTTAATAAATTTAATAATAATCCGGAAAATTCAAAGGATATTTAAATATAATAATAAATTCTTTATATAAAATTGGGTATGACTAATAATCTTCAGTTGAAATGATTTAAAAAATTGTTGAAGACATTAAGAGAAACGACTCTGTTGAAGAAGCTTTCCACTATATTAAATATTTACCAGTTTTATAAGCTGAAAATGAAGCCGAATAATTGGCTAAATGGATGGAAGCTTTGCCCGCTGAAAGAAATTAAACTCATGAAAAATATAAAAATAAAGGAGAAATTGTTTTACTCAACGAATTCTTCACCAGAATTTACCCTTAAAATGCCGATTATGCTAAAAAAATCAGAAATTTCTTAGATGAAAATGATGAATAATTTGCCAAATCTAGAGATAACTTCTTTAACCCCACTAATTAAGGAGCTGAAAATAATGTTAAATATGTAATAAATCATGAATTAATTTTGAAAATAATTATAATTTTTTTATTAAAAATAATATAGTCTACATTAATTAAAATTTAACAATAACTTTTAATTTTTAATAGGTAGGAGAATTCTTAAATGCTATGAAAGTAGAACATAAAATATTCGAGTAAATGAATGGATTACTTTGTGACATCATAATTCCATCATAGTAAATAAATATTTTATTAAATAATTAGATAGTAATAGAATTGTATTTATTTTAACTAAATAATTAATATAATTAATTGTAATAGGAAAATAATAATTAAGATAATTTAAGCCAGAGATACTAATTTTGATAGATATTCTTTCTCTGGAAAAGTCGCCATTTTAAATAGAATTTATAAATCTTTAGATTCTGAATATAAAGTCATCTTATTAAATAACATTGAGTTCAGATCTTCTTAAGACGATATTAGCAAAGTTAATCTCTTAGTTTCTGATGGTAAAAAAATTAAAAAATTTTTTTATTTAATATTTAATCTATAGTAAAAATTTTAATTATATCTAAAAATTTATCTAAAATTTTTATCTAAAGGTGTTAAAAGTAATGTTGAAGGAGAATATGATTTTTCATAAATATCTAGATAAGAGAAAAATAATAAAAGAAATTAATAGTCAGATGCTTCTGCCTCTGAATCCGAAATGGACGATTTAAGCCATGATGAATAATTAAACTTAAAATAGTGAGTCAATTAAAAATAAATACATGAAAATAACTTTTATTTAATATATAATTAATTTTTAATTTATTGAAATTTTAATTTTTATGAAATACTAATAAATATATATTTAAAATTAGTTCAAGCCTTTATTATTATATTATCAATAGATATATGAAATTATTTAAAAAAATTAATTAGTAAAAGCGTTATCTTTCAATATAAAATAATTCTTACATATAAAAAAATAATGAAGAATTACTAGTGCAAAAATTTTAGTTTATTAAATATAAATGAATTAAATTTAATACGGTCAAATTTTATATAAATGGAATAAAAAAAGACGTACTTCACAATACCATATATATATATAAATGAATGAATAAATAGATTATATAAAATATATATTAATTCATAAAATACTAAAATTTTTACTCTTATTATAATAAGTTTTATAAATGATATTAAAGTAAAGAACGTATAATTTTTAAATATAATAATATATTCATTGTAAAACTCAATATATATATATATGCTCATAATAATAGTTAAATATTTTTATTTTGTTGTTTTTTTTTTATTATTATTATTCTTATAATTTTTTAAATTAAAACTCAGGCTTTGGTGAATAAGTGAGTGACATTAGATTCAGTTAAGTCGTCGAAATCGTTAGCTTGTAAGAAATAAGAAATTCCTGAGATTTTGGCTTTAAATGATTAGTTGCAGGTGGCAGAAATCATTTTTTATTAAATTTTAGCAGTGTCGGGGCACCAGAAAATATAGACTAATTTTTCAGATTTTCTTCCATCATCAAATTCAAAATGATAATCGAAAACACAATATCTAGGTTCATTGGGAGTAAGATCTTTTACGAATTAATCATAAGTACTTTCTCTGTCTCCGGTTTTTTCGACTTAGATTTGATTGTCTTTTGCGTAAAAAATAATATATCTCAAATTTTTTTCTTGTTTTAATTTATTGTAGGTTTCTAAAGCGTCTATTTAAATTAAAATAATTCATTAAATAATAAAATTAGCTTAAATTTTATAAATCTAAGATGTTGAGATTAAATTTTTTAATTTTTTTTCGTCTATTTTATAAAAATAAATTGCCAATTTTAATATTATTTTATAAAATCTATATATTTGATTCTATTACAACGATTTAAGGTAGAATAATGTTAAAAAATCTACATGTTAACAATTTATATTATATCCAAAAGTATCGTTTTTAAAAATTATATATGGGTAATTTTTTTAGTAAATATATTACCTTAGGTGGGGGCAATTCCGATATCCATGGCTAATATTTATTTTTTTTATTTTTATTTTAATAGATTATTTTTTATTTTTTATTTTATTAGGCAATAATTATTTTTGTAATTAAGGATTTAATATTTATTTTACTCAAAATATCATCACAATAAATATTAAGGCTAATAAACTCCTATCAATTCATAAAATTAATATTATATACATTAATTAATATGTAATTTAATAGGTGTAGAATGTTAAAATAAAATTAATTAAGTGAAAATTATATATGAGAAAGAATTTGTTTTTTTGCCCTAAAATATTCTTTATAAATGCGTTAATAAATAATAAAAATTAATGGAATGATATTTACCTTAAAATATTTTATTTTTAAAAATAAGTATATATAATTGAAATAATAAAATAAATATATATATCAAATATGGACTTTTATATGTATGAAAATTTTTACAGTCTAAAAATAATTTATTAAAAATTTACATATATATATAAATATAATTTAAAGTTAATTCAAGTTTATATTTTAAAAATAAATTTTATATCTTCACATTAATAATTTTAGGCTATACATTAAATACCCCCCTTCAAAATTATAATCTATGTCTTAAATATACAATAATGAAAAACAATTCATTAAATACTCATTTTCTTCGGGATATTTTGATATTGATTTTAAATTTTTTGGCCTTTTATCAAAATTATTTTTATCTAATAATATTTAAATTTTAAATATGATTCTCTTTTCTCCTCCTAAAATCGCAAATTTTTTCGCTTCTTGCAAATCAGACGATGTAGAACTAAAGGCCTGTATAAAAATAATTAAGATACATAATAAAATAATAGATAATATATATTTAGTTTAAATTATATTATATCCTATTTAATTTGGATTAAATTTTATTTTGGCAATATTAGATTTAATTATGTCAATTTTTAATTTTTTAAAATAAGTTTTTAAATTAATAAAGACATTTTTATAATTCAAAAAGAATTTTTAAAAAATTTAAAAGCTAATTTTAAATTTATTAATTAATTAATAAATTACTGGAAATACAATATGTTCTCCCTTTCTGAAAAAATTTGAAAAATACTCCCTATCAAAAGTGCACCCTCTCCACAATATGACTTCTTTATTAGGTTCAAAAATAGAATCAACAGTATCATCATATAAATTAAACGCCAACCTAATAGATTTTATCATATGTTATAATTACACTATAAGTTCTTCATTCATAGTGTTTAAAGAACAGTTGATAAGTGCATAAAAATCGGTGTCTTTTTAAGTGTATAACGTCAAAATTTTTAAAGCTGTTTGGTATTATTCTTCGTCTTTTTCGATGGAAAGAGCAGTTTTTAGGTCTAAATCTTAATCTAAATCTTAATTTAATTTTAAATATTCGTTATTATTATTATTGTTTTATTTGTTATTGTTGTTGTCATTGTTTTAATTTATATCGTTATTACTTTTTTATTAATTATTATTTTAGGAAGAATTGTTTTTTTAATCGTTTTGAAGTTTGTTTTTTTAATTTTTTTAGTTTTACTTTTTTTTTTGGATAGGCTCGATATCTAGTTTGTACATTTTTTTCTGGTTTTCGCGCTGGTATTATGGGAAACAATCTTCGAATAAATCTGCCATTTTTCTTAGCACATTTTCTTAAAGCATATCTGTTCGAATTAATACCTTTTTATTAGATATAATTTCTTTACATTCAAGGAGATTTTCGTAGTGAAATTCTTTTATTACAGGAATATCTTAAAAATTCTTTAATATAAAAGGTCCTGGTTCGACTTTATTGTTAAATAGAAGATGCTATTCACTTTCATTTTTTTATTATTACTACTGTTATGTTTTTTTTTGCTCTTTTTAATTCTATTTATTTTTATATAATTCAGGGTTTTTTTATTTGTAATTTTTTTTGGCTTCCTTTTTTTTATATTATTTTAAATCATTGTTATTAAATAAATTAATATCGGAATTCCACTACAATTTATTGTCATTTTATGCAGATTTTTTTCCTTTTCCTATATTTAATTTTGGATAATTCTATTCTGAAGAATCTTAATTTTCTTCTTATTATTAAAAGTCTTTTTGATCATGATCAGGTTTAATTATTTCTATCGAATTTTCAGCTTAAGTTTTCTCTTATTAATTTTATTAATTTTCCAAATTATCTTATTTTATTTAATTATCTTAATTTTATTAATCTTCTTATATTTTTTAATTATGTTAATTTTCTTATACTTCTTATTTATTTTAATCATCATTGATCTAGTTTTATGTAATATTATTTCTGGACCCTTTTTCGTTCTCTTAGCTTTACAAATAAGTATCCAAAAAAATGTCTTTAACAGGAATTTTTTTTCCTAAAAAATGATCTAAATCTTTAAACTTACAAGCTCCTTTAAAAAGAGTATTGTGAATTAATTAATGTAAAGCATCTTGAGCTTTCATTCTTTCACTTGTAAAACAAACTATTCTTGGATATTTTTTTACCCAAGTTTCATTTAATTTAATAGAATCTTGGGCAGTTACAACTATTATACCTTTAAATCTATATTTTTAATATATTTTGGGGATTAAACTTTACCCACAAAATCCAGAAACCATCAAAATTATAGGATTTAAATCATATTTTCCTGTCTCTAATTCCTTTAAAAAATCTCTATTTCTAGAAAATCTTTTTATTTAAATTATATTTAATATTTATAAAATAAAAAATACACTATTTAGCAAGAAAAATATAAATTTATTTATACTTTTGCATTTTGATATACTTTCCATAACTTTCTTATAATTATTGCCAAAAAGGTTTATAATAGTTATTGATTCTCCTTTATTTTAAAATAAAATTAATTGATTTTATAATTTATATAAAAATTAATTATTTTTAATAGCATTTTTACATAGCAACCCAAAAAAAAACCAATTTTTAATGACTTAAAACCTTTAATTCTTTATGAAAATTCATAATTAATACATCTAATTTTTATTTTAAAGCTTCATCTATATATTTTGAAGGTTTAATGCTAATTCCAGTTTATCCGCTTTTTACAGTTAATGATGTATTATTAAATTAAAGTTTATTATGCGACCATAAAGAGTTTTAATTGCTTTCATAAGATAAACTTTTAGAATTATCAAATGCTGAGTCGTTTATAGATAACTAATTTAGTTCTTGTTATAATTTACTAAGTTAAGAAATATTTTTTTCAAAAGATAAAGAATTATCTTAGTTTTATTTTAAAACGTCGTTACTATTTACTGTTTGATTATTTTTATTAGTTTCTTAATTTTCAGATAAAGAGAACTCTTAGTCCAAAAAATTCAGCTACTAATTAAATTACTCTAACATTTAAGGACCTTATGGGTTTTGATATATGTCTTGATAATTTTATTATACTTTATCTTGAAGAAAATTTTTTATTTCGTTTATATCTTGTTTATTATAAGCAGAATTTTAATTTATGTTCTAATTTTAATTTGATGTTTTTTAGGGTTACACTTATTTATTTTCATTTTGTAAATTATTTTATTAAAAATTGTTATCACTTTACTATTCTACCTGTGAAGTTTATTTTGAACTTATTAGTTCTTCCATGCTTTTTAAAAGTTGTTTATATTCTTCTTCATCATCGTCAATGTCTAAATTCACTTAGTTTGTTTATTATGACCCAAATTATCTATATAATTTATTAAAATTTAATATAACATATACATTTTTAAATTTTACTCATTCATTATAAAATATAAATTTATTTACATCTCATCATTTTCTTCGATATCATTTAGCTAATTCAATTAAATTTATTCGCTAACCTGGTCTAGTTCTTATTCTAATTAATCACTTTTTTAATTTGAACTAAATTGCTCGTTATTTTCCTATTTACAGATTTCTTATTTGATATCTTTTTCTAACTAAACAATTTCGTTCATTTAAATTTTATGTTTATTTATAATTTTTAATTTTATTTATTTATATAATTACTTTTAGAAAGAAAATTTATATTGCTAATTATTATTTAATAAATGAAATATTCTAAACATAATAAAATGAAATATTATTTTAAAATCTTTTATTAAAATTTAATAGTATTAATTAAATCTTTCATAGTGCTTTTAAATATTAAATTTTTTACTATATCTGATAAAACTTATCCAAATGATTACATTATTTTATAAATTGATAAAAAAATTCATTATACAATTATTATTATTGTTGTTGTTGTTTAAATTAGAATTTTTATAATTTAAAATATAGTTTTTTTTAGATTTAAAATTGAAGTATATTTATTTAAGAACAGGAATATTTAATATTACTATTAATAAATCTTGCGAATTATTATTAAAAAATTAATTACTACACTATCCAACTTTAAATAAAAAATTCCACTGAAGAAAATAATAAATAATAATTTTTAAAGAAAAAATTTCTTTGACCTAAAAAACACAGTCTCAAAAACACTAAGAAACCAAAATAAAATAAGTTTTTTTTAACAAAAAAATTTCTATAAATTTTCTAACTACAAAAAAATGCAAGACTAAGTTATCGCTACACCTGTTATATCCACAAAATCTCCTATTTTATCAATTGAGTGTGATGAAGCCTTTTAAGGGCTTACTTTATAAGAAAAACTATATTCTTATTATTTTACAAGGGCCTCTTGGGAAGGGTAAATAAAATTTACTAATGAAATAGAAATAAAATTTTTTTACTAATTAATATATAAATTTTTAATTGTTTTATTAAAATATTTATATTTAAAGAGCTAAAATATGTTATTTCCAAAAATCTTATGAATCTCCAGCTTTATTCTATATTTTAATGAAAACTTTAAGCTAAGTTAAAGATTTTGCAGATTTGGAAAATAAATTAAAACATAAGGGATTTACTGATGAAGAAATTTAGCAACTTTATGTTTATATCGCCGCCTTTTTATAGAATTGTGGAAATTATGTTTCGTTTGGTGTAAATATTTTTTAATAATAATAGTAATAAATAGTTTGTTTTTGTTTTAAATATATAGAGTAAATTTTAATATTATATATTTTTATTATAAAAAACTATTTTTCTTTTATTTAAATTATAAAAAATTATAACAATAAAATAAGAACTTTATTAATTTTTTTTAAATAAAATTAAAATAAGGACACAAAATTCATTCCTGAAATCCACCTTGACAAATTCGACATTTTCTTACACTTATTGCCTGGTTTCGATTAAAAATTGAAGGAAATTTGGCACGACATTAAATTCGAAATTTACAGTTTCCATAACCCCTATTACTAAATAGAAATGAAAGATAACAACGGAGTTTCTGGTTACTATTCTTCCAATATTACCAAAGCAGAGGCTGAATTAGTTACTAAATACTTAGAATCAATTGATATTTCCCCTTTAAATACGAGAGTTATTAAAACTGAGGATA
This sequence comes from Pseudocohnilembus persalinus, assembly GCA_001447515.1. Lineage (NCBI taxonomy): Eukaryota > Ciliophora > Oligohymenophorea > Philasterida > Pseudocohnilembidae > Pseudocohnilembus > Pseudocohnilembus persalinus. The sequence goes on from LDAU01000065.1 coordinate 41,046, forward strand.
ATAAATACGAAGTATTAGTAGCTTCTGCGTAGAAATTACCTGATTTGGGACCTAAAGAGTTTTAAGGAATTGAAGTTACTGTTGTTTATGGCGATTTTTCCCCTTTTATGAAAAATATGTATATTTATTTAGCTTAAGCATTGCCTTATGTTGCAAATGACAGTAACTTATATATATATAATTAATAAATCAATCAATAAATGATGAATATATATTAAAATTACAAAGTATTTTAGGTCTTTTGAAAATATATTTAAGTTTAATTTTACACTTTTTTTTTATAATTAATATTTTTAATTTTCATATAGACTAGAAATAAATGATATTAAATTATTTATAACACTTTTAAACTGGATCAATTGAAACTCATAAAGAGGCATCTAAATTTTGGATTTAAGACAAATCTCCTGCTGTCGAAACTTACATTGGTTTTATCGAGAGTTATTTGGATCCCTTGAAAGTAAGAGCTGAATTTGAAGGATTTGTAAGTATAGTAAATAAAAAAGAGTCAGAAAAATTAAATTTATTGGTTGAAAAAGCTGAATCACTAATTTCAAATTTACCTTGGCCCAAAGATTTCGAAGTTGAAAATTTCACTAAGCCTGATTTCACTTCTTTGGAAGTTTTATCTTTTGCTTGTTCAGGTACTCCTGTAGGAATTAATATTCCCAACTATGATGATATTAGAATGAACCACGGGTTCAAAAATGTAAATTTAGGAAATGTGTAAAAAAACGATAATTAATTATAAATATTTTTATTATTAAATTAAAAATACTTTTAATTAGCTATGGAACTCCTAAGAAAGAAAATGTTTTGTTCACTAAACCTGAAATATTAGACTCATTTGTTAAATATTATTAACCATCTTTATTTGTTATTGTAGCTTTGCATGAATTATTAGGTCATGGAACTGGAAAATTATTTATTAAAGATAAAGATGGAAAACATAATTTCGATTATGAAATGGAACACCCATTAACTGGATAATAAATTGAGACCTATTACTAAGCTAATGAGGTAATAAATTATTATACAAATAATATTAATATAATATAATTTTTTTAAAAAAAGATTATATACTTAATTTAAATAATTAAAAAATTATGATTACCTATTTATTAAAAAATTATAATTTTTTATTTATAACTAAAATAATTAAAAAATTATTTTTTTCTATTTTTTTTTTTTCCTTTATAGACTTGGCACAGTGTATTTGGGGAAATTTCTTCTGGATACGAAGAATGTAGAGCCGATGGAGTAGCTTTGTTTTTATCAACCTTTTAAGAGTCTTTAGATATTTTGATTCCTGTAATATTGAATATAATAAAATGATTAAAATTTTTTTTAAAATTTATTTAACACTAAGTTTTTATGATAAAATAAACTTTAATAATCAATTTTTAAAGGAATACAGTCCCGAAGAATAAAAAGAAATTGTTTATATGGCTTGGTACGAAATTGTATTAAGTGCCATAAAAGGACTTTAATATTATGATTAATAAAATAAAAAATGGGGATAAGCTCATATTAGAGCTGCTTATGCATTATTATAAGTTATGCTTAGAGCTGGCGACGACTTCTTAAAAATTGAAGAAGTTAAATAAAATGGTAAAGATTACTTGCTTATTAATTTGGATAAAGAAAAAATTTGGACTGTTGGTAGATCTCATATTGGTGATTTCTTAATGGTAAGAATACAGAGTTATTTAATTTAAATTAATTGTTTTATATGATATATAAAAATAAATAAATAAATAATAATTTATTTATAAAAGAAACTTTAAATATATAAATCGACCGCCGATGTTAAAGAAGGAACTAAATTCTTTGAATCTTATACAGAGGTAGATGAATAAATGCTAAAATATAGGGAAATTGCAATTAAATTTAAATTACCCAGAAAAATTGAATTATAACATGATATGGAGATTTAAGAGGCAGATTCCGATGTTAAATATGTCAAATTTGAAGAATCTTTCAAAGGAATTGTCGATTCTCAAATTTACCACTTTTAAGGATCTGATATGGAATAAGTTTACAATTTATGGAATAAACACAGAAAATTATTTAGACACCACTAACCTTGAAATTTTACATTATAAATATTTTTGTTTTATTTTTATATATTATTATATAATAAAAATCATTGGTCATATTTATTAAATTTAAATGGTATTTTAATAATTCTGTAAATTATTGAGCATTTCAAAACATGTTAGGTCTATTACTATTTGAATATAAATAAAATGATATAAATTTTAAAAAATATATATTCATTAAATAAAGATATATATTATATATTATTAGTATAAAATATTATAAGAATTATTATTCATCAATATCTCAAACTTTTGATATAAGGCAAGGAATATCTGCTTATTATAAAAAATGGAATAGATAATATTAATAAGGTATAAAAAAGTTAGACAAGGTCAATAAAGACCCAAAAATGGAAAAGCAAATATAATAACGTGACGATAAATAAAATAAAAATAATATTAGCGATTCCATAGAAGGATTTTGTAGGAAATCCGGACAAATTTACTTCAATTTTTTGTAAAAGAACTAAAAATCCTATGAAAATGAGGCCGAGAACGCCACAGGTTATGTAGGTAAATAGTATAGAAATTTGTTTTTAGGGAGGCTAAAATGTGTGGTTTATTACGGGCAATTAGGTGTATTCTAAGTCTTGGTTTGTGCTGTCTAATTTTGGAGATTTGTAACTAATTTTAAATTTAGCGAAATTCCACCAAATGTTTTCTTCAAGTCTTTGGTCGGATATTATTAAAGCTCCCTTTTTGATTTAAAAATAATGAAATATATTAAGAAAAATTACAATTAATATACTATAAATTTATTTATTTATATTAAATTTAAATATAATTTAATTTTTACTGAATAAGTGTTGGAATAAGGCTAGATAATACTTTTATTAGACAATTAAATGGTTCCTTAGTATATGTTTGAATAAGAATTATAAGTGGCTTAAGCAATTGTTGTAGCATATTAATTACTAGGATGTTGTAATAATAAGCCTATTTATCTAGGTTAGAATTTTACATTTTCACCAAAATCTAATTTTAATTAGAAGTGAATAATGTCCTTATCGCCTTGTAATTAGATTGGCATCAAAATTTACTCATTTTGTTTGAGTTTATTAGAGAATTCAACGGGAGCTTATGTAAAACTTTCATTAACATCAAATTTTAAATATTAAATTGTGACATTGGCAGCAATTAGTATTTATTATTATAAAGTCCAGCTATTTTAAGACTTACTTTAGTTAGATATCTTCAATTTATAATTTCCAAAATATTTAATATGACTTTAATTAAATAATGCTTTTAAAGGCCAATCATTATTACTATTTTTTTATAATTTTACATCACTTTGTAAAACTAAATCACTTCTATCTAATAATTAAATAGTTATATTTTAGTTTAATTGTTCCAATTACTCATCATTTTAAACTATTTATCCAGATAATGTTTCCCATCTAAATAAAACTTCAACTTTACCATTTTTAATTAAATATTTTGATTATTATACTGAAATATAAGGTAGGTTCTAGTGGTCTTAATAAGCTTTTAATAGCAAGTATTTATCTTTGCTGTTGGTTAATATTTGTTCATTAGATAATAAAAATCTAATTAACCCTTATTTATATAATTTTTAATATTCTTCTATTACTGGGGCCATAGTATTCATGTATAAATCTGAGCCTAAAATTTTTTCTACAGAGTTAAAAATTTACGCATTGAGTCCAAAATAAGGTTCGTTAGTTACAGCAATTGCAAATTAGTCTTATGCTATTTAATTTCCATTTAATAATAAACTTCCCATAAAAATTTTAAACTATTTTGTTATTTAGTTAACAAAATCTTCTTATTCAGAAAATAAGCTTAAACATTCAGAAACAATTTCTAATACATATCCTGAATAATAAATAGAAGGAGCATCTGATCCTTTAGTTAATTTTGTTCTTCCATCTTATTCTATGAATTTATTCAATTTTTAGCACGATTACATTAATTATTATTAGGTTTCTTTGTCTAAATTTTTGTTATTGGAAATAATACCAAAAAATCCAGTGTATATGTCCAAAAGATTAGAGGAGTCCAAATTTTATTACAAAGTTTATTTAGATAAATTTATTTAATCGCTATTTTTTAAATTAGGACAATATTCGTTAGTTAATTTTAAAAGATATAATTTATCTAACTTTTTCAGACCATCTGGGTTAATTCTATCTTTTATAATATCGCACTATTCATTTGATAATCCTTATTTTTCTTTTGATAATGAGTCATATAAGTAAACACTAAAATATAAATCAGATATTTTTTTTGAAAATTCATCGCCATTTTATATTTTCAATATTTCGTCTATGTTTTTTGCTGATAATTCTTTATACTCAATTAATCTAGAAGTCTAACAGTAAGACATTGACAAAATGATAAAAAATAAACCTAATGTTATTAAAAAATTATAGTTCATTTCTTTGTTTTATTTTCCGAATTTTTAATAATTTGAAATATATTGCAAATTTTACAATTTTATTTTAATTTATTATATTTTATTTTATTATTTCAAAGATTTAAATAAGATTGTGATAGATTACTTATTAGTATTAATAAATTTTTAATAATAATATTAAATATTAAATTATAAATAATGAAATTTATATCCATTTGATGAATTCAAATGAATGAATAGTTAAAAAAAACAAGAATTAAATAAAATAAAAATATTATATAAAATTTTAAACATAAGTATTAAAATTTAATGGAATTAAATAAGTTAACTTAAAATAATAATATTTATCAAAATTTAAATTTTATAAATAAATTAAATTTTTTAAATTTATCAATAAAACATCTTTAAAATGAAAAAATAAATGTAAAGCGGACAAAATGATATATTTAAATATATTTATACATATTATGATATAAAATGCTAAATAATTATTAATTGTTTAAATATTATTAAATATTAATAATTTTATTAGATTAAATATAATCTTTATTTAATAATTTTAATTTTTTATATTTAAATATTTTTAGTATTGTAATTATAATTTGCTTTAAAACTAATAATTAATAATGAATACTGTTGTATTTATATGTAAATTATAAAAGTTTTAATTAAAATGGAAAGAAAAAGAGATATTTAATTCAATAATAATTTTGATATTATTGTTGGTTATTTTGAAATGCATATAGCATCAAAAGATAAGAACTTTAAAGTATGAACGTATAAGATTATTAAAATATCAAATATAATAATTAATGTTATATTTATACTTTCTAATTCTGTATTGAGTGAAATTTCCTAAAAATTTTAAAAAATCAACTGGAGATTGATTTTGAAATGAATGGTTATTATTAAAGATTCTAGCTTAAAAACTATTTTTTTTATTTAGGAAAATCACTTTATTTTGGTATTTTTTTTTAATTTATTATTTTTTATTTATTAATAATTATTATTTATTTTGAATAAAATTTGAATTAATTTTAAAGTTAATTAAAATAATTAAATGAAATATATTCAAAAATTAATTTCAAATAAATTTATTTGGGAGATAAGTCATACTAATTTATTTTGAATTATTTTACATATAATAAAAAAATATAATAATATCATATAATAATTCAAATTTTTACATAAATAATTTATGATTTTTAAAAAAAAAAACTTATATATACATTATTAATTTATTATATATTATTTATATAAATTTTTATCATATTTAATTTTAATTTTCATAGTATGATTCTTCGCATACAATAAGTTAGTAAATCAAAGGTATATATTTTATATTTTAATTTCCAAGTACTTTTAAAAGTAATTGGCTATCATCTTGATTACTTGAATTGTTCTTTATAAAATAATTATGAATATTTAAAAGTAAATTTTTTCAATAAATATTAATAATATTTTACTTATATTAAATTATAGGAAGTCATAAACTATTATAAACCAATTTATTTTTCTAAATAATATCTTAATGCCTCAATTTTTAATCCTGTAGTATCTTTATCTGATATTCCTGGGATTTAAAAAGGCTTACCATTCATTTCTAAAAACCTATTATAAAATTAAATTAATATAAATATAACTATAAAAGAATAAAATAAAATAAATATAAGTGTAAAAATAATTTTTCTAGATATAATGTTATAAATTAATTATTATTATGAATACTTTGGAACTATTATTTCTTTATCTTCAATTAGTTCGTCTTCTTCTTCATCATTTTGTCCTTGTTTTTAAGAATTTTTTTTTAAATTTAGACAATCCCTCATTGATTCAAGTAGTACTTAATAACCTTAATCTTCATATTGATTTGGATTTTAGCCTTTTATTTAAAGTAAATTAAATAAAAGTTTATAAATTTTTTTATAGTAATTAAATTATAAATACCATTTTTTTTCCCAAAATTTAGATTTTATTGCTAAGCAATTTATTAGTTTTATGGGGTTTAATTATTACTATCAATAATTATATTTTTAGTGGAACCTGACTAGTTTTGTATTTTAAGATTTTTTTATTATTAGTCTATAATTTGATAATTTTAATTCTAGTTATTATTTTGAATTTAGTTTTGTTCTTATAAATATTTCATATTTTCTTAAATCACTTTTTATAAAAAAGTATAGTTAATAAGTATTAAATGTATTGTATTTAATTATTTTACCTTATTGACTGACCTATCTTAAATTATTTTCTTTTGATTAAGATCTATTGCTATTGTTTTGATTTTAATATTGTTGTTACTAAATCATTTATTATTATTACATTAATAAAATTTACTATTAAATAAATGCTTAAGGCTGTTGGGCTGGCTATGACTAAATTTTTTATATAAATATTTAATAATTAATTAATTATATTATTTAGTTATTAAAATTTACTTTTTAGGGTTAAGGTACGTAAGGAGACTATGCTCTCTATGGAGGAAGATTTATTTGACTATTATTTTCTTTTAATTAGTGATTATTTGATCTAAGAGGAGTTTTATTTTAAAGACTTGCACTACTAGTGTTTTTTGATTACATATTTATTTATTGGTATGAGGGTGTTTGCGGATTACTTTAGATTTACTGATTTATAAAGGGCTGTCCATTTTGATTTAAATTAGTTTATTACTAATTCTATATCTATTATTATTATTGTTTTATGTTTACATATGAATTATTTTGCTTATTTAAAATAAAGTTATATACGATATATAAATATAAAATTAGTTAAAAATAAAGTAAAAAAAAAATTACCCTTGATATTTAATCAATTTTCTACTAGGAATTCTAATTTGACAAGCTATTATAAATAAAAAAATTAATTTGATTCATTATAATAGCATAAAATGTTTATATTATATATTTATTACTTCTATTAGTAATTTTGTTATTATTTTTATAATTTTTACTAGGAATTTTACTGCTGTTGTTACAACTATAGCTATTATTATTACTATTATATTAGTTATTGTTATTATTATTATATTTAACCCTATGAAGGATTATTATTAGCTTAATTTTCTGAAACTTACAAATTTTTATTGCTACTTTAATTGCTAGAAATACTTTTATTTTATTCATTATTATTTGATGATTCCATATTCTCGCTAAATTCCTATTTATTTAAAGTATTTTGAAATAGCTCCCCAATTCTAGCTTTCAAAAAATCTCTTTCTAAAATTTTTCTTATAGATGGTCTTTTAGCTGGGTCTTTTATTAACATGTCAGCTATTAATTATTTAAGATCATCAGAATATTAAGAGGGGATTTATGGATAATTTCCTTTCAATATTTTTAAAACTAAATTTTTCATGCTATTGGCATCAAAAGCATGCTACAATGTAGTCAATTCATATAAAATACATCCTAAAGACCAAATATCCGATTTTTGATTATAAGGTTTTTCCTGTATTTTATATAAGATTAAATTTATAGTCTTTTATAATTTATTTTCGATATGAGAAATAAAATATTTAAAATACCTGACAAATTTCGGGAGATAGATAATATGGTGTTCCAATTGCAGTTTTAGCACAATCATAAGTATGCTGTAATACTCTTGCAATTCCAAAATCACCTAAATTTTAAAAATTTAAAAAAAAAATATAAATTATAAAATAAAATAAACTACCTATTTTAACGTCACCCTTGGCTGTTAAAAAAATATTCTGAGTTTTTAAATCTCTATGTAAAATTTTTCTATCATGAACATGCTTTAAAGCCAATGCCATTTAAACGAACCAATCTAAAATTTACTTTTCTTAAAATAACTGCTTTTTTTCTTTTTATTTTGCTATTTTTGTGTATAAATCTCCTCCGTCTGCAAAGTCCATAACAATGCACAAACACCTATAAAAATTACATATAAATCATGTTAAAAAAAAATATTTAATAAATTTTTAATAAATTATATGGTATTTAAATAATTTGTAACCTTTTTTCCATAAATGATTCTCTATATGTTATAATATATGGATGCCTCATTGCTTTTAATACATGAACTTCATTTAATGCTTCTTCCCTTTATTTTCTATCCATTTTTGAAATATCTATAATCTGTTGTTAAAAATGTAAATTATATTTCTAATTTTTAATTTACAAGTTTATAAATTAAATTATTCCAAAATTACTTTGATTATATAATATTTTTTGGGAGGAATATTAGACTAAACAAGAACAGCATACCCAAAACTTCCTATAATATTTTTATATTTTATTTAACATTTTAATTTTTTATTTATTAATTGGTTAAATGATTCGCTTAAATAAACATTATTAATTATATTTACCCTTTCCAACTACTTTTATTTTTGTGTATTTATCCATTTTAATATAATTTTTATAGTTATTTAATTTAAGAAGTGGAGAAAAATTAATGTTTTTTTCTAATAAATTTTGTTTTTAGGTTTTTATTTTTATTTTTTGGAATGTTAGGAAATTTTAACATCTAGAAAAAAGGAAATTGAAATATTTTTAATTAAAAACATTATTTTATTATTTGGTAGTTAATAAAATAAAAATATAGTAGCTAGCTTTTATTTAAAACCTGAATAATTAATAAACATTAAGAACATTATAATTGTTATTAGAAATAATATCTAATATTATTAAAATAGTAGTATTTTTATCATAATTTAAAAATGAAATATTTACCATTTGAAAACTATCTTCCTTGTATACTTTTATTATTTTTTTTATCACATGAAATAAACAATTAAAACTTTTATGCCGTTTATAAAATACCACAAAAATATACATAATAATTCTTCTTAATTAAATATATATATAATAATTAATTTAAATATCATTAGGAATAAAAAGTTTTTTTTTCTATAATAAAAATAAAATTTTTAAAAATTTATCATTTAAAATGTAATAATAATACTCACAATATCTTGGAAGAATAACACCCTAAGTTTAAATAATGGGTCCAGAAAATCTAGTTAATAAAGTTGATGAATATCTTAATAACTAGGAAATTCCACTAAAAGAGATGTATTATAAATTAATAGAGTTTTAATTACATATTAAAAATTAAATTTTATAAAAAATTTAAAAAATAATATATAAAATTTTAAAAATGATTTAAATATTAAACAAAAAAAAAATTTAATTTATATTTTATAATTTATTTATATATAATCAATTTATAATTTTAATTTTTAGAGTAAATATAAGGAAAATGGAAAAACTAGAATTAGATTTAGAAGATAAAATGCCTAATATTTCTTACATTTTAAATGAAGATGGGATATTAAAATATAGGTGGATAGAAAAATTATAAAAGGAAGTACCTTCAGTTTTTATTTTAGTAATAGATTGGTAGGAAACTTTAAGCAGTAAAATAAAAAAAAAAAAATTATTTTGCATTTTTATTAAAAAATATATATAATTTCTAATAATTAACATTTCATTAAATTATATTTATATTTTTATTTAAAAAAATTACAGAAGCTGGAATGTAGAATTGGGAAAGAAGAGTCTCGGACTTAGAGTAATAATATGTCAAGGTAAAAGGTATGTTATAAGGTAAAAAGTAGAGTTTGTAGACTAAGATTATGATAATTATATTTTATGGGTAAAATTAAACATAGTCTGTAGGAGGAAATGAAATTTATAGTAATTATTTACAATATTAATTCATTTTTATTAGTAAAAATAATTTTATAGATAAACTAAAAGAAAAATTCGATTTGGATAGTAAAAAATTACATTTCGTTAATGGCGATATCGATAGCATTAGTATAAGTTCAAGAAAAATAAAGAAAAATATCGAAGATTTTAACAAGTCTTATTACGAGCATTTGCATAAAAGAATTAAAAAAAAAATAATTTCCAAACCCGTGAGTGACAAATAGAGAGAAAATAATATTAAATATTATTTTAAAATAGGAATGTACAACGAAATACAGTAAAAAAATAAAAAATAAATATAGATTGTTTATTCCTAGTTTTAATTTAAATTATAAATTTATTTTTTATAAGAAATAAACCGATAGTAAAAAGTGAAAAATTTTACAACTTAGCCTATTAAGGTATTAGAGAAGAGATAAAAAATAAAATTAATGATATTGCAATGATTAGAAATAGTCTTTAAAAATCTAAATAAGAAGTGACCTTAGAGGCTTATTTATTTACTTAAAAATGCCAAGAATTAAGATATGTATCAATAATCATTTTTATTAAAAATGAATTAATAAAGTTAAATTTATAAATTTAAATAAATTAAAATTTTTTATATATATTTAGTTTGGAGATATTATAATATTTAGACTTATATATTTGAATATGATGTAAAGTAAGTACAAAGAAATTTTTGATATTTTTGAAGGACATTTTAAATTGTATAAAAATAGAGTTGAATATTTTGATTCTAAATTTAATTACCTTGTAAAATATATAGAATGATTTAAAATTATTAAATTATTTTATTCGAAAAATTAATTTTATAGTATTAAAATTTTAATTTAAGGAACATAAATGGAGAGATGAATTTTTTAAATAGTTTTCTTATGTTGGATTAGACTTAGTTTAGTAATAGTACGAAATAAGAAGAATTCCAAATTTATTTAATAGATTTATAAATATTGTTTTGGTACTATATAAAAAAATAATTTTAAGTTAAATATAAAATTACCTTAATAAATCTTTAATAAAAGGGAGGTGTAACCTATTGTTAATAAAGATTTTAGCTTTTTTAACAAATTGATTAAGAAAACTACTAATAATCTAGTTAATAAAGGGTAAAATAAATTCCTGATGTATATTTTGGTAGATTTAATTTTATTATGGGAGACAACATTAATATGGATTATAAGGGTAATATGGATATAATTTTATAAGATGCATTAAAAGAAACCTTAATAAATGAGAGTAAAAAACCAATTAATTTAATTTATTGAATATTTCCTAATAAATTATTTATATAGGTAAGTTAGTTAATTAATTGTCGCTTTTAAATGAAAATTTTACCATTTTAAATTTAATAAATGCACCAGAATATTAAAATATTCTAAATTTAAGATAAAAAACCTAAATTTAATTTTTACTGCTGAAAAATTATACAATGACATGTAATATATTAACAAAAATTAAATAAATAATTATATAATTTTTAAATATCTATTAGAAAATTTTGATTAATTCAAAATAATTGCTGAGGATTTAATTCCTGTTGTCTAAAAGTTTAAAATGCAAGATATTTTTGTGTGTAAAAATTAAAATAATAATTTTAGCCTAAATTTTTATAAAAAAAATATAATTTTTATTAAATATTTATTAATTTAGATATACTTGAAAATTATGAAAATTTTTTATCTGTAATGCAATAAGATCATCAAAAATAAATCGAGTATAATATGAATTTATTACTACTAAAGCCGGAAGATTTATAAGTAAAATAATAAAGATTGCAAAAAATAAAATAACTATTTGAGAAATCTGAAGACAAAAAAGAAGCAGACTTCTAATTAGAGAAAAATAATTAGTTTGTAGATATTTAATTACAATATGAGAAAAATATATTTTAAATTGAAGAGAAGCTTAAATTTTCTTGTAAAATATAGATGAAGAATAAATTTCCTAAAAATATTTTTAATAAGATATCTTTTTACTTTAACAACTCAACCCTGAACTTTGTAAAAAATAAATTTCTTTTCGAGAATATAAATAAAATTTTTAAATAATAAATATATTTCTAGACATAAGATTTAAACTTAGATGAAAATACAGATGATTAGGGATGTATTACTAAATATTTTTCAGTAGATATAAGTCACTTAATTGATTAAACTGTAAATACAAAAATTTAAATTAAAAATGTATCTTTGAACATCTCAAATGAGTAAAAATATTTATTAACATCATTAAATTGAGTATATTTATTAGAGAGGATAAAATAGAAGTGCAAAATTTTATAACTATTTAATTTTAATTCATCTTTAAAGTTCTGGATTAAAAATCAATAATTATCTTATAGAGAAAAAATATACACTTTTATATGCTAATTTATTTAATTATATTATAAATAATTTTATTTTTTTCCATTAAAATTTGCAAATTAATTAACACTATATTATTTTAAAATTTTGTACTTTAATTTTCAAAGACCATTAAAATTATTAATAATTCTAATATTTTATAAAAGAAATTTAGTTGATTAAGAAAGCATGATAAATTTAAGGCTAAATAGTTCTGAAATTTCCTATAAAGGATGCAGAGATACTGTTTATCTAAATAGAATTGAATCTAAAATCGAAATTTAAAAACACAGTTTTTCTCCATCTTATGTTAATGAGCTAGTTGAAGTTAATATATTACTAAGAGTGTAAGCTAAATTTTATTTAAATTCTAATTTTTTATTAATAAATTTAAAATTTAAAGAATTGATAAAAATCCTAAAGAATAAATAAAGAATGTGCAACTTGTTTTATATAATGAAGCTTAAGAAGATAAATTATAAATGTTTTACTTAACAGAAAATGACAATTAGAAAAAAAAATACACATTAGCCTAATAAATTCCAGTAGAAATTTAAAAAAGTGATATAGCTAAATCTATAAGATTTTTTATAAGGTAATATTAAAAAATTTAAATAAAAATTTTTGAAATTTTAATTTGTTTTAATTTTTTTTGAAATTATTAGATCTGAAGAAGTTGTTAAAGAAAAGCTAATTATTGAAGTACATTATAATTTGGAAGGAGAAAAAAAAATTAAAAAAAGAAAAACCATAGATTATTTTAATTTAGATTTTTAAAATCCATTTACATTTTAATAATCTTGGATGGTTTGCTCTGATCCTATGCTAAACTATTAGTGTAAATATGACAATAAACCAAATCACAGCGAATAAATATTACCATTTAATCAATTATGTGCATTAAAAGTATAAATCCAATCAAATTGTAATAAATTAATATATTTTAAAAATTTTCAATAAAACCTAATAAATAAATTTAAAAAATATTAATCATATAATAGTAATTTTATATATTAATTTTATATATTTAGTGGGTGAGATTTGGATCCATAAAATTGAATTTGAATTACTTTAGTAGGATAATTTCAAAACTATTAAAACGCATTAGGTCACCAAACGTAATTTAATATTTAAATAATTGTAGTCATTTTTATATTGTAAAAATTTAATACTATATTTAATTTATAATTTAAAGCAACTTTGTTAAACTTGAAGGATTAATATTCTATGAATTTATTTATATAAACGATTAAAGAATTGATTAAAACCCCAATTGGAAACATAGTTATTTATTATAATAGATCAAAAGAAATTTAAGAACCTAATGAGCTTAATTGTTATAGACACAGATTAACTGACATAACTGTTGTGCAAAAAAATTATTAAGTTTCAATTGACAATCCTAACCAAGTTCAACTAGGAAATTTCTTCGATATTACATACAGAATAAAAAACACATAGTATAAATTAAATAAAATACAATATAATATATATATATAATTATATGCTATAATATTCAACTAAATATTATTATAACATTGTTTTAATTTATTAAAAATGAAAATTTTTAATTGGTTTTTTCTAATATTTTAGATAAATTGAATCTAGGTTAGAAATATCATTATAAGAGTTAAAAACTAAAAAAGAATTCATGGTTTCTGGAAAAACAAAGCAATTTGTCTATTTAGAGCCCGGGGAAGAATTTTAATATACTTATTAAATTTTAGCTTTGGAAGTGGGTCAGTTTAAATTACCAGGCGTCGCTTTATTATAGTATATTTCTAAAACTGATTGTGTATTAATACATGATTCTTCGCATATTAAAAATATTTTAGTTTTACCTTGAATTTAATTAAAATTATCTAATTTTACTGCAAAATTATGCTATTATAATTTTTAAAAGTCGATGAAAGAGAATAAAGTTCTTAAATTTATAAATATGAATTGTTTTTCATGTAACTAAATTATTTATATTTACAAATTATCATTTATATATACAATTAAAAAGTAATAAAATTAAATAAGTTAATAATGACATATTAAATTAGTAGAATGATTGTATTTTTGAAAGTGTTCACTTAAGAAAACTTTTTTTATTATCATTAAAAAAGTTATTATTTTATTTTTTGTTTATTTCATTATTATTATTTAGTATTTTAAATATTATCTATCCTTTCATAAAATAATAAGTAAGCTTCTCTTTTTTCAACATAACTTGGAGTACACTCTTTTACCTATTTATCATTAAAATATTTCCAACCATTACTGTATTTGGAAAAAGATACATAATGTCCACAGTCAGGTTACCTATAAAAAATAAATTTTTTTAAAAATATTTTATCCAAAAAATTGAAAAAAATAAAATAATTAAATAACTAAATAAATTACCCACTGTGACAAGCTATACTTATTAATTTATAAGTTGTTCCCCCACTATTCTTTTTACAATAGCTATAAAATGGATTAATTTTTTTTTTAATAATAATTTTAAGATAAAAAAATATTTTTAAAATAAAATTATTTTTTAATTTTACTTTTTAATGTCTAAATTTTCAAGGGGAAATGAAATATAGTCTTTGATTTTTCTCTTTCTAGGGAACAATTTAAATCGCTTTATATGCATAACTAAAATTTTTGGTGTTCTAGATATTAATATTTTTCTTTATGCTTTACTTCTTTACTTACATTTTTCGCACAAATAACTTTCGTCAAGTTCTTCATCTTAAAACAGTTAATTTATACAATCATATATAGTAGAACAATCTTTGGTAATAGGAAGAGATATGTCCAAAAATGGGTCAAATGTATATGATAAATTTTAACACTACTTGCAAGTAATTTATGAAGTTAATTGTCCTGCAAATATTGCGTCTACTATTGAATTGTTGAATTTTATAAAAAATTTGTGCGCAGTTTCTGAATCTGGAAAATCGTTGGGCTTTTTTAATGGCATTAGTAAATTTAGTTCGTCTTCTAGTTCAGATAAAAAATATCTTAAAAATTCTTAAGTGTCATGTTGTTCTCCTGGGTCAAATTATTTTTTGCAAAGTCTTTAATATAAAAAAATATAATTAAAATTTATTAAAAAATGTTTAAAACAAATGTGTAGAAGTAAAAATTTATATTAAATGTAGTATATAAAAATTTATTACTTTTTTATTGAATATGCATTCACTATAGGATATTTTCCAGGGTTATTTGTAATTGAATGCAGGAGCTCTGAGTAGGCAATAGAAAATTTGAATTATTTTTTTGTTTTATATTATATTTTTGTGAATTGTTAGTTTTAAAAATAATAATTAAGTTAAGGAACACTTAATAAACATTAAATTGCTGCGTTCATATAACAATAGTTTGCTTTATTTTCAAGTCCTACAGGGTTTATCTCTAAACACTTCAAAGAGTATAAATAGTCATATTATTAATGGAAATGACATATAGTAATTTTGTTTTAGTTTAAATCAGACTCTTTAAATTTTATTTCTGGCATTCTTAAATTTTTTAGTTTTTTAATTTTATATTTTTAAAAATAAAATAGTTAATGCGTTTATTTACCCTCCATATAGGTCTTTTAAAATATTCCAAACATATTCATTAACTAGAACAAAATCTACATTTAATTTTAAACCTGGTTTTATATTAGATCCATTTTCTAGCATAAATGAATTATCAAATATACCAATTTCACCTTAATATTTTCCACCTATCCAATTTGTATATTTTAAAGCCCACTTTTTTTCTAAATAAAATTAATTTTCTGATTTATGATGAATAAGTTATTTAATTATTTGTTCCTCAATATTTCGTCTTTTAAATAAAATTTAATTAAAAAATGAAATTATTTTATATAAATTAAATTATTTTCTTTTTTATAATCTTCCATTAAAACTAATTTTTATAAAAAATAATTTATCACCTTTAATTTTTATCTAGATCTTTCAAAATTTTTACTATATCAATGAATTACTTTTCACTTTCAGAAGAAAACTTGAAATAAAAATTAAATTATGATATATTAGTATTTATTTTTACTTTTTTTTACCAAAGATAAGTTGGTCGAATTTTAGCTTACATTATCATTTGTTATTGAAAGAGATATTTTATTTTGATTAAATGAAAATGTATAATTATTAGAAGTTTTTTTAGTAATTTCTAATTTATTATAATTATTGACTTCAGAGATATTTTCATTACTTAAGAGATTACTTTATTATAATTTATTGCTCATATTTGAAAATTTAGAAAGGGTATTTCCTTATCTAGATTTTTTAGATTCTTTATAAATAAAATTAAATATTAACTTCATAATTAAAAGAAAAAACACAAAAATTATTTTACTTGAAGTAACATTAGTTAAATTTTCAGTAGATTTTTCCTATTTGCTGCCCGTTTTTTCATCATTATAACCTTCTTAAGATATATTTAAACTTTAATTATCTTTAATTTTAGACTATTCTTCAAATTCTTCTAAAATTTTTAATTCTTCTTCCATTTCTTTTTATTTTTTTAAATCTCTCGCTTTTTGTTTTTTTTAAGCCTATTTTTCTTCTTCAAATGCCTCTAACATTTAAAGTTCCTAAAAAGTGTCATTTCCTGGAGTATTTTCTTTAGGGTCTTCTAATATAAGAGAAGGTTTTTTGCCGTTAGAAGATTTTGTTGTTTAAGAATTAGATGGCGATATTTAAGGCGAAACGGCTCCGTGTTAAGATTTTTTTTTCTTTTTATTTTTTTTATGTTGCCCGTGATTTCTAGTTAAAATAATATAATTAATTTATTTATACAGTCTAGTATATGATTCAATAATTTAAAAGTGCATATTTTTTAAAATACCTCTAACTTTCATTATCAATATCTTCCTCTTCAACAAAACCTGAAAATCTCACACTTAATCCTTTTTTAAGAGATTTTTGTTTTACTAATGATCTAATATTATAATTAAAATATAAAATTAATCGATAATAATTTACTCAAATTGATGATAAATTTAAACTAAAAATAACTATATATATTTCATTATTAAATTTATAAATTCAATTTTTTACAATATTTATATAAATGCATAATTTAAAAAAAGCAATTTTATTTAACAAATAAAATAAGTATATATGATACAATATATAAATTACGGCTTTGTATGCTAATACCTATCTTAATCATCATTATTTTGGTTGGTATTTAATGAATTTTAAGTTTATTCCTAGGTATTTTTTTAAGGTGATAAACATTTTTGAGTTACAATTTCCATTTATTTATTCATACCATATTTTTCTTGTAACTAAAAAGATTAAAATAATATTAAATTCAATAATTTAATGAAAACTGTATATATTTTCTTTATTAATATATTTTTAATTTTAGTTATATCTAGCACAAAAAATTTTTTTCATTTTATTTCTTACTGTACTATAATTAGTTGGCTTACATCCACTACAAAAAAGATTTTTAAAAAAATCCATAGACTGTATAACTTTAGAAACTTATTTAACGTTTTTTTTATTTATTGTGTAGTAGTATATGATAATATTTTTATTGCAAAGTACTGTTTATTTTCAATTTTATTTTTATTTTTTTATGTTACTTTATTTATTTAATATGTGATTATTAATGAATGATTAAGAATATAACAATAAAATTAAATGAATATTAATTTATAATAAGTATTTGATTAAACATATACTTTTATAAAATAGAAGTATTAGAAATATTTATATTCATTTTAAAGTTAACACATTTAAAAGAAAATATTAGAAATTATATAGACTTGTATTTAAATAAAATTTTATAAAATTGTTTTAAAAAAATAAAATATAATTTTTCCAGTTTCAGAAATTAAATTTATTTTTTATTATTTATTATAATTTGACTGACTTAAATTAAAATAGACAATTATAGATATATATATTTTTAATGCGCAAATTTAAATTTTCACTTTAATAAAAAATATTTGTTTTATTTATTTAAAATAAATAAAAATTTACTATGAGTATTGCATCAAATTAACTGACTTATTCTTTTATATTATTTCATCATCATAAAAGCTAATTATATTGAGAATTTATTTCGAGAATTTTAATTTTTTTAAATATAGTGGGATAACTCATTAATAATTTATTTTTTTTAGTATTTAATTTAAATTTAGATGACGCAATAATTTATCAAAAAATAATGATGATAATTTGAATTTTACATAATATTTATTTTGATTAATATTTTATTTTATTCAATATTTATATTATTTAATAATATTATTAATGTAGAAAATTAATATTATTAATTTTTAAAAAAGAAAATAAATTCTTGATAAAAAAACAAAAGGTAAACAATTAAAATTAATTGAAGGGTAAAAACAATAAAAAAATAAAAAAAAAATAAAAAACAAATTTAATCAATAAAATAAAATTCGAAAATATGCAAAATTTTGAACCCACCCAAAAAAAAGTTAAAATTGAAGAAGAACAGTAGCTTGTTAATTTGCTTGCGTCAATTTAAAAAATTAACACATCTTAATAAAATTTATAATAAAATTAATATATAAATCCTATTTCACTGTTAAACTAACTTTTAATATAATAAAATGCCAATAATTATAAGTAAAGTTTTTAACAACCTTAAAGCTAAAATTTAACTCCAGTTTAAATGAATGAAATTTTGAACAAGAAAATATAAGAATAGCAAATGTAGTTAAACTATTTGATTATGTAAAAAATGAGTAATAATAGTAATTAAAACAATATTGTTAATATTAATAATATTCTAAATAATTAATATGCGTAGTAGCAATAATAATAAAATGATTAGTTTAATAATATCTAATAATATAATTAAATATGCAATCCTTAATTTTAAAATTAATTAAATGGAATTATAAAAACAAACACTAATAATAATTAAATTAAATAATATGATGCAATAATATACTAATAATTATTACAAAATCAATAAAATTTAAATTAAGCCTAATAAATTAGCTAAAACTAAGTACAAGAAAATATAAATTTGAATTTAAAATAAGAAGAAGTTGAAAAATAGAATAAAAATTTAATACATCCAATTTAAATACATAATAATATAGAAAATCAATCATAAAATAAAGACTTGAATTAAAATAGTAACTTATATTAAGAATTGCCTTAATAAGAAAATAATTTATCCAAATCAGTTAGTTCAAATTTTAATAAGGAAAAATCTTCAAATTTCAGCAGTAAATTCGAACCTGACAATTTAACTGAATATTCCACCACTGCTTGTTTTAATAATAATATTAATTAGAATTAAGAAACTTTGAGCGAAAGTTAAAAATATGGTAACAAAAACTTTACGTGTTAAATTTGTTTGAAAAGTTATTCCTCTAAATCTTATATGAATAAACATATTAATGAGGTGCATTAATAATCTAAAAGATAATGTAATTTTTGTAAAAAAGATTTAATGATGGATCATCATCAATTTATCTTACATTAGTAATAATGTGATAGATCTAAAAATTGTCCTCATTGTGATAAAAAAGGAATGAATTTTGAAGAAAGAGACGAACACATATTGAAATAACACCCTGAATAGTTTTTGCAAAGAGAATAGGAAATGTTTTTAGAATGTTCTATTTGCCATAAAAAAAATTTCAAAACTTACGGAATTTTAAAGTAAATATTTTTTCACCTTTAATTTCTAATTTTTTAATAATATTATTAAACTTAAAAAAAACCAAAAAATCATATGTATATATAAAATATTAATCAATAAATTAAATTATTTTTTCAATTTTTAGATAACACATGAAAAAACAGCACAAATAATTAAATTTAAAATGCCAATAATGTGGAAAAGACGGATTTTGTAGAATAACTATGATTTAGCACTTTAAAACCCACCACTAATACGATAAAAAATGCCAAATTTGTGGGCTTTCCAATTTATCTTAAGCTTAGCTAGATGAACACTTATAAAAAAACCATTAAAAATCTGAACTTTTGAATAGTTAAAGTGGTTTATTTGATTAAAATTCTAATTAAATTGAAGAAAATACTAAAAAGTAGTAAAAAAATAGTGAAATTGCCAAAGTAATTAAAATGGGTCTTGATTAAAAATAAAAAAAACTATTTAGCGATATTTAATCAGTAAACGATTCTTAATTAAAAAAATATGTCTTAAAAAGATCTAGTTATACTTAAAAAATAAACTAAATTTTAAATTTGTGAAGAATTTACAAAAAAATATTCATTATTTTTATGATATTTATAAGTATTATATATATATATTGAATAAACTAATTATTAATATTATATTGAGTTTCTTACTTTATTTGAATGTATATGTCTGTATATTAAAATTTTTTATATAATTAATCAATTTAATAAATAAATATATATGATCGAATTTTAGAATTCTAGAAGTTAGAAATATTTTAAACTATATAAATATAAAGAAATAAGAATACAAGTTGAAATAATAAATTACTCTAGTATTTTTTTTTAAAAAATAAAATTCACTAGAAAAAACTGTTTCATTTTAATTAATTTAAAATTTTTTTTTGTCTACAATTTTTTGTTATTGTTCAGTAACTTTTAACCAGCTAAATCTTGGTGGAGTTGGGTCCATTAAAAGAAACTCTAAATTTAATTCTTTGATCCTGCGGCATTTACTTTTACATGATAAACCCGCCTTCCTTATTAAAGAATTCGAACCTTAATTTTTACCTCAAATTTTCAACAGCAAAAAGAGAATTTTAAAAATCAAGTTCGACTTTAATTTCATCTCCAGTTCTAGTATCGAATTCGCCGGGGGTAACTTAGCGCATTTAAATGGGCCTAGTTCCCGTATAAACACAAATTCCAGCCCCCCAAGGGCCGTCCTTCGGATAAGTGTTGTCAATTTTCGACTCTACCATAAATCCCACGTTAAAAAAGACGTCATAATTTCTGCACCTTTCAAGAATTTTTATTATCATACCGTGTTTTCCCTTGTAAAAGCTTTCTGAACTGGCTAGGACCTGGGTTCTTTCGCTCTGCGGGTCGCCGTGGAACTCGATTCCCGGCAAAATTTCGTGCACTCTTTAAGAATCGTTGAATTGAGTCTTTTCTAAAGTGAAGGTTAGGTCGTTAAAAGAGGTTTTTTCCGAGTTTTGCAGCAGTTCGCGCACTTTGTGCTGGTTTTGCTGGATTCGGTGTGTGTAGAGCTTTAGTTTTACGCTTTTTTTTTACAGGGTGTCGACCGGCTTCTTGAACTTTATTTGGTCCCCGTTGAATTCTAAAACGTTTCTTAGTTGGTGAAGACCCTTTTTTAAGGCTTAAATGTTTTCCTAATTTGCTAGAATTACCCCTTTATATATAGATTAAATTATTAATATATAAATTTTATTGCTAAATTCTGTATTCTTTTATAACAACTAAAAAATATTATTTTATTTGATATATTTACCTACAAAATTAGATGCTTGACATTTGTAATATTATGGAGACTATACCACTGCTAAATTTTCAGCCTATTCATACATATTTTCTGCTATCATAATACAGTCTTCTCCTATTCGCCTATATTCTTTAGCCTACAATTTTAATTTTTCCAAAATTGATTTGTCCACAGTTTCCAGTTCTACAAATTAAGAATCCTTAGAATTATTGGCAATATTTAAAAGACACGATTTTAATTTTATCATTGTTTTTAAGTAATGTTAATGGTTATTTTATGCACATAGAAAACATGATGGCTAAAAAAAGTACTAACAATTTGTATCTATACATAATGTGTCCAGTTCTTCTTCTGGATGTATTGGACAAACCTAATTTTAATATTTATATGCTAAATTTATTAGTCCTTGCTCCATTTTTTCTTATTTTATTTTTTTAGATGCTTAATTATTTTGTGTTTTTGGTTTAGATAGTAGTTTTTTAGAAAAAATTTTTTGTGAATTTTTGGCTGATTTTTTTTTTTTAGAAAATAAAAAGAATAGAATAAATACTAAAAATACTTTTTGTAATTAATTAAATTATAAACTTTAAATATGAAAAAAAACATTATAGTAACAAATTTTTTATTTTTTTATGATATTTTTATATCATACTTAATTAATAAAACTATAGAATTAAAACTCATTAATATTAATTATATAAAATATCGACCAGTTATTTTTTATTTTAAATTTTAAATTTTTCAATAATAAAGAAATACTTTATATTTAATTTACTAAATTCAAAAATTATCGTAATCAAAATCTTCTAAATTTTTTCTTTAATCTTTTTATTTATTTAAATAAGTTTTAAATTGGCTTAGAAGTTGAGAAGTAGAGGGCTATTTTTTTTAGGACTTTCTTTTTCTTTAATTCTAATTTTCATAAAAATCATCATCATCATTATAATAACCGCCAACTGTAAATTCTTCCTATTCTTCTTCGAAATCGTAATTCTATTTATATTTTTTGTTGTTAGCTTTATTTATTCCCTATTTTTTCATGTAATAATGTTCTTCATCGATTTCGCTATTATTTTAATCATCATCATAATTTTCATAATCATCATTTGAATTTTCATTTTCTAAATCTTCGTCAAAATTTTCAAATTATTCGTCATTTCCACTTTCTTAATCTTAATCCGTATATTCAGAAGAAGGGTAAGTGTTATTTGGATTTGAACTTCTATTTGAATCTTCACTGTCATGGTCGGAATTGGGCCCCTCTTGTTCGCAAACTATTTCTTGTCCATATTAATTTTATTTTAAATAAGGTATTAAATTCTTGGAAAAGGAAACAATTTGGTATTTTTACCCATTTTAATACATTTACCCATTTTCAAG
Source organism: Pseudocohnilembus persalinus (assembly GCA_001447515.1). Taxonomy (NCBI): domain Eukaryota; phylum Ciliophora; class Oligohymenophorea; order Philasterida; family Pseudocohnilembidae; genus Pseudocohnilembus; species Pseudocohnilembus persalinus. The sequence goes on from LDAU01000065.1 coordinate 64,333, forward strand.
CTAAAGTTTATTTTACGTTTTATCGTTTTCTAATATGTAAAAATCTTCGACTTCATCGGAAATTATTATCTCTTTTTTATTATTTTCGCCATTTTCTTTATTCTCATTTAAACCGATTATATTTTATTACTTTTTTTTCAAATCGCTATCTTTTTCAAATAAAACCAACTTTTTCTTGTCCTCGTCGTAACAAAGATCAATTATTTTTTGTCTTTTTTAATTTAATTGTTATTTTCTTGCATTATCAGCTACATTTCCTCTGATATCTTCTCTAAAATTTTAAATTCCTTTTTCATCTTTGTAATAATCTTTAACTCTTTTTAAAATAAAAGTATTAGATTCGTTTTATCCATTTTCTTGTTATTTTTTTTCCCCTGATTCTAAGTTCTTTTATTATTTATTTTCCTCTTTTTTTTAAGTTTCTTTGAAGTCAAATTTACTAAAAATATTACTTATTTTATCTATATCTTGATTTTATTTTATTTATTGGGCCTAAAATTTCAATTCTTCATCTTATTATTTTTAATCTGCGATTTAAGTTATTTAACTATTTTATTTGACTTTTTTATTTTATAATAACTGTTCGTAAATATCTTCCTATGCATTATCCAACAGTAAATTTTCTAAAGGAATCTAATTAGGCCTTCTTTTTAATCTAAATACAATTTCTTCTTTTTCTTCATTTTCTTTTTTTTGCTAATCTTGTATATTATTTAAACTTAAATTATCTCCTTCATTTATTTAATCAAAAACATAATTTTTATCTTTTTTTTATGTTTTCTCTGAAATTTTTTTATTTTTTTTATTTAAATCTTCTTTATTTTCCATTTTCAGTATATTTTTTAATGTTTATATTTATTGTCAAATTTATTTTTTTTGTGGAAAAAAAAATTAAATATTTAGCATTTATTAATTTAAAAACATTATAATTATAGTATAAATATATTTTTTTTAATAAAATTATGATAGTACATTTATTTTTTTCAACTTATAAAGCATATTAAAAAAATATAATTATTAATAGAATATAAATTCAAACAGGGCTAACATCCTTGAAATAATCGAAATGACTTAATTCAGTAATTTATTAGTCGAAATTAGGTAAGTATGGAGATTTTTTATCCATTCCTTCGTAAACTTAATTAAGTCTAGAAGCTGTTGGCAAAAATACTTTCTAAAAGTATAATAAAGCATATTATTATAAATGTTTTAAATCTTAGCATGGTTTTTACTATTAAATTGCTTAATTTAAACTTACTATAGTTTTTCCTAAAATATTTTATTAGCCAGCCATTATAGTATGGTTTTTACCTTCACCATAATTTTCTGCCTACATATTATAATCATTACATTTTGACAAAGCAGTGGCAGCTACACCCTTTAAAATAAATAATCATTCATTCAAATCATAAGTAATAAAATTAAATAAAGAAAATATATAAACAAAAATATTTTTAAATATTATTTATATTATAAATTTTTTATTACCTTATAAAATGGAATTGCGATGTTAAGATACTCAAAAATTTCACTTTTAACTTCGCTTTTGATTTCTTCAAATCTGTGGTTGACTTCATTTAATTTTTAAATTTAAGTTTTGGCCATATTTGCAATTTATTAAAATATAGGTAAAGGTTTTTTAGCTTAGTAAGCTTCAGTTATTAATTTTTCAATATAAATACCGTTTGCATTTGTTTCGAATAATAATTTGATAGAATATAAAGTAGTTGCTTTAAGTTCAGGAATCAATTTTTATTATTTTTACACTAAGAAGAATAATAAATCATTAATAACGTTGTAAACCTTGAAAATTTTTGTGTAGCCTATTTTTAGGTTTTCTAATGCCTTTTCAACATCTTTATTGTATAAATCTACTTCTTCTTTTTTTTACTTTTATAAATAATCATTCATATATTCATAATGTTTTTGCTCATGGGTCATATTTTATTCAGAAAAATACTTAATTTTTTTTAAGTATTTAAAAGCATCCATAGAATAAGCAAATGCATACATATATCTTGCCATTAAAAGTTCTCCTGCATATGCTTCTGGTTTTTCGATATTTTTTGTTTCATATTTTGTATGGCTGTTAGAAATAAAGGTTTCATACTGAAAATTAGGCTATTTAGAAGATTTATTGTATCCTAATAAATAATCAATTAATTTAAAAAATATAATAAGAATTAATTTAAATAGTGTAATAATTTATTATTTAGTATAATTAAATTATATCAAATAAAAAGAGTACCTAAATATTCTAACATGTCTACATTTACTGACAAATATTGTTCCATAAATGGTGTATAGTTAACTAATCCATCTTATAAATTAATCAAATTAAGAATTTTGTCCATATTCATCATATTTTTAAATTCTTGTCTGCTAGATTGTGCTTACTTAACTTTCATATATTTTTCAGGTGCTATTTAATTTTCTTAAATCAATTTAGTGAGATCTTCTGAATCTTTTATCTGGGGTATGTCAAAAAAGTACAACATAAGACTTATTAAATTTTGATTGATTTTTTAATTTAATGATAATTTTTATTTTATTTTATTTTCTTTTCTTATATAATTTTTTATTTTATTTGATTTTACTAATTAAGAATTAGCATGAAAAAAATATATTATAAATGGATATTATTTCATAATTTAACTTATTGAATTTTTATAAGGAAATTAAAAGAACTTTTAATTAACCTGCGATAGCATATTAGAGAATATAAGTTAAATAACAAGACTAATAAACTCTAATAGCTACTAAATCTTTTAAATTTATAATTTAAAAACAAATTCTATTAGAAAACAAATACAAAATTTTCAAAAAAAAACATGTTAATAAAAAATAATCAATTTATATGTAAAATATTTTAATTGAATTTTATCTTTCATTAATAAGTTTATAATATAATATAATTTTTCATAAAAAATATTATAAATTTTAAGAATTTAGCTATATAGATTATATGAAAATTGAAATAAACCGATATATAGAATAAAAATAACGAAAAAACATAAATTAAGTTATTTATTATAATACTATTAAAGTTATCTATATATACTTTGCTCTTTGAAAATTTCCCTTTTACAATTGGTTTATTTTCTTATTAAAAAAAAAATATAAATATTCATTAAATATATATATATAGCGCGAGATTAAAAAACAACAAATACCATAAATATAATAAATTTTAATTAAATTTAATTTTCCAAAATAAAACTATAATTCTAGAATATTTGAATAAAAAAATTTTTCGATAAAAAAAATTAACTAATGAATAGCGATGATACAGAAAAATAGGAATTTTACAAAAGTTTATAAGAAGTAATTATTTGGACAATCTCTAATAAATATAACAAATATATTTTACTTTAATTTTATGAATAAAGCAAATAATTTAATTTTACCAAATTTGATTAATTCAAGGCGCAAATAAAATGAAGCAGACCAAATTAAAAAATTAATATTTTTAGTATTTTTATTTAAAAAACTGATAAAATTAACTTATTTTTTAATTTTTATAGTATTGGGCCTCTAAAAATCTGACCCCTTTAAAAATGCCATTAATAGGAGGAAAAGAATTAGACTTTTTTATATTATATAATTCGGTTTGTAAAAGAGGAGGAGCCGAGGTAAAGAAAGCAGCACATAATAATTTAATATTAATTAATGTTTACAAAAATGCATATTTATATAATATAAAATAAATGCTATATAAATATATTTTAAATATATAAAATATATTTTTTTCCTTTTTTTAGATGGTTTCTAATAATAAAATGTGGAAAGAAGTAGTTCATTAATTAAAATTACCTTAAACTTGTACTTCCGCTTCTTTTCATCTAAAAAACCATTATTAAAAGTATCTTTTGGGCTATGAAATGAAATTTATGCATAAAAAGGATGACAGTCAAGTTCCTTAACTTAAATTTGGAAGAGTAACATATTCATATACTATTAAATATTATTATAAAAATTTATAACTAGAGAAGAAAATTTTAATTTTTTTTTATATAAATAATTATATCAGAATATCGGAGAATAATAAACAGCTTCTAAAGTTTAAGAACCATCGGTTCCTACAAGAAGAGGGGCATAGTAATAATAACAATAATAAAAATAATAAGAATCATAGTCTGAATCTGAAGAAGATTCTAGCGAATAACAGCATACAGTATTGCCTCCTAATAGAGTAAACAATTTTAATGAAATATTTTTACATAAAAAAATTATGATATAAGTTAATATTTTTATTTTTTTTTAAAATAGGTCGATGCTAATAGTTCTTAATTAGGACATAGTTTAATGAAATATTATTAAAAATTTAATAAAAAAGAGCCCATTCATTATACAAAAAAAATTAAAATGTATCCTAAAAAATCAGATATAAAAAGAATTACTATAGCCTTCGAATCAAGGTATTTTTAATTATTTTAATATAACATATAATAAAAATTAAAATAAATTGTATGTATAAAAAAAAAAATATATTTATATATTTATAGACTTTAAGACGAGGTAGTTTATGCCTTAAATTCATTATTATTATACTCGGTTAATGTATATGATCCTTTGACTTTGGATAATGCTCCATAATTATTGGAAAATCTTACAAAATATATAGAAGATAATTTAAAAAATTTACCTAGTTTAAGCAATTTACACTTATTAAAACTTGAAAATAGTAAAAAAGAGCAAGAAATATTTATGAGTTAAAAAGAGAAAGAAGTTGAAAATAACAGCAATATTTTTGGAAAAGGATTAAATGTGCTTGAAAATTACAATTACCCGGTTAGTTAAATCATTCTTCATAATTATAAAAATAAAATTGAGGTTTCTCCTTTATAAATGTTATAAAAAAGAAAAAGGGAAAATATAGGTGCCACATATGATGAAGGTATATAAAAATTAATATAATATAATAATTTAATTAATAATTAGTATAATTATAAAAATTTTTAAAAAATTAAAAGGCATAGTTAATTAATAAATCAGTTTTTATATATTTATCTTTATTAAAATTTTTATATTCTTTTTAGTGGGCGAAGTTTAGCTTTTGGAATAAATAAGAACAATATTTTAAATTTTAAGGAACATTTGTTTTCAAAAAGTAAATGAAACAATAATGGCAAAAAATAAATACTTTTGTAATTTAATTATTCAGTTATTTTAATATAATTGTGATTCTGAGTTAACAAAGACAATTTTGGATTTGTTGGCCGGCACATCAAAGTATATATAATTGTCAAAATTACAAGATCATCAAGCTTTTTGTTCTAGATTATTTGAATTTTTATACTCTGATAAAAATGAAGAGTTAGAAGCAAGTGTAAAAATGCTATAAAATAAATTTAAATATTTAACTATTATTTTTTATTTTATATATTTAAAAATAAAAATTAAATATATTTTTTTAACTTTATTTCAATATTTATTAATGACATAATTTTTATATTCAAGGTTGAAACAATGAGAAATTTAATTGCTATTTAGGAAAATGAAAATTTATTAGAAAATATGTTAAGTTAATATATTGATAGTATTCCTAGACTTTTACTTTATAGTTAGGGGGAAATAAGGGAAAATGTGTTGGAATTTTTATGTTATTTGAGTGATTTAAAAATGAGCACAAGAGTAATTTACAAAAATTATAGCAATTTATCATTTTTATATAATATTTTCATTATTTTATTTAATTATATTATAATAAAGAATTTAATAAATAATTTTTTAGATTGCCTTGGCTAAGCAACCAAAATTATTAATGAGACTGATTGGATTGTTAGGAAGTGGTTTAGGTTAATAGTTTGAAAAAATTACAAAAATGTCAGCTTTAACTTTAAAAAATATTACAAAGGCTCCGGTTAGTAGATAGTATATTTTACCTTTTGAGTAAAAATTTGAATTAAATTAAATACTAGTCAATATTTTTTTTTTGATTAAAGACAAAATATAAATATTAAAAATTTATTTCAAAATAAAAATAATTTTTGATTTTTGTGTTTGTTTCAAAAGTTTTTAATTACTTTGATTAGTTTATTAAATTTATTTTTGACGATTATATTTTTATTTTTTTTAAATTAGGAAAGAATTATTTTTAGTTGCTGCAAGTGATGAAAGTGTTTAGCAATATTTAGGGGACATACTAAGTGAATTGGATACATTAGGTTTATAAGAAATATTAAATTGAGTTAATTTATTGCAAAAAGTTTATTAATGTGATAAATTTGCTAAAAAAAAGCAAACAATATATTATAATATTAATATAAATTATACTTTTTTTTATAATATTAATATATTCTTAAAATTATAAGATATGTTTAAATTATTTAAAAATAAATTATCACTTTTTATTTTCTACCTTTAAGGTACATTTCATAAACTTAGTATTTTTATATTAGAAGTTAATTGTCTTTGTAATTTAAATGAATATTTCCTTTTTATTGCTTCTAAAAATTTGAAAAAAAAAATATTTTAAAATTGAATATTAAGTTTCAAAAAATAATTTTTTTAATTAAAATAGTTGATAATTGCTTATTTTAATTTAGAAGATCTTCGCTTAATTTAAGAATGGTAATTTAATTTCAATATTAATGAAATTTGAATAGATTTATATGTAATTCATACATCATCTTGATTGATACAATACATACTATTAAAGTTGAAAGCTTATATAATATTTAAATAAAAAATATGAATGAATATGTTTTTGAAATCTATATCGAATCAAATCACAAAAATTTGATTTATATTTTATAACAATAAAATAATAAAAAAAAAATAATACATAACCCCGATATTTACTTACGAGAAAATAAAATAAGAAATAAAATAAAAAAACAATAAAAAAAAAAATAAATAAAAAAAATATTTCATTAACTAATTTTATAATATATAAAAAAAATTAATAAAATAAGTATAAATATATATTTAATTGAATAAATTCTCTATGCACTCCCTTATAAGATAGAAATCCCTTCTTAAATAAGTTAACCATTCTTTTAAGTACTCTCAGAAATTATTTTAAAAGCCTTTTTTCTCTTTCAGCGATTTGCACATGGGAAAACATTTGGTTGGACAAGTAAATAACATTACTGTTGGAATTCCTAAAGAAAATTTTCCAAATGAAAGAAGAATAGCTATTTCTCCTGAGGCTGCTGGAAAGTAAAATACAAATTTCAATTTAAACTAAAACTAATATTATAATTTTTTATAAAATTTACATGATTAGGAAATGCTATTTTTCATATAATTAAATGTTTTATAAAAAAATACTATCATTTATAAGATAAATAAAAGATGGAGCTGAACAAAAAGCTTATAATTGTTAAGCTTTTATCATTAATTTTTAAAGCTCTAATCTCCTCAATTTTAAAATTTATTATTAATTAATAATTTTTTATTTAAAGGCTTGTAAAATAAGGTTTTAAAGTATAAATCGAATCCGGAGCTGGAATGTCTTCAAATTTTTCTGATGAAAAATTTATTGCCGTAGGAGCCGAAATCGTTAACAGTTAATCGGCCTATCAATCTGATATAGTTCTTAAAGTAAAAATCAATTTATTTATAATTTAATTTAAATAGCAATTTTTGTTATTGGTAGAATATGGTATATCTTTTATATCTTTTTTTTTTATTTGATTAATATAAGAAATGATTTCTTTATAATAAAATATGACGTATTAAATAATTTACGATTAATAAAGGCATTAATATAATAATAATAAAAATAAATATATTATTTTAAATTTAATTTTTTTTTTTAATTTAAAAAGGTAAGGCCCCCCTAAGAAGAAGAAATCAGCCAATTAAAACAAGGGTCCACTTTTATAAGTATTTTACAACCAGCTTAAAATGACAGAATAATTCAGGCCTTAAAAGAGTAAAACGTGACTTCTTTTGCTATGGACCAAATTCCGAGAATTTCAAGGGCCCAAGTTTTCGACGTGCTTTCTTCTATGGCCAATATCGCCGGTTATAAAGCCGTCGTCGAAGCTGCTAACTAGTTTGGAAGATTTTTTACGGGATAAATTACTGCTGCTGGGAGACTGCCTCCTGCTAAAGGTATTTATATTTATATTTATATTTAATTTAATAATTATAATAATTATAAATACTTTTATTTATATTTAATTTAATAATTATAATAATTATAAATATTTTTATTACAAAATTTTTTGAATATTAAATTAAGCCTTTATTTGCGAAAATTTATAGAAATTTAAATTTTTTTTAGTTTTTTTTAAAAATCATTTTTATTTTTAATAGTTCTTGTTATTGGAGGAGGAGTTGCTGGATTGTCAGCAATTGCAACTGCTAAATCTTTGGGGGCTGTTGTGAGAGCCTTTGATACTAGGCCTGCCGTAAAAGAACAAGTTGAATCTTTAGGTGCCGAGTTTTTAACCGTAAACATTGAAGAAGATGGAGAAGGTAATTTAGATGCTTTATAATTAATATTAAAAATTTGAAATTTTTTAATTTATATTCAAATTTTATATTAGGTTAGGGAGGATATGCGAAAGAAATGTCTCCTGAATTCATCAAAGCTGAAATGGAATTGTTTGCCAAACAGGCCAAAGATGTCGATATTATTATAACTACCGCTTTAATTCCCGGTAAAACTGCTCCTGAACTAATTTTGGAAGAACATGTTAAATCAATGAAAGCCGGGTCTGTTATAGTAGATTTGGCTGCTGAAGCTGGAGGAAACTGTAAATTAGTTGAAAAAGACAAAATTGTTGAAAAATACGGAGTTAAAATCGTGGGCTATACTGATTTCCCCTCTAGATTGCCTGTAATTTAAATTGATAAAATATAAAAAATAAATTACAGTCTAAAATTAAAATGAAAAAACAATTTATTTTTTTTAGGGTCAATCTTCTTCTCTTTATGCGAATAATATAACTAAATTTTTGACTTCTATGGTGGACAAAGAAAACAATTTACAATACGACTTGGAAGACGATGTCGTAGGCCGAGCAATTGTGACCCACCAAGGAAACAAATTATGGCCTAACCCAAAGCCCCTCCCCAAACTAGACGCAAAAACTAAGCCTTAAAAAAAAAAAAATTAAGAAGCAATTTAAGGCGAAAAAGAAGACCCGTGGCTGGACACAGTTAAAAACGCAGTTGCAACTGCAGTAGGACTTTCTTCCTTTATCGGAATAGGGGCTTTGTGTCCTGACCCCTAGTTTTTGAGCATGTTTACGACTTTTTCTTTGGCTGTTATAGCTGGATATTAATCTGTTTGGTCCGTCACTCCTGCGCTGCATACGCCTTTGATGTCGGTTACTAATGCGGTTTCCGGTTTGACTGCTGCTGGGGGCTTGTTGTGTTTGGGAGGAGGGTAATTAAAATAATTTAAACAATAAAAATTTAAAAATAATTAAAATAATTAAAATTTAAAAATAATTAAAATAATCAAAATAATCAAAATGATCAAAATGATCAAAATGATCAAAATAATCAAAATAATTATTTTTTTTTTAATTTTTATAATGAAGAAATTTTAATGTTTAGTAATTTTTATTTTGGCTTAGAAATATTTAATATTTAATTTTTGATTAAATGATTTTATTATTTTATTAGATTGTTCCCCCACAACTTTTCTTAATTTTTGGCTGCCATCGCCGTTTTTGTTTCATCAATTAATATTTCAGGTGGTTTCTTAATTACCAAAAGAATGCTTGACATGTTTAAAAAAAAAGGAACTCAAGAATACAACCAATTATACGGAGCTTCAGGTTTGGCCATGATTGGGTCTTTATTAGCCGCCCATAAATACGGAGTTCCCCACATTTACTCAATGGGATATTTAGCCTCCTCTTTATGTTGCATAGGGGCAATTTGCGGTCTTTCACAGTAATCTACGGCCAGAATCGGAAACCAACTGGGAATGGTCGGAGTCGGAGGAGGAATTGTTACTACAATTGCAGCTATGTAATTTTCTTCACCTGTTTTTACTTAAGCTATCGCTTTGATGGCCGCTGGAGGGGCTCTTGGAGTCGGAATTGGGTAAAAAGTAGCAGTTACTGATTTGCCTCAAACTGTGGCTGCTTTCCACTCTTTGGTCGGGCTTGCAGCAGTTACTACTTCAATTGCTTCTTATAGAATGAGTTTACACCCTGATACTATGCACGCTGTGGCTTCTTATTTAGGAGTTTTTATTGGAGGAATTACTTTGACTGGTAAATTAGGTTTTATTTTTATTTTTTTATTTTTTTTAAAAAAAATTTATAATATAATTAAATTATAATTTATACTCAATTATTTTCAAGGTTCTTTGGCCGCGTTTAGAAAATTACATGGTTTATGGCCCAAAGAGAAAATGAATTTGCCTATGGCTGGAAGTCTTAATAAGCCCTTATTTGGAATAAATGCCGCTGCTTTATATGTGATGACTAAATTCCCTGATTTAGGAACTGCCATGCTTTTATAATCAGCAGCCACTTCTTCCATTATAGGTTGGAACATCACAAATAACATAGGATCTGCCGATATGCCCGTTGCAATTACAGTTCTTAACTCCTATTCTGGATGGGCTTTATGTGCTGAAGGTTTTATGCTTGCCAATCCATTATTAACTATTGTCGGTACTTAATTTATAAATTAATTATAAAACATATGAAATATATATAAATTAATATTATTTTTAAAAATAAATAATAAAAGAAATTTGTTAATTAATTAATAAAATTGTATTTTATTTTAAATTTAAAAATAAATTAAAATAGGTTCCTTAATTGGATCTTCAGGAGCTATTTTGTCCTATATTATGTGTAGAGCTATGAACAGAAGTTTAGAAAACGTAATTTTTGGATCTTATGCCGATTTGGGTTCCGGAAAATAATAAATGGAAATTACTGGAACTCATCAAGAAACTAATATTGAATAAGTTGCAGAATTATTAGGTTAATCTAAAGAAGTAATAGTTGTTCCTGGGTATGGACTTGCAGTTGCCTAAGGACAATATATTATAGGAGAAGTTGCCAAATTATTAATAGAAAAAGGAATCAAATTCAGATTCGCTATCCACCCAGTTGCCGGAAGGTAAAATATATATAAAAAATAATATAGTATACTATAAAAAAATAAATGATAAATTATCTAATTATTATTTACATAAATTTATATTAAAATTTATTTTAAAAAAATAGAATGCCTGGACAATTGAATGTTTTGTTAGCTGAAGTTGGAATTCCTTACGATATCGTCGAAGAAATGGAAGAAATTAACGATGATTTCAAAAAAACTGACGTTGTTTTGGTTGTTGGAGCCAATGACATTGTTAACTCTTCTGCCTTAGAAGACGAAGGTTCTCCTATTTGGGGAATGCCCGTTTTAAAAGTTTGGGAAGCTAAACACTGTATTGTTATCAAAAGAACTATGGGAACAGGTAAAAATATATATATAATAACTTATTATATTTTATTTATTTACTATATGATTAATTTTAAATTAATTTTTTTTTAGGATATGCCGATATTTAAAATCCCCTTTTCTTTAAAGAAAACACTCAAATGTTGTTAGGAAATGCTAAAACTGTTTTAGAAGATTTAAAAGTCAAATTAGATGACCACTATAAATGATAAAAAAATTTATTTTATATAAACAAGTACTTTATTTATTATAAGATATTAATATTACTAACTATTATATAAAATTAAAAATATAAAGTCTATAATTAATTATAAAAAAGATTATTTTATTACTAAAATTAACTAATTAAAAGGCATAATTATGTGAAATAATATTTTAATGTTAAGTATTTTATTTTTTATATATATCTACATTATTTGAAAATTTTATTGTATCTTCATTTAATTATTATTGTTTATTTTTTTTAATTTTTTATTTAAAAATTAAAAAAAATAAAGGGATCATCCGAGGAGGGACTCGAACCCTCAATCTTCAGATTAGGAGTCTACTGCTCTACCATTAAGCCACTCGGACATTGATCAAAAAAAATAAAGTAATCCACCAGGCATAAATACCTTAAGTTTTAATTTCACATTTAAAAAGCACAAGATATCTTTTTTTTTAAAATAATTTTTAATTTTTAATTTAATAGATTTGAATTTAAAAAGAATTATTTTAAATGCCAAATTAATAGTATTCAAATCATTAATTTACCATTTTATTTATACTCGATTAAGAAATTTTTTAATAACTTTAATTATATCGCATAAATTTATATATAAATTTTACTTTCTTTAATGTAATTTCTTAATTATTAATTTTTAATATTGATATATTTTAAAAAATTGAAATTTATAATACTATAATTTAAAATAATTAATTAATTTATCAATTTCGAGGCAATTACTATTAATTATTTAACATAAAGGAGCCCCTTAAAGCTTCAGTAAATTAATTTATATTTTATAAACTTTATTTTAAAATTTGTTATTCTTGTGCGGCAACCTCCGCTGCCTTAACAGGGTCTTTTGCAAAGTCTATATTTTTTAATTATAATTATTATGGTTATTCTTATAATTATTATTAATATTATTATTGCTATAATTATTATTGTTATTATTAACAATTTTTTTCACTTATTTATGGTAAAAAAGTAGGAGCCATATCTAAATCATCTTAGTATTCTAAATTTTATTACTATTTAACTCCAAAATGAGGAGAATCATCATTAAAATTACTTTTAATGACCTTGTTGTCGGGAGCGAATTCTGGCAAATTTTCTTTATCATTTGTTTATTATTATTTGGAAAAATTTAGTTAACTAAGGATATTTTAGTTGTTTTAATTGAATTATGGTTATTATTATTATAATTATTATGATTTTTATTATAACATAGCATTGTTATTATTTTATGCTTAATTGCAAAATTCAGTTACTCTAATCATCAAACTTTCTCTAAGAAGTTATTCGGTTGTTGTATTTGGGGAATCCTACTAAGCTGCGATATAACTATTATTATTTAAATTTGAAGATGTGTTGTTAATTGTTGTGTTGTAGGAAATGTCCAAATTTGGTCTTATTAAATAAGACTATAATTCTGGGCCTAAAAATTACCCAAATTCCCGTAAATCTCTTATATCATGCTAACTGAAGAAAAATTCTATCAATTATTTTAAGCTTTAAATTAATTTTTTTTCTTCCAAAGATTTTAAGGTATCTAAATTTCTATAAATTTTTACTAGCTCAGGTATTTTTTCCTCTGGGAGATAAGTTTCAAGCTATTTAAATAATAATATAATTTTTTAAAAAATATTTAAATGAATAACATATTAATATATTTTTTACCAAGTTAGCCAAATTTTGGAATTCGCTGATATCTTTAGTAATTTCATGATTAAGATTTTGGGATTAAAGGCTTACTCTGACTGAAAACTAAAAAAATATTATATAATTAGTAATTAATTATTTTTTAAAATAAATTATTACCTAGAATTATTTTCCGAATAAAGGAAAAACCTCAATTTTAAATTAATTTTATTCTTTACACTAATTTAAATGACTAACAAAATCATTGACGTTAAAGTTCTTTAAACAAATCTAATTATTAATTATAATTTAGATAGAATATTAATTTAATATAACAAAAAGTAAAATTTTTTACTTTGCATTCCATATTGTTAGCATATTTAACTAATTTGTAAAAATTTTTCAATTTTTCCACTAAATCTTCTAGCTCTTTACACCTCAACTCATTTGACTAAATTGACTCCTCTAATATCTTTTCATTTAATTTAAAATTTTAAAATAATTTAAATTATAATAAAATAATTAAAATTGTAAAATTAATAATATATTAAAAATGTATTTAATTAAATGAAATATAACTTATTATCATTACTTTATGTTTTTTTAATAAAAATTGACTCTATTAATCTTTAAGTCCTTACTTATTGTTTGAAACATCTTTAAGTTATTTTAATATTTCTCTATGTATGCTTCTGTGCTCCGAAATTTCCTTTTTGGTTTCTTTTATAGCAATTTCTAGTTATTCCTATAAATTATTAAAAAATAAAAAAAATAAAAAAAAAAGATAAAATGATAAATATTAAATAATAATTAAAATAAAATTTATTATTAATATTAAAAAATAAAGTTTACCTTTTCAATTTACCAGTCTTTTAAAAAGTGGTCGGCATTATATTTTATATTCATATTCAAATTATTTTTCAAGTGTTCTTAAGTTTTATACTTGTATAGAGTGGCCGAACCTTTTAAAAGATTAGTTAAATTTAAAACTTCTTAATTAAGTCTGACAACTTCTTAATTTATTTCTTCATTTTATTGTTACATTAAATTCCAGCCCTTTTTAATTTGAGAGTCTTTTTTATCTTAATCAAGTTTCTATATGATTATAAAAAAACATATTTTAATTTAATAAATTTATTTATTAATTAATTATTTATAAATTAAATTCATATAGGTTTGTTTACTCTTTAATTTTCGTTAACTTCATATTCACAAATTTTATCTTTTAAATCTTATATAATGTAATCTTGCTATTATAATTGTTCCTCATAATACTGCTTTTATTAATCTGCTTTTTATTTATAATACTATTTTGTATCTTCTTGTTGTTATTAAGATTAGGTTAACTATTAACAATTAAATTTGTTATTTTATTTACAAAATAATTAATATATAATTTTTAAAATTTTTATATTATTTACTAATTGACTTATCTTGCTATTATTTTCATTAAGGTCAATTATTTACTATTTTTATTTATTTATTGTACTTTAAAGATTAGATATAATTTATTAGTTGGATTAATTTTAATCTAATAAATCCTTTTTTATTTAAGTAATATCTTATTGATATTACTCATTCATTTATTACATTTATTAAAATTTTAAATTGTATTTTTAAGTTTTTTCAGCATCAAAATCGGTTGCTATCTACTTTAAATGTTAGTATAAATTTTCATATGCTTGTTTTTTTAAAACCTCTGAATTTTTGAACTAACTATCAAATTAAATTTTTTAACTGTCAAGCTATAAAATAAGTTCTGACAAACTATCAAATTACTAATTTTAAAATTGTTTATTCATTTCATTAACGTTATCTTCAAATTGCTTTGATAATTTTTCTTTTATTTTTACTTCGATTTAGCTTTTTTTTTTTATTATAATGCTTTTAATTTAGCTTTGAAATTCTTCTTGTTATTTTCTATTTGTAGGTGAATCAATCATTTCACTCTACGCACTTGATTTTTTCAAATATTCTTCTTCATATTTAGACTTTAATAAATCTAAAGTTTTTTCTAACTCTTCAAAATCTTCAATTTTTGCTTGATCAATTTAATCAACTTCTTTTTCAACATCACTTGTTAATTCTAATTATATAATATAAATTAATTTTTATTAGTATTATTAAAAATATTTAATAAATTACCATCTTATATTTATCTTCTCGCCGATTAACAAATGAATTGCCAGGAATTTTAAACTGTGGGTATATTTCCCTAATTTATAGCATCACAAAAAGATTATACCATATCCATAAATATCCCAGGTGTAACTGTATTTCCATTAAAATATTTAAACTTAATATTGCTAAATATTTTATTTCTTACTAATTTTATCTAAAGATAATTTAAAATAAAATTATATTTAAAATATTAAAAAATTTTAAAGAAATATAATTTACTTGCTCTTAAAATTCGGGCCTTAAAGAAGCAAAAGGAATATTATTTAAATTTTATAAATCTTTTTCATTTTCTGAGGGTCTCACCATGGGAAAGCAATCTCTTTCTCTAAAAAATTAGGTAATTTATCTTCTAATTCTGTTTTTTTATTCTATCATGTCGCTAATTCCCTTTTATTAAGCTAAGGCTTATTCTAAATATTATTTAGGAGTTATTGACATTCCAAATTCGTCTTATAATTTTAACGTGAAATCTCTTAAAATCCAAAGAAATGAAGGAAATTATTTAACCACTTCTTTGAACTGAGACTCGGACTATGAATTCAAATGTTTGCTAAGTTTTACCACTAACTGTAAATTCATTAGAGCATTTTCATTTATCGCACCTGTTAACATAAGTTTAAATGATATAAAATATTATATTATAATACAATTATTTAATTCTATTAAATTTTCTCTTTTACCTACCGAATTATAAATTAATTATGAAGAAATCAATAAAGCTATTAAAAAAATTTTTGTATCGTGTTACTATCCTTCTTCAGTATTTCCGATCCCTTCTGTATCAACGACTAAACAATGTTTTGTTTCATTTTTAACTTTATCATGAACTTTAATCATTTATGGCCAGATCCATAATCCCTATATAAATGGAATATAAAAAATAAAAAATAAAATATATAAAAAAAAAAAAGTTTTTTAGAATTTTAAACTAAAATTATTTGAAAATTTTATATAATTTTTAATTACTCTTGTACATGCATTAATTGTATTTCCAATTGTAAAGGCTTTGGGTTTTTGCAAAAGAACTTAACTTATGAAATAACTTTTTCCAGTTCTATAATTTCCAACTAATGAAATTATTCCGAATTCTCTAACTTAAGAAGTAAGAGATTTTACAAAATTTATGGCTTTTTCACCAATTTTCATTTCTTTTAAAAAATAAAAAAAATTAATATAATAAAATAAATATATACAAATTGAATATTAATAATAAATTTATCATATATTTACATTTATTATCATCGAAATATATTAATTACAAAGGCTCGTTGTAATTCGAATCTACTAATGTAATATCTAAATTTTGATCGCTCATTTATAAATAGGTTTTGTGATAATTTATTTGTTTTTATAAATAATTTAAAGGTGTATTAATTTTTCTAATTTAAGATATAATTTATCTCAATATTTTATGGGTTTAATAGATTTTTGTTTTTATTTTAAATATTTTGTTATTTTAATAAAATTTTTGGAGTGTTTAATTATAATTATAACTAATAATTCAGTTTATTTATATTTACATTAACATAAATAAATCAAGTAATTTACGAGCTTTATAAAGTATTAACAATTTTTATATAATATATAAATAAATTTTATAAATATAATTAACAAGTATGGGTGAATTGATTTGATTGAAGTGTTTTTGAAAGTTATTGAATTATAAATATAAAATTTTATAATGTTAGTAATAAAAGTACATTTATGAACCAAATTAAAATATAAATTTAACGAAATTTTTTATAATTTCCAATAAAATTTTACTATTAATTATCTATTCATAATTATTTTAATATAAAAATAATATAAGTTATTATTTTTATGTATTAAAATATTTTTTAACATGTACTAATTTATATTTTTCCACATTATTAATGTTAATGGGGAAAAACTTGTATTCAAAATTATTATTGCTAATTATACTTTATCAGAATTTAAGTATGTATTTAGTAAAATTTAGTAAAATAATTACAAAAAAATATTGAAGAATAAAAAAAAATTAAAAATAATATATAATATTATTAGCATGGAGGTAGAAAACGAACAAATATTACAACACGATTAAATTATAGACTAAAATTAATTTAATTTATTACCAGTTGATACTATTTTAACTGCACAATAACTTTTAGAATAAGAAAAGTAATTTTAAAATGTTATTTCTACAGGGGTATAAAAATTTGACTAAATCTTAGGGTACTTTAAATATTAAGTATTTAAAAATTTAATTTAATTTTAAATAAATTATTTTTATTAATTTTATTTACAATTGTTAAAATAATTTTATTAGTGGAGGAATTTTAGTAGGCTACATATCAGAAATTTATGGGGAAGCTGGGAGCGGTAAAACGCAATTTGGGATCAATTCCGTATTAAATGTAAAAATTTTAAAAAAAATTTAAAATATACAAAATTATATTAATTTTTAAAATTTAAAAATAAATATCGTATTGATTAATAGTCTGTTATAACATATGATCAGAATGGAAACAAATAATTCAATGGATCAGGGGTTTATATAAGTTTTAGAAAAGATGTAAATTAAAAAAGGTTAGAATAACTACACGGTAAACAAACAGGATTTAAAATAATTATAATAATTTAAAATAATATATTTTATAAATTTTTTTCGATTATAGAAACATTTAAAAGACAAAATAATTTGGGAGAAAGTGTTAATTTTTTAGAATAAAATTAAGTATAGTTTGTTAATTTATTGAAATTTTAAGATTTTATTGATTTTATTGAAAAATCTTTAGAAAATTGTTTACAATAAGGTAATTTTAAAATATTGGTAATCGATGAAATAGCGAATTTAATAAGAGAAGAATTTTCAGAAAAATAATACCATGAGAAATAAAATTTTATAAGTTAATTTATATTGAAAATGAAAATTTTGGCCCATAAATACGCTTTTGCAGTTTTGATAATCAATAGTGTCGTTTCTGACGCAGAAAACAGAAATACAGATAGTGGAAAACAAAAAGTAAATATAATTTTTAATCTAAAAAATTTAGTAATTAGATTTAATTAATAGTTTTATTAATTATTATTTATTTCAATTAATTTATAAGCTATTACCTGCTATTGGAGCTTTTTGGACCAGTTAATTGAATGAAAGGTTTAAAATAAGTAGAGAAGAAAGAAAAGAAGTTTATATAAATTAGGAATAATAGCTTTAAAAATAGTATTTTTAGGATTAGAATAAAAATTAAATTATAAAGAGATAATTAAAGGTTAAGTTTTCTCCGAGGTTATAAAGGTAAAGTGTATCTTTTACTATAGATAATGAGGGATTTTAATGATATAATATCATATTTATTGTTTATATTAATAGTAGTATATATATAAATAAATTTTTCTAAAAGATAATTAATGTATATATAAAAATAATGAAATATTCGTATAAATATAAAAAATAAGAAAAATTTATTTTAGAATACAAAAACTTCATAAATATTAAAGATTAGTAATTTTATTAATTCTTGGAAGTTCAGTTATATTTGTTTATTTTTCTTCTCTTTCTTCGATAGGTATAAAATCTCTTAAATCATGTCCAACATATAATTATCTTGGTCTGGAAATTTTATTTAAATTTTCGGAAATTGATTCATTCCAATGCACAATCCACCCTATACTTCTAGCTATAGCGAACATTACAGTAAACATATTTCTAGGTATATCGAGTGCCTCATATATTATACCTATTAAAAAATTTTCAATTAATAAAAATAATTAACAAAAAAGTATAAATTAATAAGCATATTACATTTTATAATTAAATTTTTATGAAATGTTTAAATTACCAGTGTAATAATCTACATTAGGATAAAGTTTTCTATCAACAAAATATTGATCAGATAAAGCTTCTTTTTCTAATTCCAAAGCTATTTTTAATATTTCACAATCTTATTTATCTACTATCTTAAGTACTTTATCGCACATATCTTTCATTACCTATGCTCTAGGATCAAAATTCTTATACTATAAAAACAAATATTTTAATATATAATGCAATAATTTTAAAAGTTAAATTTAGATTTAATAAACGATCTATATTAAAACCTATTTTTTGTAAAAATGTTATAAGTTTTATATTATAATAATTAGTTTTAAAATTTAATATTTCGTCTATAGATAATCTATTACACATTTTTTCGGTAAAAATGGTATTAATTAAATACTATATTATAATAAAAATTTGTTATTTCTATGTATAAATAACGTATAATACGATTTTTTCTGTAATTAATTTTATATATTGATAACAATTATCTAAGATTCTATATACAATTAGCGTATATTAATTTTTTTTCCATACAATTTTATATAAAAATAACAATTAATAATAATATTTACAATTCTATGTCCGAAGCCCATCAACCTAAACTTTTTTTCCTTAATTTTTTTGATAACTTCCGGCACCTAAGAAGAGTCGCCAATTTCGTGAAGCATTTTGAGACAAGCTTCATTGGCGCCTCCGTGGGCAGGTCCCCACAAAGAGGCGATTCCGGCCGAAATGCAGGCAATTGGGTTCGCGTTGGAAGAGCCGGCGATTCTGACTGTAGAAGTAGACGCGTTTTGTTCGTGGTCCGCGTGCACTATGAAAATTGTTTCCATGGCCTTTACTATTTCTTTGCTTATGCTGAAGTTTTGCTCCATCGGGTTTCCGAACAGCATGTAGAGGAAGTTTTCCATGTAGGACAGTTTTTTTTGGGGCTAAAGGATGGGAAGTCCGTTTGCGGTTCGGTAGCTGTTTTTTATAAGAGAAAAAAATTAGTTTTTAAGTTTTTTATGTATTGTTTAAAATTTTTTGAAGAAAGATTAAATGGAAATTAAATGATGTAATTTTTTTTAAATATTTTTATGATATTTCTATTTAATAATATTTATTAACATTGGTTTAAATAATTTGTAAAGCATTCTTCTAAATTTTAGAAGTATTCTTAAAATTTAAATTTTTTATTACGCAAATGCAGCTATGGTCGGGAGTTTTGCCACTGTTTTTATAATTATATTTTCTCTATTTCTTGGGTCTTTTATATCAATATCATTCATAAATGAAGACATAGCTCCTAAATAATTTTAAATTTTATTATAATAGTAAAATAATTTTTTTCTATTTATTTAATTTTGATTAAATTAATTCATACCAACAACTGCAGATATGATGGCCATAGGGTGTGCATCTTTCTAAAATCCGTCATACATTTAAACTAGTTTTTAATGAATAAGCATTTCACTTACCTAAATTATTTAAAATTCTATAAAATATAACATTTTTCGATAAAAACTATAATTATTTTTTTATAAATTTTTACAACTAATGATTCAAATTTTTCTAGTTCTTTAACATCGGGTAATTCCCCATATATAAGTAAATAACAAACTTCCATATAAGTGGAATTTTTAGCAAGATCCTATATAAATAAAATATAAGCATTAAATTTTTAATTTAATTTTTATTTACTTCTATTTCATAACCTCTATATCTTAGTTCTCCTTTGCCTCCATTAATATAAGTGATAGTTGACGCACACGATCCAGTTGCAGTGAATCCAGGATCTTAAAATAAAAACAAAGTTATATTAAAAAATACAAATTTTATTATTATATTAAAAGGTATTTTAAAAAATATATATAATAAGGAGATATTTCAAATAAATATTTATTTATATAATACCGAAAGTAAAAAGACCAGTTTAGGCATATAATTTTTAAATATCTATCATAGGATCTCCTTCTGTGCCTTGGTATACAGGTAATTTTACCTTTGTTCCATTTGGTAATGTTAAAGTGGCCTCTTTGTGTTCTTTGGGCACTTAGGGAATAATAGGTTTAATTTTTTATAGTTGTTCTGCTTCTGTGAAAGTTTTGTAAGTATAATTTTATTCCATTTTTTTTTGTGATAGATTGAAAATTAAGTTTTTTAGGTTATGTTTTTTTATTTTATTTTTTTATTATTATTTTTTTTGTTTTTTATTTTTAATATTGGAATATTAAAAATAATAAATGTTAATTAGAAGAAATATATATAAAATAAATTATAAATTAAATGATATATATCGTCATCGATATAAGAATTAGGATATCTTATAATGGCCTTTTAACCTATTTAATTTTATTTAAAATATAATTTATTCTTAATAATTACTAAGTAATATAATGTAAATAATATAAAATTCTAAACATACCCATTTATTATATATATATATTTATGAAAATTAAAAATTAGTTATATATATATAAGCATTAGATAAACTTTAATATTAATTCTATTAACTAATTTTAATTTATAGATATAATATTTAAATTTAATTAATTGAATATTATTATTAAAAATCTATAATGTATTAAATATAAATGTTATATATAAGATTATAAATTTTTTGATATAATAAATATTTAAAATTTAAATATATTTTAAAAAGAATCAGTTTTTATTGTCCAGTAATTTTTTTTTTCTTTTTTCCCTTAAAGCTTATAATTAATCAACAGATATTTCATCTTCACTTTATTTTCTTTTATTAGTTTTTTCGATAGAAGATTATTTTAAAATATTATTAATAGAATTTAGGTTATTTTAGGCGAAATGACTATTTTAGACACTATTTTAACTGTCCTATTTATACAGTAAGGATTTTCTTATACTGTCAAGTGTTTTTTGTTTTTCATCTTAAAATGTTTTTGCAGAATTATCATCACTATTTTTTTTTTCGTTACCGTTACCATTATCGTTATGATTATTATTCACTTATTGAGAATTATTTTTATTACTTCCATTTTCTGATTATTTTTGCTACAAACTCCTTTTACTAAGGAAATTTTTAATTTCCTCAATTTAAGAATCTTTAGAAAATCCAGTTTAACTAGTACTTGTTTCATTTTTATCTTTATAAGATTTTTCTTTATTTGAGAGTAATTAATTAGATTTTTCAGGAGATATGTCAGTAGAACTTCTTTCTTAGTCAGCGTGACTATGTCTTTCTTTAGAAGATTATTTTTTTCTCTCTTTTTCTTTTTTATCTTTTTTATGTCTGCTTCTGCTTCTTGAACTTCTTTTTCTTGACTTTTCTTTTTCTAATTCGTAATCTGAGTCGTATTTTTTTATTCTATCTTTATTTCTCTCCTTTCTCTCCCTTTCTCTTTTTTCGTCTTTATAATTTTGATCTCTCTCTCTACTCCTCTCCTTTCTCTCTCTTTCTCTTTCTCTTTCCATATCTTTTTCTTTATTTTTTTCTATTTTTTCTTTATCTTTACTTTCTTTTTCCTTACTTCTTTCTCTTTCTCTTTCTCTTTCCTTTTCCCTACTACTACTATATCTCTTTTCTTTATCTTAAGGAATTTCATAATTTTCTCTATCTGTTTCTTTTTCTCTACTAGTTACTTCTTTGCTACTCCTTTCTCTAGAGTATTCTTTTCTAAAAAAATTTTATAATTTATTTAGTACTTAAAATCCTAAAAATAAAAAAATTTTTTACCTTTTTTTATGTTTGGGCGACCTACTTTCGTCTCTTTTATGTTTTTTATCTTTTTTTTCTTTTTTACTTTTTTTTTTCTTTTCTGTGACTTCTGCTTCTTCTATATTCTCTATCTCTTTCCCTTTCTCTTTCTCTCTCTCTTTCCCTTTCTCTATCTCTTTCTCTTTCATCTCTTCTTCTCGTAATAAAATCTTCTTTGACTTCAGACTCAATTTTACTTGCACCATTATTTGAAGATTCGGTTTTTTTGGTAATGAAATTTTAAGGATTATATTAATCTAAAAATTATAAATAAAATACCCTTTTTGATTTTCTTTAATTTATAAGCTAGGTCATAATTTCGTGAATATCTTTCATTTTGATCCCTTTTTCAATTTCATATAATTGCAAAATCATACCAGCCGCTTTTTCAATATTTTCTAAACTTGTTTCAAAAATAATCCACCAAGGACTTTAAGGCTAAGGGTATCCTGTTTCCCTAAATGCTAGATAAATACAAGTTGTAACTATCATATTAGTAGGCAAATGAATCCAAACAGGGGTCCTAAAAGAGTCATTTAAAAAGCCAAATGCTTTTTAAACTAAAGCTTTAAATAATCTTATATTTTCCTATTAATTTTTAGGGGGCTTAAAAAAGTATAAAAAGTTATACATATATTTAGCGGGGGAAATACTTTCAGAAATTTGGTAGATTTCGAAACCCAGTTGACTCAGAATTTCTCTTTCAGTTTCTGCTATAATTTCTAAAAATTTATTGTATTTTTCCTTCTTGTAGGCTAGAGGTACTATCGGTCTTTACTCTTCCATGCTTATCTGATTAATTTAAAAAAAAAATTAATTTTTAGGTTAAAATATTTCTTAATTATACAAAATATTTTTAAAATAATTATTACCTTAAAAACCTAATCAAAAACGAAAGAAATATCTCTAATTTTTCTGTTTGTTTCTTCAGTTTTACAGGCTAAATACAAAGCACCCATGACCAGTTCCCTCAAATCTTTTCTGTAGAAAGATACTCTATATAAATAAAATTAATAAAAAAATGTACATGTATAAGGAATATTTCATTATCCGGTGTTAAATGTTTTCTATATTAATTTTTATTAATTAACTAAATTAAATGGAAATTCATATTCATTTATTATTCAAATAAATTTGATAAAATTAATTTGTTTGGGTAATTGTTTTTATTTTTTTTATGAGGAGTAATTAATTTGGTAATTACATTCAATTTTTTAGAGAGTTTTATATAAGACATAAAGGCTATACTATCTATTTATTTTAACATTAAAAACGCTAATCAGCTTAAACTTTTATAGAATAAAAGAATTAATAAAAAATTATAGGTCAATATTATTAAAACAGTTTAACTTTTCTTTTTTTAAAAATTTTTAAATTTGTGTCAAGAACCAAAAAAGTGATTAGAAAAACATTTAAATTATTGGTAAAAAAATTTTTTTTTTTTTTTTGTAAAAACATTTGATATTTTATAAAAAATTTGCTAAATATATATTGGCTTTTGGTAAGTCTTAATTTTTTTAAGCTATATAATTATTTATTATATTGTATTAAATTTATTTATTATTTACAAGGAATAAAATCTGTGGAATATGATACAGGCAGTGTGACAGGTCTAAAGAGGTAATTTCAAATAAATTGAGGCCTATTATATAAAAGAAACACCGGCCGCTTTTAATTTAAGTTCTTATTCATATGAAAATCCATCTTTTTAAGATTGTGATTAAAAATCAAAAGAAAGGTATATATTTTAATGATCATTATTATCGTAAAATTAATACTACTTTAAGATGTTGCATCCCTAAGTACTGTCCAGTTTTTCCATCATTTCCTTTTGAAGAAAATCAAATTCATATTTTTTTTAAAAATTTTCGCTTGTTATACCTAATTCTTCTTCTTTTTTAATGAATTCCTCTTTTAATTTCTAAGTGGCAGATTGTTCACTCATTTTATTAATCCTGTGCTATTTAATTTTTAGTTAGAATTATTAATTTTTTAAATTTTGGGTTATATAATATAGATGGTTATTAGATTTACTCAACCTTTTTTTATTTTTAAATTTTTTAATTTATATTTCGAGGTTTTATTGGTTTTTTAATTTTTTTATATTAATGGCTTAATTAAATTATGTTATAATATATATTTAGAATGACATATAAAATTGTTCACTAATTATTGTAATTATTTTAATATTTCTTTTAAGCCTATTTTAGTTATGTAGACAACACCCATATTTGATTAAAGAATAATATAAAAAATTTACACCTTTACAAGTAAAAAATAATAATAATATGATAGTAACTAAATTTAAGTTTTATATATTAAAATTTTCAACTACTTAAAAAAAATAAGCAAGTTATTATATAAATTTATAATTATTATAAAAAGTTTTATTTTTTATTAAAATTATTCATATTATACAAAATCAAACAGCCATTTCCATTTTTATCCCAGGATAAGGATCATAACCTAACAATTCAAAATCTTCAAATTTAAATCCATCTATATCTTTTACCTCAGGATTAATTTTTAATATAGGGAAGGGTCTAGGAATTCTATCTATTTATTTTTTCAGAGGCTCAATATGGTTTTAATATACATGATAATCACCTAATACATGTATAAATTCTCCTCTTTTTAGACTTTAATTTAAAATTAAAATAAAAAATAAAAATTAGCAAAACAAATAACAAAAGTTATTTATAAAATTTATATAATTAATTATTGGCTGTTAAATTTTAAATATAGTTCTTAATTTTTTTTACCCACAAATTTAAGCTAACATGCATGTCAATAACCCATAAGAAGCAATATTAAAGGGAACTCCAAGTCCCATATCACAAGATCTTTAGTATAAAAGACATGATAATTTTCCATCATTAACATAGAACTATGCCAAAACATGACAAGGAGGTAAAGCCATTTTAGGGATGTCAGAGGGGTTCCATGCACAGAAAATATGTCTTCTGGAATCTGGATTATTTTTCAATTAATTAATTAAATTTTTTATTTAGTCGACACCTTATCCTTCGTAATTGGTGTGCATATCTTTGTATTCGGCGCCGAAATGTCTCCATTAAAATCCATAAATTGGCCCTAAATCATTTTCTTCCCTGTCTTTAAAACCTAAGTTATCTAAAAATTCTCTACTTCCATTTCCTTCCCAAATATCTGAAATATTAAAAAAATTAATAAGAAATTATATATATTTTATTAAATATTATTTTACTTATCCCTTTTTCTTTTAAAATATTTCCATTAGTACTTCCTTTAATGAACCAAAGAAGTTCTTCAGCAACTCCTTTCCAAAATACTCTTTTAGTTGTCAATAAAGGAAAAGATTTTTCCAAATCATATCTCATTAAATTTCCAAATTTTCCTTTGATTCCTACTCCAGTTCTTAAAAAAAAAAATAGTTTATTTAAATATTTTATATTAAAATTTAGATATATAAAAAAAATTTGTTAATATATTATTTTCGATTACCTATCCTCTTTAACATTTCCAGAGTCTATTAAATCTTTAATTATATTTAAATATTAAAATTCTTAGTGCTAAACTCCTAATTCATTTCCTGTATGTAAATACTAACCTTAATAATTTTTATTAATATATTTGGTATAACAATAAGGAATATCATTTTCTGACTAGGTTTCCGTGGTTTCTAAGTGTTAAAATTATTTTAAAAAACCGTCAGGGAAATAAGTATCACATTTAACTTCAATTCCGATTTTTGTTAAATAAAATAATCTACACATTTCGTGTTAAATTCCTTATTCAAATAATCTGGCCCCGCCTATTAAAAAGGCTCTTTCAGCAGTATTTTAAGTTTCTCTTAAATGAGAAACCAAATCCAAAGCAGTGTCTAAAGAGTTAACAATATGTGCTTTGTCTCCAAATTTTTCTATTTCTTATTTTTTCATTGAATTAGATACAATAACAGAAATTCTTCCTGGAAGTCTATATAATAATATTATATATATAAAATAGTAGAATAAAATTATAAAATGCTATATAGTAGTAAGTAAAATTTTTTAAATTTTTCGATTTAAAAATAACTTGACTAAATTTTAGGCATTTTGGCTAAAAAAAAAGTATAAATAAATCTTTTATATATAAATTTACGGGATAGGTTTAGCATTCCAACTATTTTTCCCCATAATAATTACGTTTTATTTGTTAGGATCAACAGTTGTATTTGTTATCTTTTTAAAGTATTAAAGTTCTTTTCTCAAATGCCAAGGTAAGGTTCCATTCAATCCTATACCTCCTTTTCTAGTTGCAGCCAAAATAACGTCAAAGGGTATTTTCTAGCTCATTTATTTAAATTTGTTTATTTATTTATTTTTTATTTATTTTTTTGTTTAGTTTTAATTAAATAAATTTTTTATTACATCATTTAAGATGACTATAATAGTTGTTATATTGACCCGGTTCCTGATTTTTTGTGATTGAAAATTCTATAAATATTATGATATATATAAAAAAAATCAGATAAGGGTCACAATTTTACCGCTTTTTTCAAAAATTTATCAACAACTATGGTTTAAATTTTAATTTTTACACAAAAATAATTTCTAAATACATAATTATAATAATTTTATAGATAAACCTTTAAATTGCTATTAATAAGTACAAAAAATAAAGAAAAGTAAATTTATAAATATTTCTATCAATATCCGTTTAATTTGAAATCCAATTCCCAAAGTTATTAAAAAACCTAAGCAATTTTTAAAATATAATCATTAGTTAATTCCAATTCTAATTTATAAAATAAATTGTCAAATTCTTTTTTATCTATTTCAAGTTTTTCTGATTACTTTTTCCTATACGTACTTATTATTTAAATACCATGCTAAGCTAATTCTAACAACGAATCAAATTCCGTTTAATTATAATCATTAAGAGATAAATCCTTTATAAAAATCATTTTTTTTATATTATTATCAGATTTTTCAATGAAATCCTAAACTCCAATTTCTTTATAAGTATTTTTAATTATCTACTTATTTTCTTATATAATATTTAAACACTGTAAAATTTTAAATTTATATTAATATTTAAATGAGGTAAGTTTAAATTATATAATTTTTATTTAAAAATTAACATTTTACTTTTATAATTAAGGGAAAATAATGGTTTTAAAGTAATAACAAATATTCCCTAACTTAAGCTTTATTTTAGTTTGTTTAAGAATTTTTAAAAATAAATAACTCTAAATCACTTTTAATTTAATCATAATTTTTTTAAAAAGATTTAAGTAATTAGTTTTTTTGATTTTAATTTTCAAACTAAACTATTGCAAATAATTATTAATTTTATTCATTTTCTAAAAACTCTTTAAAGTAGTTTTCAAAATAAATCTATAAAAATCTTATTAAATCCTATATAAAAAATAAAATACTCTATTTATCAGATATTTTTTAATGTATATATAATTAATACCTAATACTTACTATTGAGATAAGTAGAAATTTCTTTATATTTTTTTTATTGTGTTTCATTAATCGTTATAAAGTTTTTTTATTCAATTTGTTTTTAAAATTAAATCATTTTTCCATATTATTTTAAATTATACTAACTATTTATGTTTATTTCATAGTTATTTTTTTTAAATTCTAGATCAAATTTTTAAAATATTTCAAGTTAATTTTGCAACAACTTGCTTATGGTTATTTGTATTTATAAAATATATATTGTATTTTATATTAGAATTTAAAGGGTATTTTTATTATCTCTCTCAATTTATATATGATCTATTTCAATATTTAATAAGCTTTACTATTCTTATTACAAATTATAAACGTTGCTAGAAAGAATCTTTTATGCCTCATCAATATTTTTATAAAAAATTTCTTAAAATTATTTTTCAAAGATGAATAAATTTTCACTAAAAATTTATATGATATGGTCCTCTATTTACTCTATATAAAAAAAATATTTTTATCATATAAAAATTTTACAAAAATTTAATTTAAGTACCCAAAATTTAATATAAATCAACAAATTGTTTTAATCTTATTTAAATTTCATACCAAAGCTATTATTCATTGCTTTATTTATATTTATCAAAAGAATCTAATATTTTAGTTGATATACTTTGGTCCTATTATAAATTTTCAACTTATTATTTAGTTTAATTTTTTTTAACCGAAGAAAGTGTTTAATTTTTAAGTTATTATATTATCCATTATTATATGTCAATTTATTATAATTTTAAATTTTTAGAATTTTTTTTTTCATCTGATATACCATATTTTAAAAAATTAATAAGATTATTACATTATGAATTAAAATAACTATTATATTTATTAAAGTTGGATTTTAAAATATTTTATTGTAGTATTTATGATTTTTGTAGTTATTTATTTTCCCAAATATTAAGATTGTTAATTAAATAATCTTCTAGTCCATCCAATACTTCTTTGTATAAATTTTTATTTAACTGCTCAATGTTTTTTATATACTATTAATTTTTGTATATTATACTTTATATTAAAGATTTAAGGTGTTAAAATTCCGCAGAAATGTCTAAATTATAAATATGTTTGTTATTTTTATCTTATTTTTAATCGTTTGGACTCAGCTATATTTCCTAATTTATTTCAGCAGATAAATTATTATTTATACTTTAATAATTTTCAAAAATTATTTAAATAATCAAAGTAATGGTATTACAAATTTAAAATAATTTTGGAACTTCTATGGATTAATTTAAATTTTCAAAAAATATAGCTTTTATTGCTATTAATTCTTACAGAAGTATCTATAAATTCTATGGAGGTTCTTCTAATTAATCTATCTAAAATAAAATCATTTTTTAATATTTTTCTATTAAAAATAGTAATAAGTTACATAAGTTAGTCTATCTTATGATAAATATTCACCATATTATTCAGATTTTTCTATCTGTCTCTAAAACAATGTTTATTTACTAATTATTGTTTGTAATATTTTAGGCTGGATTAATTAATAGAATTTGTCAATGCATCGTTTAAGTTAATAAATTTTAAACTTTTATACTAAATTATTTTAACTATGAACTAAAGAATTAATTTATTTTGGTATTTAAGCATTTTTTTCTATTAATTTTTAAAATTCTATTTTAATTTTTTAATATTTTTTTTCAATTTCAAAAAACTACTTTAAATTAATTTTTAAATTAGATTTTAATATATCATTTATTCTTTATACTAATTTTTAATATTCTAAAAGTGTATGCTTATTAAATTAAAAAGTAAAAAAATCATAAAATTTTTATAAATATATACAATATTATAAAATTTACCTGATTTATACCAAGATCTTACTTTTATAGAAACTTATTTATTTTCTGATCTACATAATGTGTTTGCTTAGATAAAACAATTATATTATTTAATGTAATGATAATTTATTAAGGAATCTTGATTTTTCTTTTATTTTTATACAATATCTATTTTAATTCAAAAATGCATTATTCAAAGTAACTTTTATAATCATTATTTTCTTCTTAATAACTAGTTGTTAAAATGATAATTTGAATGATTATATAAATAAATAATGCTAATAGTAAGTTACTTATTAATAATTTGTTTTTTTATATTCGGCTGCAAAAGATAGTCTTTTAGTATTTGAATAAATTTTTAAAAATCTTTACATTTTTATTCAATTTATAAAATATCTTGCATTTTACTAAAAATAAGAAAGTTTTCCATTATATTTTGTTATTTATTAGAAATTAATTTACAAATTTTATCTTTTTATTGCTATAGCTATTCATTATAGAGATCTAAATCTTAAGAGGACTATATTTTTTTTTAAAATTAATTTTCAATTTATTGTAGCTCACACATTTAATCCTCTAAACTTATTAATTATTGTTTTAATATTTTTTTATTTTCTTAATCATATGTCAAAAATGGTAGCTAAACTATTTTAAAAATACTCATTACTAATTTTATAATACTAATATAAATTACCTTTTTCTATATTTTTAAAAATTTATTATTCTTAATTTTACCAATTTTTAATAAAAATTTCAAGTTATTATATTTCTGATTCAAACATAAATTTATTTTGTATTAAACTTTTATATTAAATTTGACTCATATTATCATTATAATCATCAACTTATTAATTATTAATATTATATTTTTAATTGTATATTTTTATTTCTTTTTCTTTTTCATCAATATCAAATTGAGAAAATTCACTTTCTTCATCGTGTCCTTAATTCATTTTTATTTTAATTTATATTTTGTAAAAAATTTGGGTTGGTATTTTTTTTTAAAAATTCTAATTAATTAATTAAATGTATTAGTTTTAACACAACAATTTTACTATTATATTAAAAATTAAAATAATAATATCTAAATTTTATAAAACAATATAATAATATTTTTTTATATGATAAAATATTATAATTTATATTTTATTTATCCTAAATTATTTTTTTCATATTCTCAAATTAAATCTTCGCTATAATTAGATTGTTGGAATTAATTATTTTAATTATTATTATTTGAGTTATTATTTCCACTGCTATTAAACTAATTTTGATTCTAATCTTAAAAGGATTTGGAAAAGTTGTTTTAGTTTTAATTTTAGTTGTAATTATTTTATTAGCTTCCAAAATTTGAAAAATCACTGAAATCTGAGAAACCTTTTGAATTATTTGAACTTGTACTTCCAAAATTTGAAAAATTAGAAAAATCAGAGAAATTGTTATTTTAATTATTATTAGAGATATTTCCTGTAGTTTAGTTTTTTTATTGTGTGTATTATTAACTTTGCTGCTGATTTTAGTTGTTATTAGTTTAATTATTAGTAGGTCCACTACCAAATGTAAATGCACTATTTTTTATATAAATTTTTAATATTTATTGATTTAATACTTAATTTAAATATATAAATGCATATATTATACTATTATTATTTACCTTAAATTCTCAATTTTTTTATTTTATTCTTTTACAGGAACAGCTCCTTAATCAGTAAACCTGATTTTTTCTTTTAATGTGAAATCCTACACTTTAATTTCATTTGCATATTTATTAGGATTAAGTTCTCTTTCTTTTTTTTCTTAAAATTCAGATGTTATAACACCAAAATCAAAGGCATCATTTCTATCTCTGAAAGCAACTCCTATCCAATAATATCCTCCTTTAGGATTATTTAATCTAACTGCATATCCTCTTGCGGAATCATTTGTCTTTTAAATTGCTTCTCTATAATTTTCTGGCACCTGAATTTTAAATAAACTAAAATTAAATTACAAATAATTTTAAAATATTTTTAACATCCTTTTTTAATAAATAGTTATAAACTTATCGAAATATTATTGTTAATTTTATTAAATATTTTTACAGTTAAATTTGCGAATTCTTTTCCATCTTAACTTACAAATCTAATGTGTTGCTGATGATTTTTTTCTATTACTTTAATTCCTCCCTCCCAAATCATATTTGTCCAGTCATTTAAAAAATATCCTTTACTTTAAGATAAAGGAGGTATTTAAAATATGCAAACTCCTAAATTTTTTTATAATTAAACGTATTCTATACCTTCCATTTTTAATAATTTTTCTTGATTTTTTATATATAGTATTTATTAATATTTTATTTTATTTTTAATAATTTAATTAAAGATTATTTATAGTAATATTCAGATATTATTCTTGGTTGTAATCAGGTATTAACTACTTAATAATTTATTATTATAGAAGATTGAAAATTTGAAAAAATTTGAAATGACTTATTTGCACTAATTAGGTATAATAATAAATGATTAGTTATTGGTATTTTTAAAACAATTAAATTAAAATTTAAATATATATATCATTATATATATTTTAATTTATTTGATAATATTTATAATCAAGTAATAATAAATTATATTATTTAAGAATATATAATAATTATAATATAATTATAATCAATTAATTTGCTAGATTTCAAATAAATTTAATTAATTTAATAATTATTATTGACTTTGTGCTACAGACATAAAATTTTATAATTTATGTGGTAGTAAGAAATAGAAAACAAAATTTAATAAAAATAGCAAAAACAAAAAATCCAAAGCAACTTTTTTACTATAAACCAATGAATAAAAGTAAATAAAAAAATTAATAGAAAGATGAGTAATAAGTAGAAAATACAAAAAATTTAGAAGGCTAGAGATAAAGTACATTTATATTTTAAAAAATTGAGCTTAATTAATAAATTATAATATACAGTTTTAATACAAAATATTACTACTTTTCTTGAACATCAAATATTAAATTATTTTTTTATCAGACACAGCAAATAGTTAAGTTTCTAACTTCAGTATATTAAAAAATTTTAATGAAGATTAACCAATTTTACTATATTCACCCTAAGCATAATAGCCATCTTTTATTACTGAAAATTTAAGATTAAAAAAATATAATGTAAACTAATTAAGTTTTAATTAAAAAGTATAATATAATAAATTTTATTTTAAAATTTTTACAGAAAAGTTAGTTTTTATTAGAATAAAAGTATAAAGATGGTTTTGAATAATACAAAAGGCTTAATACTGAAGAAAATAAAAAAATAAGCATGTATCCATTAAAAACTATGGATTAAAGGAACTAAATTTTATAGTAAAAAATTGATAATATGGAAATATAATAAAAAAGTGCT
Organism: Pseudocohnilembus persalinus; assembly: GCA_001447515.1. Taxonomy (NCBI): domain Eukaryota; phylum Ciliophora; class Oligohymenophorea; order Philasterida; family Pseudocohnilembidae; genus Pseudocohnilembus; species Pseudocohnilembus persalinus. The sequence goes on from LDAU01000065.1 coordinate 97,887, forward strand.
TAAAATTTTAGGATTAAAAAAAATATTTTTAATTCATTAGAAAAATTTCCTTAATAAAGGTAATTTTTATTTATTTTTTATATTAATTTAATAAAAAAAGTTAAAATTATAATACTTAAATTGTTTTTAATAATAGTACTTTAAATGAAGGAAAATTGAAGTAAAGAAACACAAATAAAAGCTTAATAGAAAATGAATCATAGAGCAATTTCAAGACTTTTAAAGAGATTGCCGATGATTATGATAAAACATTTTAATAAATGCAAATGGAATTTCTATAAGAAAAATAATAAAGAGGTTAAAAAATAAATTAGAGAAAAATAAAAACTGTAAGCTCAAATTACAGAAATTTGAAAGATAAAACGCCTAATTTACTATCATAAAATTAAACAAGAACTTAGTTTTTTAATCAATTTTACTAATCATAAGGAAACTAATTTTTTAAAAGTATGACTCCTTAAGCCTCAAAAAATTAATAAACTAATGACAATTTTTATAGTTAATTTAAGAAAGAGTAGGAGTAAAAAAAGATAAAGAATATAAATTAAAAGGCTAATTCAACAAGGTCTGGCTTTTATTAATAATAAAATTTAAAAAATTTAATGATATAGACTTTTACTTCTAACTTTAGAAATGAAGATAAAAAATAAGCATTAGCTGATTAATTAGACCATAATTATAATTAAATGAATTAAATTAAAAATAATGCAGAATTTAATAAATAATTTTTGAATAAAAAGTATTATTCTAATTTTTATTCTAATGTTAAGAACTACGATAAAATTAAATAAATTACAAAGTAATAAAAATAAAAAATAAATAAAATTTAATTTATTTTTATTTTTAGTTGTATTAAATAAATTTATTTATAGGGTAAAAGAAAAAATTTAGAATTCATAAATTGATTAAGAAAAAAAAACAATTAAAGAAGAATTGCATCAAGGTATATTAAATTTTTTTTTTACCATTTGATATTTTTAAATTCTAACTTTAAACTTAAAAAAAAATTGGTATTATAATTTAATAATAATATATCATTTATTATTTAAAATTAGCAAAACCTTAATATTTAAATTATGATGCTTTAAATAGTGAAAGAGATAAATGTTAAGAAGTAGAATTTGATAATTTTGATGATTAATAAGTGTTTGATTGGAACTTATAAGATTGTCGATAATTACTTAACAGACCAACTATAAGAGAAGGCTCATCGCTTACTTATTATAAAGATAAGTTATATTTATATGGTGGCTTTTCAGAAAAACTGAAAGATGATCTTTTTGAATATGATATAAGTAACAATCTTTGAATTAAAAAATGTATTTATTGTTTTTGTTATATTATTATTAATTATTTTATAAAAATAGAAAAAAATTCTTGGAGACAAGTTAAGTTCGATTTAAAATAATTGTCAATTCCGATAGAAAGTCGAATGGGACATACTGCAAATTTATATGGAAATCAATTAATTATTTTTGGAGGCGAAGGTTAATATAATGAAAGAATAAAAAGTAGAAATAATTTTAATGATATTCTTCTATTGGATTTAGAAAATTTTAGTTGGAGCAAATTGCACACTAGTGTTCATATAATAGAACACAGAAGAAATCATGCAAGTACAATTTTTGGTAATAATTTATTTATAATTGGAGGGGTAAATAATTCTGAAGAATACTTAAATAATGTTTAAGCTGTTAATTTGGGTAAAAATCAATCATTTTAAATATAATATTAAAAGTGGGAATTTTTTTTTTTATAGAGAATGGAAGAGTTAAAAACTATGAAATCCCTTAATTTAAAAAAGGAATAGCTTTTCATACTGCTATGGCTTGTTATAAAAAAATATTTAATCCGGCTGGAAAAAAAAAATAACACCAGGTATAATTGTTTAATTTTCATTAAAAAAAATATATTGTAATATTTTTTAAGGTAAAAGAAGAGGGTATTTATATTTTTGGTGGTAAAAATTAAAGAGGGAAATGCTATAATGATTTATACGTAGCTAAATTAGGTATAAAATAATTATTTTTTTTTATTAACAAAGTGACTCAAATAATATTGTGTGTAATTTTTTGACTTTAAAATTAAATAAACAGATGAGAAATAAAAAATATTTGAATGGAAAATGATAGATATTTAAGATTAGAAACCAGAACCTAGATTTGGGCACACTATGAACTATTTATCATCAAGCAACTCATTGATTATAGTGAATAATTATTTTACTAAAATATAAATTAAAATAAATAAATATTAAATTTAATAAATAATTTAAGTATGGTGGAAAAGATAATGATGGAAATTTTTATAAAGATTTCTGGGTTTTTAGACTTTATTATTAAAAATGGATAAAATTAGATGTGTAAGGGGAGATTGAAAGAAATCGACATTTACATTGTTCTGCCATAAATGATACAAATATTATGTACGTATTTGGTGGAATAGATTCCCATAAATTGGTTTCATGGAATTTATATAAAGTTAACTTTTAAAGTAATTAATTTTTATAACTAATAATATATATAAAAATAAGTAAAAAATTATTTTAATAGATTAAATTAGCAAAAAAAAGAAATAAATAGAAAGTTAAATTTAAAGTATATAACATTAAAGATAATCTATTATGAGATCCCCTGTAATGAGTAAGTTTCCTTCATTTAATATTTCATAAGAAGAATTAACAGTACCAGTTTAATTAAAAAGCTATTTCGAATTTACTAATGTTAATAAAAGAAGCAATAGATAATATAAGTGAAAATATAGAAATAATATTTAAATTTAAAAAGATTATTTTCAATTTAAAGAACTATTTTCAATACATATATATACATATTCATATGAATAAATAAGATAATATATTATATTATAATATTTATTTTTAATTTACAGCTATAATTTTTAATTTAATTTGTGTATAATAAAATTATATATTTATAGTAGAATTTTATAAATTACATGTATTTATATAGAAGAATTTATATTTAATCAATTGTATGAATTTGATGACATGGAAGTTTTATGAGTTTTACTAGTTGACTGTTTTTCATTTTATTTTTTTGAACTAGACTGATTTGAGGTTTAATATTGTTAATTATTTTACATTTATTAAGATTATTTATTTATTAATTAATTTGCATAAAATTTTTCCATGAAATTTTAGACTTAATTTAAATAATATTAATTTTTTGAGCCTTGAATATCTAAATTTTTGTTTGAATATGTTTATGCTTATTATGTCATTTATTATATTGGAGTATTAAATGGGATTTAGGATTTATTTAAATTTTAAGATTATTTGCTTAAGTTCAATTATCTTGTTGCTAGTACTTATTAATTTTCGATATAGTAATCAAAATCAAATGTAAAAATATTAAGAATTTCAAAATATGAACCTTGTCCATCCATTTTTTCCTTAAACTAAAAAGGTTAACACAATGCCTTTAATTTTAAATTATCAAAAGTTTTGATATTTACAATTTGCTTATCAAAAAATTTATGTAAATTTAATTATAATAATATTTTTGTAAATGAATTGTCAGGAAAAATATAAGGAATTCCTTCTCTTATTATATATTCTTTCATTTATTAAAAATCTAACCCTAATAACTTTGATAATCCTTCATTTATTCCTAATATATATGTATCAATTGTTTAATTTATTAAATTTAATTTTTAATGAGTGTATATATAAAATGGGTATGCTTTTGCTAGTTCTAATATTTGATTTGCTTTTTCTTAAAATTTTTTACTAAATTCTTGCACAGAAAGTTCCAATAATTAATTATTTTTATAAAGCTCTTAAACTTAAACAGAACTTAATCTAAGAAATATTATTAAATTTAAGTTTAATATATAGATTAATTTTTAATCAATTATAATACCTTTTTTATTTTTATTTTTCTAATAAATGATTTAAAGTATAAATTTCTTAAATAATATAGTTTGGGCATTTTATACTTAGTTCTTCAATTTCTTATTAAGTTACAATTTATTTTTATTCTCCACCTAAAATAAGACATTCTAATAACCCTAATTATGGCTTTATTAAAATCTGAATTATTTGCTTCCATTTGTGAATAGAATTTATTTAAAATTCCTATTTAAATATTTTTTACTTATTTAAGTTTGAAAAAATAGAAAAAAATTACAATACAAGCTTATTTAATTTTATGATATAAAAATTATGAATGTTTTTATCATTTTTTATTAGCTGTTATTTTTAAAAAATTTATTATTTAATTTTACATTTTAACTCGAAATCAAAGGAGCATTAAGTAGTGGAAGAGGTATATCTCCTGAAACACAGTAGAAATTAGGTTCATTTTTAGATTTGTAGTCAATAAACCGCAATATATTATAATTTACTAATTTTTTTTCATTTTTACTAATTGAAATTTTCACTTATAATTCTTTTTAAGTTTCTAAATTAGATTTTTAATCTTCATATTTATTTTCAAATTCATCAATAGAAATATTTTACTTGCTGCTCGAATTAATTACATTATTTGTGATGTTTATAGATGGTTTTCTTCTTTAAAATCCTTATTTTTAAGGAGTTTTAATTGTTTAAGTATGTTAATTTTATTGGTCCATTTTTTATTTAATAAATATTTTGTTTTTTTATTTTATTTTTCTAATTAAATTAAATTATAATGTTTCCTTTCATTCCACATACACTCATATTGTAAAACTAAATGGAATGTTTATAGACTCTTTTTAAATTATATGTATTAAGTATAGTAAATTATTCATTTATATTCATATATTCTGATTGAATATGATTAACATATTTTCCATATTTATTTTAAAAAATTTATATCATATTTAAGACTTATTTATTAATTTAAAAAAAGTTTAATAAATTTTATTTTAAAAAATGAGATTATGATCGTTTTATTATATATATAATTTAATATTAAATTTTTTCATTATTTTTTTTAATTGTTCATTGCTAAATTTATAGAATAATATAAAGATTCTTTTTAATTTAAATATTATTTGTATACCTTTAATTAAATTTAATATAAGAAAATAAAAATAAAATTCTGTAAAATAAAATTATTAAAATATAAAAGGTAAGCACAATGTAGCTAACAGGAACATATAAAAGATTCCCTGAAGAATTTTTTGAAAAAGAAACTATACCTTTTGTAAGCTAACCATTAGATTTAGACGTCAAAATAAAAGAATATAAAAATTAAAAAATTATAGACGCTTTATAATAGTATAAATAAAAAGTACCAATATTTAGATAAATTAGAGGAGATGGAAATTGTTTTTATAGAGCCTTTTATTATTATTTATTTGAATTAATTCTTTTGAAATCTTCCGAAAATCAGTAGTATTTAAAAGTATTAAATGATTTATTGAAAGATTGTAGGTAATAAATAGTATTTATTTATAAATTGACTTGTTTTCTACCAAATTTAATAAAATTGTCTGCCATAATCTTTATGTCAAATAATCTAATATTTTTGTTAATATATTATTTTTTTATTACTCAAGTGTCAATTACAACTTAAATAATGTATGTTATCTAGAATCTTTAGAAAAAGAAAATAAAATATAATATATTGGGAAGTACAATTTGGGTTATATTATAGGTGATTTTTTGGTATATGTTTTACATGAAGGTAATAAAAATAAAGAATAAATAAAATAAAAATTTGAGTATGTAGTAAGAAATTACCCTATTTTCGATTTTGCATGTATTTTATATATAAGGGCTTTAGCACTTAAAGGTCTGAAATAATTTGAATCAGAATATGGACCTTATTATTTAGGTAATTATTGCTTTTACTAATTTTTGTTAAGTAAAATTATTTTAAACTTTATAAATTTATATAATAAGGAGATGAAGAAAAAATCATAAAAACCTTTGGATAAGAGGCTGAAGGAGTTATTTTTAGATTAATTGCAAAATAATTAAACATAAGTTTATAGATATATGGGTTTTAATAATCAGAGAAAATTGAAGAAGAATTTGGATAAGAAAATCCAATTATTTAGGATATAATTAATTTATTTTTTAGACCTGGTCATTATGATCTAGGATATTTAAAAGAATATGCATAATAATATTTTTAGATAGAAATGAAAAATTAATAGTAAAATTAAATATAATAGTCCTAAAATTAATAATAAATACAAGTTGGAAAAAAGTTATAATTTAAAAAAGATGATAGCCAGTTGTAATAATAAAAATTTTAGGAAATAAGCAATTAAAAAATGGAATAATATTATTAATAAAATTATGTATAGCCAAATAATTCTAATAAATTATAATAAAGTTAATAAGTTTAATAATAGAAAGAGAAAAATTACCAATTATAATAGTAATAACTAAATTAATAAAATTAAACATTAGGATAACAGTTGTAATAAATTCCTAGTCAAAATTTACAGAATACTCAGAAACAATAAGATAAGGAATAAAAATTTTAGTACTATAATAAGTATAAATACTATGGGGTTTTAATATTATGTACATTATATACAAATTTTTTTCGTCATAAATGAAATAAATAAATATAAGAAAAATTTTTTATAGTTTACAAAAATTTAAAATTTATATATAAGATTATAAATTTTAATTTATTTTTAAACCAATATGTTATTTATAAAATAAAATATATTAATTGATGGTTTAATTTAATAAATTATGTTTTTATAAATATTTTGAATATTATTTTTTTTAATTTTTTAAAAACATCAAATAATTAATGTATATATTTAAAACCCCTTTTGTAATAATAGTATTGCCCTCAATATGCTTCATCTTAAAATAAAGACGCGTAAGAGGATTTTTAAAACAACTATTTTACTCCAAAACAGGAATTTCAAATTTAATAGCAGGATTATTAAAAAAGAGTGAACATGTAAAACTCAGTAAAATACACATAAATTGAGTTATAAAAATAAAATAATATGTAGATGTTATAAATTAATACACCTAATAGTAATTAAAATCTTACTGAGAGGTAAAATGATAACTATATAATAAACATTAAATAACAAAATTAATCAAATAATAAATCGACTAAAAGAGAAAAATAAAAAAATCAAGGGATTTAATAAGATGCTGATGATAATAATAAGGTAATATATTTTTAAAATGATGACATTTTAGTTTTATATACTTTTGTTTATAAATTTGTATAATAAGATTTGCTGCTGCTGCACTTTGATATGATAAAGACCTTCTATTCAATTTTGAGATTCAAAATAGAAATGATTAATAACTATATATTTAATATTTATAAATTTGTATATCTATTCAGAATTAATTAATATATATTGTAATTTTAATTCATAATTTGACGAAAAAAGTATTTTAATAAAAACATATTCAATTAAAAATTAAAAAATTATAAAATAAAAAAAAATAAAAAAATCTACAAAATAAACATATGGTTCAATATTAGAATGATTACAAATCCACTTTCCCCTATCTTTTTAAAAATAAAAACTCTTAAAAATGTGTGGATTCTATTAAACCAATTGAAGAATTGCTCGAAGATGAATCAATTTCTCCCAAATATAAGGAAATAATTGAAAAAATAATAAATAAAAGTGACTTTGAATTTAAATACTATAGAGAAATTTATAATGACGAAAAAGAAGATATACCTAGGAGTTTATCCAGGTGTTTAATGGTTTGCTTATTTGAGTCAATTTTTAATAAGGTTCGAAAAAAGCCTTAAAAAATATAATATTATCTGGAGAGAGTATTAAACTTGACACAGTAATATTTATTTATTTATTTTTATATTTATAAAATGTATTAGAATTAAGAACATACGTATTTTATTATAGTTTAATTATTCAAATATGAAATTTAAAAAAAAATCAATAAATGTGAACTTAATATAAAAAATAATTTATTGTATCAATAAATTAAAATTAAAATTAATATAAATCAACTTATGAATAAAATGATGAATAATTTTATTATTTTATTATATAATTTTTTCTTATTTTTATTATAATATTTTATTATTTTTAGATAGGGTTTGGATTTTAATGAATTTAATTATCAGCTTTAGAAAAAATTTAATTTTTAAAATTCTTCTTATTATTTGTTTTCCGATTTTTTGAAATATTTGATATATAATGATGAGGTGGACTTACAAACATTGCATAAAAAGCTTCTTAAATTTTTTAATGATTATCCCATATTTGATTATACTTGTTATTTTATGTATAAAGCCATGTTAAAGAATAGATCAATAACATATTAAAATAGATGTAAAATATTAATAGTTTTATTTATACTTATATATTTAAATAATTATAGGTAATCTTAAGGGATTTAAAGTTATTCTATAACATTTACTTGACAACATAAACATTAAAGCTAGTATAAATATATATGATATAGAGTGTGAATAAATTAATAAAAGTGATGATGTTTTTCATGATATTAATATCATGAATTCAGCTAATAAAACCTATATATTTTACTAAGATGAATAAGCTATAGGTTTCGACATAGATATAAATTTATTTGTGAAAAAATTAGAAAATAAGAATTATATTAAAAGTGGATAATAAAAAAAAAATTATATTAATTATCATTTTCATATTTATGGTGAAAAAAATTTAATAAAAATAGATAATTAAAATAACATTAATAACAATAATAATAATAACAATAATAATAACTCTGACAATAGAAAATAATTAAATATCTAAAAGTTAAAACAAAATATTATGAAATAATCCTATAAAACAAAAATATTGATTATTTTCTTAATCATTATAGTTTTATATTTTAAAATATCAATTAATAATATTGCAGTAATACTTCCATAAATACTATAATAATTGTGATGAAAAGATAATTTTTTAATTAATTTATATTTAATAATACTATAAAATGTATATAATAACTATTTTTTTTTCAAAAATGGAAAATTACTTTTATTATATATATATATTAATTTACTAAAAATCATTGTTGTTATTAAATATTTTCTTTTAATGGACATTCCTAAAATAAATAATTAATTTATATAGAAAATATAAATAAATTTGATAGAAATTATTTTTTACTAAATCATCATCTATAATAGAAACTCTTTACTTACTGTTACTTTCATCATGTTGACTAGATTAACTAGAGTTGGTATTATTTTCACTTACTTTTTTTTCTTAATTTTATTCCTATTCCTGTAAATTTTCTTCACTTTATAAAGACTATTGTATATTATTATTTGATTCAGGTCCATCTGTCTAAGTATCTTCATTAGAATCTTCTTTGATTTCATTCTATTAAAATTGTTCTAAATCATTAAAATCATCCATAAATTACACTTCTTTTTTATTTTCTGAATCTTCATTCTTTTTTTAAAATACATAAAATAAATTCATAAATTAAAATAAATATTACAATATTAATTTTTATAATTATTATACATAAAACTGGTTATGATCTATATTTTTGAAAGGATTCGATTCATTATTTGGCATATTTTAGTCAATTTCATTTTATAAGGTACTTTCTTATTTGTTTTGATATTATTAAAATTATTCAATTTCTTAATTTTCTTAATTCTATTCAATTTCCTCCTGTCTTTTTCTAGAGTTCGTTAATTGCTTTTGGTATTCTAATAATTTTAAAAACATGAAATAATTTAAATAAATATTAATTTTTTAATATGTTATTTTTACTTCTTAATTTAAGTCTTTCTAAAACTGAACTTTCTTATTTATCAAGATCACTTTAAATTATATTGTTTATTTTTTGACTATTTATTTCTGATAATTTCACCATAGTTTCACTATTATTTTTCTCATAAAAGTTTTTCTGTTCTTAATATTATTCAATTTTTTTTTACCTTTCTCTTTTTTTTTTTGAAATACTGTATCTCTAATCCTAAAAACAAATAAATAAGATTATTATAAAATATTTTTTTTTTAAAATAAATTTTACCTTTTCCTGTTTTACTAATTTCTTATATTGATTTTTTTTCTAGTAAAAATCAGAAGGCCCCTATACAATTCCTTAAGATGAGGGCAATTTCAACCTAGATTTATAAACGCTACTATTTCCCATATCCCATAAATCGTTATCATTTTCGTCTAATACTTATGATAACTAAGATTTTCCCATAGACTCAAATCTTGAAATTGAATCTCTAATTTTTTTCCTTTTTTAATGCATTAATTACAAAGTTTCATGAGAGGCCAAGGTCATTTAAATTTTTTCCAAAAAATAAACTGAAATTGGGTCTTTTAAACTATCATAATGTTCTACAGCTTTCGCGTACAATTCTAGGTAAAATTATTAATAACTAAATATAATATTTTATATTACATATATATTATTTTATTTTATTTTTGTTTAAAATATTGGATTAAAATTATATTATAAGTTTTTGATTCTAAAATTAATAAAAGTATTTTTGGTTTACCAACCAAATGGGCGATGTTTTCTGAGCTGTAATTATCATCAAACATGATCCTTTCTTCTAATTGCAAAACCTCTAAAAAATATTCTTTACTTAAAGGCTCAACTGTTTTTCTTAAAGATAGAATATAGTTTATTCTATTCATTTCTTTCTGTTCATCAATTGGCTGATTACCAGATTTTTGGCTTTAATTATTTTTGTTATTTTAGCCGCTTTTATACCCAGCGGGGGTAAAATCTACTATTGATTTTTTAATTTGATTTTTCATTTTTTAATTAGAAATTAATAAATATTCTATTTGCACTAGTTTTTATAAATATTTAGATTTTTAATATTTTTATTTGTTTAGAATAATTTATATTAAATAATTAAAATTTATTCAGAATATTGTGATGTTTCCTTAACTAATTCATCAGAAAGGGTTCAATTAAGAGAATTACTATTAATTACTAGGTGATTGTGTGATATTTTTTTTATTAATAATATTATAGTCTAATATAAAATAAAATATTCATATGATATTTTCTTATTTTAAATAAATAAATAAAACTTATTATAGAATTTAAATATGATATTATTTGTTTTTTTTTTTAAATTTTATGATTTTTAATAAAATAAGTCATTCGTTATTTACTTCGTCTTCTTCTTCTTCATCTTAAAATGATAAAACATTCAAAGCTTTTACTTTATTATTTTTAGAAGGCTTACTTTTACTAGAATTTTAATTTATTTAATTATTTATATTGTTTTTTTATTTATTGCTGTCATTTTTAGATTTTTAACTATTTTATTAAACAGATTCCTCATCTATACTTTATAAATTATCTAATTTAATTTGTTTTTTTATTGGTTTTGTTCTGAATCCGAATGTAGTTTTATTCTTTGTACTTATCTAAGCCAATTTTTCCATGTCAGAGGATTCCTATTTTTTCTTTTCTTCTTTTTCTTATTCTAAATATTCTTCAGCTTTTTTAATTCTTTCTTCCATTATCTAATAACCTTATTTAATTATAAAAATTTTAATAACTAATATTTTTATGTAATTTTATTTTTTCTTTAAATTTAATACCTTTCTATTCTAATTCGGTTTTAAAGTTGTGTTTGCCGTAACTTTCTTTAACACTAAAAAACATAGGACCCATTTCTTACAGCCAGTAAGGGTCTACAGTAGTAACAACATGCATATATTCTTTACTAGTTAAAATCAAATCATGATAAACCTTGATAATATTTTTTATTAATAATTCAATAATTTATAAAAAAAATTTAAAATAAAATATAATTTATTATTTAAATTATTTATTACACAATAGTCTGGAGCGTAACCAAGAGTGAATAAAGCGGAGGAAGGATGGATTTTACAAGGCATACCCGTTCTGAGATTATAATAGTCCCCGATACTTTTAATTTTACATGCATTTATGAAATATGCAGATGTAATAGCTTTTCTTACGACATCATAGTTGAAGTTACAACTTGTTAATTTTAAGCCTATACAAATAAATTTTAATTATTATTAATAATATGTATAATAGAAGAATTAGAAAATTAATTAGAAAAATAAAGAATATATATTAGTACCTTATTATTAAGCAATATCTTTTAATTAAGCTCTAACTTCTCTTACTTTTCTCATAGATTTGTATTAAATAAAATTTTTTTGACACCATTCTCCACTAAAACTATGTTTTTTCCACTATTCGTAAACATTAAGTAGAGTAAGATGATCAGATTCAGGTGCAAATAACTAAAAAAAATTATTAAATTATAACAAAAAAATTTAATAAAATCGAAAATTCGATATAAAAATAAATATAAAGTAGATAATAGCAAAAATTTTTATAATTTTTTTCCATTTAATCTTCATTTTCATATAAATAAAATTTTAAATTTATTTAAACTGAAAAATTTTTTTTTTTTAAAATAAAACCTATAATTTGTTTTAATTTATAAATTTTAAGATTTTTACTTTTTCTCTAACCTAGTCACTTTCTTCTTCTCTGCCCTTGGGCCTGTAGAAAATCGAGGGAATCGATAGCATAGAAACAATTGTCAAAATTTCTTCTGTACAATTTTATTAGTCGGCCGAAATAAGCATTTTAGAAAGCGGGGGGTCCAAAGGAAATTAGGCCATTTTTTTTCCCAAGTCAGTTAAGTGTCCCAGTTCGTCCAGGCAACCCAAAACCCAAAGTTGATACATGGAATTTAAAATGGTTTCTTATGGAGGGGGGTCCATGAAATCGAATTCTAGCAGGTTGTCTATGTTTAGGGTTTTTAAAAGTAGAACTACGTTTGCTAAATTTGTTCTTTGGATTTCGGGGATGTTGTTTTCTAACATGTCTGTTCTGTAGTTCATGTCGCTGTAGAGTCTGTAGCAGACTCCAGGTCCTGTTCTTCCGGCTCTTCCTTTTCTTTGGTCTGCGTTTGCTTGCGAAATTGGAGTTATTTGTAAAGCGTCCATACCAATTTTGGGGTTATATACCTGATTAATAATTTGATTTTTAATTACTTAATTTTATTAAAAAATATTTTTGTTTTGTTTACCTTCAATTTACAGTAACCGGCATCTACGACATATCTAACTCCATCCAAAGTCAAAGAAGTCTCCGCGATATTTGTGGCAACAATAATTTTTCTATAGGGACTGTTATCGAATATTTTAGCTTAATCCTCCGATCTTAACTAAGAATAAATAGGCAAAATTAATAGAGGCGGAACATTTTCTTCTAATTCATCCATTTTTTACTGTAATAACGCGCAGGTACATTCAATATCTTCTTGTCCAGTCATAAAAATTAGTACATCTCCTTTATCTTATTAAATATGAATTTCAATTGTTTTTTTTACAGCCGCGAAAACGTAATCTCCAGCTGCCGCTTTATCAAATTAAACTCTTACAGGAAAAGTTCTTCCAGGAATTTTAAAACAAGTTGCGCCTCCAAAAAACTCAGAAAATTTATCGGCCTGATTTAAATTATTAAATTTTTAAATTATACGTAATAAATTTTAATTTTTGATTATCTTATTTTCAATTATAATATTTTTAATTTTAATTACATTCATGGTAGCCGAGGTAATAATAATTTTTATATCTCTTCTTCTTTGGGCTACTTTTTTCAAAATACCAAATAAAACGTCAGTATTCAATGATCTTTCATGAGCCTCATCCATAATAATTGCACTGTACTAATCTAAATCAGGGTCATTTAATGATTCTCTTAATAAAACTCCATCAGTCATATATTTAATTTTTGTTACGCCCTTAAAATTTTATTTAATAAATAGTGAATTTAAATTTATAGAAAATTTTTATATTTACAGATAAAATTAATATTAATAAAAAGTTAGTTTTCTCTAAATAAAAAGAAATTTATTTTAAATTTTCTTTACCTTAGTGGTATTATCTTCAAATCTGATAGAATAACCACATTCTTTTCCCAGTTCTACGTCCATTTCTTCGGCAACTCTTTTTGCAACTGAAACAGCAGCAACTCTTCTAGGCTAAAAAATTTAAATACAAACTTAATTAAAAAAGTATTTTGGTCCACTCTTTATAAGAGTATAAAGATGAATACAAATTTTTTAACAAAAAATATAAATATATATATATAATTTTAATAATCAGTATTTATTTATTAAATATAAAAAAAGTATCTAATTTACTTGTGTACACCCTATAATTTGCCCATTAGAGCAATATCCTTCTTCTTACAGATACTAAGTTAACTAGGTGGTTTTACCACTTCCTGTTTCTCCTACTATAATGATAACTTTGTTTTAAGCTATGGTCTAATTTAATAAATTTAATTTTATATATATAAATTTATTTATTTATTTAATTTTCTTTATATTATTAAATATTATTTATTAAAAATAAATTACGGCCATTAGTTCATCTCTAACAGTATACACTGGTAAAAATTCTCTTTACTATTTAAGAGACTTCGACATTGCAAAATCGGAAACTGCTACATTTTTTTTGTTAAATGAACTAGAATAGGCATTAGATTTTTTATAATCAACTTCTCCATCTTCGCCTATAATTTGTTCATCCATTTATTCTTCTTCTTCTGAAATTAATAAAATATAAAGAATATATATTTATAATTTTTTCAATTTATTTTTAATTATATATTTTATATTTAACCTTATTTTTCTTCTTTTATATTTAAGAGATTTCCCATTCTGGTCCCAGACATTCTTAATTTTTAAGCTTATTTTTACCTTTCTCTAATTTCTCTTTGGTTTCTTATAGTTTTTGAACCTTTTTTTGCCAAAAGTGCCATGTCACAATTTGGATCCTTAACTATAGAAACTTGTTCTAATTATTTAGTATATATAGTTTTTCCATCTAAAAAAGGAGGTCTAAAATCGTGAACCATTAATGTGACTCTATTATCATCCTATTCTTCTAATGATTATTATTAATTTTAGATTTGGAAAAAACCTGATTACATCATTCTATTTTGCTATTAGATTTTTTAAATTATAAAATTAGAAATTTTAAATAAAAATATAAAAAATTTAAGATTAATAATACCTCCCACATGCTGTTTTCTTGATTAAATTGATTTTATTTTGCAGAAACTCCTTTTTTTTATTTTAAGTTGTCCATTTATTACTCCATTGCTCTAAATTTATCAGAATCTCCAACAAATAATTAATCTTCTCTATCCTCAAAAGCCTGCCCTCCTTCTTCTTAATCATACCAATACCTTTTTTAAATAAAAAATTTTAATAATTTTTTTTAAAAAAATATGAAATGATTAAAATTTTTTATTTTATTATTATTAAGCTACCTATCAGCATTTTCATCATTTTCAGCCCACTCAAATTTCGAGTATTCATCTTTATTTTCGAAAACAAGTTCGTCATTTTTTGTTTTAGTTTCGTTTTTTACAGTTTTTAATTTAGGTTCAGGTGCTTTAAATTCCTGCTTTTATATGCTGGCCCCCATAGTACCTAAAAATAAAAATTTAAATTTTAAAAATTTGGATAAAAAAGAATTATTTCAATCTAATACTGATTTAAATTTTTTATTAAAATTTTAAATATTTAAATATAATAATGATAAAAATAAAGTTGCTATTTTTACCTTTGAATTCTACAGGACCTCCATATGAAATGTTGAAAACTGGATTAGATTTGTCTGATTTTCCGTATTTTTAGGAATTTCTTTCATATTTATTTTCTGGCAGCTTGGATCTAGATCTTGACCTCGAAGGTTCTCTTGAAGTATAAGCTGTTGTTTATTTGCTGTTTCTGTAATCTCTGTCACTATTTCTATCTCTTGATTATCTGTAACTGCTTTATTTATCTCTATCGGACATTTTGATTAATTTAATTGGATTAAAAATATTTTATTTTTAAAAAATTTGTCTATATATTTTTTTTTATTTGATTAGGTTTAGTTAGATTTCTAAATATTAAATTATAATAAATAATAGTTTTTAATAAAAAGTAAGTATACTAGGATAGAATTAACTTTTCATTTTATGTCATCGATAGAGCGGAAAAAAATAAAAAAATATGTAAAATTATACATACTTAAAATAAATCATTTATTTATTTATATTATATTTTAAGATAAAATATTATAAAAATATATTCTTATTTTAAAAACTATTTAATTTAAATTTGGTTACATTATTTTTAATAAAATACTAGAATTATTATAATTACATTTATAAAACTCTTTTATCTTATTTAATTAAATTTTTTTGATGAAATCAATAAATAACTTAATTTTTTAAAAGAAAATTATAAAATTATAAATAAATCAAATCTATATAAACAATATATTGCATAATAAATTATTTTTAGTAAAAATGTTTCCATGGGAATAGAAAGAAGATAAAAAGGACACTGTATCAGAGTTTTTAAGAAATAATAAAAAATATGATCATGAAAAATAATCTTTAAGAAACGATTAAAATTCTTAAAAATACAAAAACTAATAAAATAATGAAATAAATATATAAGATGATGAAATTAATCCATTTTACGACAAAAGAAATAAAGAAGTTAATTAAAGGGATTACTAAAAGGTACATAAATAAATTTATTTAAATATATTATAATATAAAATTAGAATAATTAAATATGAAATTAATTTTTTTAATAAAAATAAGTTTTAAAAAGAAGAAAAAATAAAAGAAAATTAAAAAAGGTAAGCAATTATAGACCAAGATATTTTAAATTTAAAGAAATAATAAGAAAAAGAGAGAAAATAAATGCTAAAATAAAAGTAAGATAAGTTTACTAATGATAAAAATTCATTTTTTTTAGGAGGTGGCGAAAAATAAAATAAAAGCAGAAATTCTAGTGTGTCCCCGTAATATGAATACAGAAAATAACATGTGCATAATTATAATTATGAAGGAATTTAAAATTAAGATATTTTTGGAAATTAAAGTCAAGTTGGAAGAAATAAAGTAATGAAAGATGGAAGAAATTATGCCTAAATTTTAAAAGAATAAGTATTTAAATTAATTAATTAACTTAAATATTTATTTTTAAAATTTATTACATTATTTTATATTATTAATTTTAAAATATTCACTGCTCTATATTTATGTTAATAAATATATACAGATAGAAGAAAATGAGAGGCTTAAAAAAATTAAGAAGTAATAGTAAATAAAAGATGAATAGAAAGCTAACCAAAAATATTTATAGTCAAATTATTATGGAAAAAGGTAATATGCTATATAGATATAATGTATAGAAAAATAATAGTTTGTTATTAATTGGAATATATTTATTAATTATAATTATAGGAATGGAGGTGAAGCACCTATTGATTAAGAAAATAGAAGTTACATAAAAAAATTAAAAGAAGTATAATTTGATGATAACGTAAGTTAAGTTGAAACAGAATAAAATCTAAAATCTAAAAGCTTTAAAAATTTATAATAATATTAGTAAAATTTTGAAAAAAATGATTAAAATTATAAAGATATACATGAATCTAACCATATAGATTTTAATGATAATGATATAAATTAATAATAATATAAAAATGAATCTAAGGACTCATTTAGTATTTAAATTTTAATTTTATTTTATTTTGTTAATACTGATTTATAAATCTATATTATTTTTTTTTTAGAATATGAAAAATAATCTGTATATAAAGAAAGGGAAATTAAAAATTAGCCGGATTTGAAAAAAAGTATGATTTACGAACTAACGGAAAAAGATTAAATGGAAAAATAGTAAAATCTTGTGAAAAAATAATAATATTATCAAGAAATTTAAAAGTAAATAGAAGAGAAAAAAAGATAAGAAATGGAAAAAAAATAAAAAGAATAGTAAAAATAATAATTTCAAAATATCTTATAATTATATAATATATATATTTTCAATTTAATATTTTAAAAGCTACGAAGCTATGAAAGAGGAAGAGAGAATACAAAATGAGCTAAAAGAAATTGCCGAAAAATATTAATAAGAATAAGAAAATAATAAATAAAGAGAAATTTAGTCCAATGCTTCCAAAATTTAAATAAGCAGATAAAAGAGCGAAATTAGTAAAAAAAAACTTAAGGAAAAGGAATTTTTGGAAGAAACATAAAATAATGATACTTTAATTTCTAGAAAGAATTCTGAAACAGATTAGGAAAGAATTTAATCATAAATAAAACAAGAAAAGCTTGAGGGAAATTAATTAAATTAAGAAAAATAAAAAAAATTGGAATAATAATAAAATTAAGTTAATTATTATAATAACAGCACAGAAAATGAACATTTTTAAGATTTATATAAAAGCTAATAATAAAATGAAAATGGAATTTAATAAGAAAATTAAAAATACTTTAATCCTTAAAATTATTAATAAAATTAATTTTGTACTTATGAGAACAATAATAATAGATAGATATAAGTTTAGTAAAATGGGAGTGATATATACTAATTTTATTAAAAAATTGAGTATTAAGATAAATTAGCGAAATAAAAAAATTAAATTGATTAAATTACAGAGTAGCTACAAAATTAAACTAGTTTGTTATAGGTAATTAATAAATCAAAATTATTAAAGTTAATAAAATTTATTTTATTATTTAATCTCAAAATAAATTTTCAGAATGAAATGAGAGAGTTAAGGAAAAATGCCTTGCTAGCTTAAGAAAGAAGGAGGATTGCATTTTAAGATTTGGAAAATTTAAAGTAAGAACTGATGAGACAAGAAATTTAGGAATAAATGAGAGCCAACGAAATTTATAATAAAAGACAAATGCTATAATTTTAACATTACCAACCATATAATAATTTATTAAAATTGCATCTTTCTAGCAATTAGCTTAGTAATGACCATACAAATTAATATTAATTTAATAAAAATTACAATAATAATTTAATAGGAAATTTTAATAATACTTTAAATAATAATATTCCCAATATGAACAAATCATTTAGTCATTAAAATTTACTTAATTCTCATAATAATTTACATAATTAAAAATATTAGCCTTAATAAGATATAATAGATTCCTTATTAAATAATAATAATAGTAATAATTTCAGAAATAATTAAAGTATGTCATAATTATAAAAACCTTAAAATTTAAACTATAAAATTGAAAGCAAGTTATCTGGTACAGGAAATGCCAGTATAACAGACAATAATTTGTAAATGATTGAAAATTTGTTACTTAGTGTAAAAAATAATTGAAAATATAAATTTATTTTAATCATAAAATATACACTTTTATTTTTATAGTTTTTTAAAAAAGTAGAATATAAAATATTGTATAAAAAATTTTTTTTGTCATTTTTTTTTCTTTTTCAAAGTTAAGGGCTAATCTTATGAAATTAAATAATATTATCCTTATTAGTTTAAGCTGTTTCTTTTAATTTATTGAAAGTGCTAAAATTATTATGTAAGTTATCTTTTAAATTAAAGCTTATTTACTATTCATATGATTTATGATATTAAACATTTTTTGAAGGCACATTAAGATTTTTTATAGCCTAATTATATTTTTTTTTTCCCATTTATTCAGTATATATTGAATCATAAATATTAGGATAAAATTTTCTTAAAAATTTTATATAAATTTTATCTATTTTATACAAAACTTCATCATAATTACCTTTAGGAAAATATTAATCAAATTGGCTAAGTCTATCAATTTCTACCATAAATTCATTTTTAATATTTTTGAATTATTTTTATTAAATATTTTAATTGCTAAAATATTAATCATTGATAGAAACTAAGCTCTTATTTTTAAATTAATGATCTTCACTTTAAAGACTTGGTTAAAAATTTAATACTTTTTATATAATTTTCTATATTTAATTAAATAAATTATAAACAAATTGTATTTTATTTACCTTTTTTTTCTTTCAAATTCAGAATGTTTTGCATTTAGTATATCCTCATTTATTTATTAAAAGCTCTTCTTATTTTATACATGCGACTTTTGATTCAAAATATAACTTAACCTGCTATTAAAATTATTAATACTACTGTTCATAACGATTGGAAAATTTGTCTATGTTACATCTTAGTATTTGTTTAAAGATTCATTATTTTAATACTTTAGTTCTTCATCAATAAAATAGGCGTCTAATAAAAAAGTTATGTCTAAAATTATTATCAATATATTTAATTTTTAAATGCATGTGAAAAGATATAAAATGATAACATTTTAATTCTTAATTTAAAATTAAATTTGTAAATTCATATTTATTTATAATAAAAGTTTAAAATCTAACCCTCTTCATTAAAGCATTCGTCTATTTATACTCTTCCATCTTATAAATATATTATTTTAGGAATACTTCTATAAAAATTAAAATCTGTATTTTCTTGGTCGAAAATTATTTAATTGTTATAAAATTCAGAAATAACGTCACATCTAAATTTTATTATTTTTTTTCTAATATTTTCCTTATAATATAGCGTATTTATCTTTTTTGTTATATTTTAAAAAGTGTTATTTCTTTATGATCTTTAAAAATAAGGATTTCTTTGATTAGGTTGATCAATTTAATACCTACCTTTATTATATTATAAAAAAAATGAATAATCTAAATTAATTAAATATACAATACCAATAGTAAGTAGTTTGTTAAAGTTCATAAAAATGTATGGACAGTTATTTGTTTGGTGAACCCAATTTTAGCATATAAAACATTTATTTGGCAACCTAATTTTGTTAAAGGCTATATCATCTTTTATTTTACAGAAATTTTGATAATCTTTGGGTGAATCTTTGATTATTTAATAAAAATTCGAAAATTCTAAATAAACAAGTCTAGATACATTTTTAGATTAAATAGTGTACTAACTCGGAAATTATAAATAAAAATTTTTTATGTCTATTTCTTAATTTCCTGATATAACAGAGATTTTTTATTCTTTAAATTATTAAGAATTTGATTAATTTCTATTTGAGCACTTAATTTGAAGACTTCCTTCAATAAGAAAATATAAGTTTGGATTTAATTTTCCTTACTCAAAAATTTTTGTTCCTGGACCTACTGTTATTTCTTTCATAGTTGCTGATAATTCTTTTAATATTTGTTCCGAGAAACCCCCTTATCTAAAAAACTTTGACTTTCCCAAAACTCTTCCATAAAAATCGATAAAAATTTCCTCTTAAAATTTTATTTAAATATAGCTAATAATCAAATTAAATAAATTTTTACTTGAAATTGACTATGGTATCGTATTTAGAACTTGTAATCCTTCTATATTTCCATTATCTTATTAATGTTCCATGTATTCTAAAGCCTTTAAAGCCATAAGTTGAGATTTTTTATTTATATTCCTTTTTATCATATACTTTGATATTTCAT
This sequence comes from Pseudocohnilembus persalinus, assembly GCA_001447515.1. NCBI lineage: Eukaryota > Ciliophora > Oligohymenophorea > Philasterida > Pseudocohnilembidae > Pseudocohnilembus > Pseudocohnilembus persalinus. The sequence continues at coordinate 119,108 of LDAU01000065.1, forward strand.
ATTTTTTTTTCTTAATAGACGCATTTTTTAATTGTTTATCTCTAAAAATAGAACCTATTGTATTTATAGCATAAGCAAAAATACCACAACTAATTAAAGTTAAGATAATTACTAAAATTTTTTCTTATTATGTACTTGGACTTATATCACCATATCCCACTGTGCTCATTGTAATAAAACTAAAATATAAGGCTTCTATGTATTTAATGTACCATTGAGAAGCCTCCATTTATTTCTGTTATATCCAAGTATCATTTTAGTTATATTATATTTCTATATGAGCTACATAATAAAATGCCAGTGCAGTATAATGAGCAACAATAAAGATTATAAAAATAAGTCTAACTAACTCATAAGTAGCATTATATTTTTGTTCTAGCTAATAATTATTATTGAATTCAGCGACTATATTTTATAAGCTCATTATTTGTATTGTATAAAATAACATGAAATATTAATGTCCACTAATATAAAATAAGATAATTCCTATCAAAGTTATTATATCAATTATTCCTTGGTACTTTAAATACTGTTTTCTTTAAAAAATTGATTTTATAATTAAAAATTTAAATTTTTGGAAAGATTTATAAATTAATTTTACATTATTTTTTCTCTTTTATATATTATTCTACCTTCTTCATAAACCCCTATATTTAAGGTTGCCAATACGTCAAGAGATATTAAGATAAAAGATATATTGGGAAATGATTGAGGCATTTATTCCCACATTTCAAATATAATTTATAAAGGAAATATAAATATAAAAATTGTTACCCATATACTTTTTAAAATACCCCAAAAATTTATTATTGGCGTATTAGGTTCCCATATTTCTAGCTATATATTTTACATTAATGAACAGTTAATTTTTATTTTATTTTATTTGGACTTTTTATTCTTATAAAATGCTGATTTATCATTTATAAGCTTTATGAATTTCGGTTTACTATGTTTTAATATCCATGTTCTTGAGTATTCTTTCATAATATTTATAAACCTTAAAATTTTCATGAAAACCTAAAATATTTGGAATTTAAATATTTTATTCAAAATAAGTTTAAATTTTGATGTTATAATTATTTATATTATTATAGATACATTGTAGATAAATATTATAATTTAAAGTTTTTATTAATAGTTAAATGATCATTTATTGGAAATATACTTAGTTTTTTAATTTCTTAATAATAAATATGCAAAATATTTTTATTTTGATTCATTTTGAAATCATATTATAATAATTATTTATAATTATTCCATATGAAAAGAATTCTAAAAGTATATTAGTTTTATATTTTTTATTATATATTTGATATAATTATAAATTAAAAATATTTTAATTACCAAAATATTTGGATACTATTAGGATTATTTTATTTAATCTAATTTTTTTATTTCGGATTAATTATATGATTTTTATTTTGAATATTATGTAAAACCATATATGCAGTAAAATTTTGGCTACTTTCTATTAAATTTATTTTCAAAAGTTCTAGCGGAATTCATAAGTGAATTTTTTCTATTTTCTTTTTATATATTAAAATTAAATTTGATATTTAGTTATATTTATATCAATACCTTTATTATCAAGGGTTTTTTAAGAATATTCCTATGAACTTATCAAATTATTTTCATTATAAAAAATTTATGAATTTTAATTTATAATTTACTCATTTTTTTAATCTTTACTGAAGTTTTAATTAGAATTATTAAATTTATCTATTTTTTAAAAATTTATTTCTTATTAATGTTTGCATTTTAAGGAACTTTTTGATTGAGAAGATATGATGCTCTGTTATACTTAAATTTAATTTAAATCAATTTAGGAATTATTATCATTGCTTAACTATATGTTTTATTCTTAATTAATTTAGCTATCAACTTGACCATTTTAATTTAAATTTTTTTATTTTCTATTTTCTAAGTTTTTATTACCATACTAATTTTCTTATAGATATTTTTAAAAAGGTTTACTATGTGAAATATTGATGTCATTTTTGGCTAACTTTGGACTAATATTTACTAAATATTCTTTTTCTGTATAAGTAGAATTATTTTAAATATTTGATTTTTATGAATCACAAATCATTTAAAGAGCGGGATTTTCATTACAAATACTGTTATTATTTTTTTACTCCATAAAATAATTAGTATGATTAACTGGATCATAAATATCACTTAGATAAGATTTCTCTAAATTCATTTTTAAAATAATTTTTTTTTAATATGAATATTTTTTTAATGATTTATATCCCTTTTATGAAAATAAAATTATGATTATTATAATTTTTTTATTTTGAAATTTTTTTTTTTTTTATATATTTTTATAAATATAGTAGAATAATAAATAAAGTATAATAAAATTATTCTAAAATTATCTTCAATATATAATAAAATTGAAGTATTTCATCAATTTAATTATATAATTATTCCATCATCTTTATAATCCCTCTCAATAATACCTTTTTCTTTCATTAAATTAAATTGTTTTTAAAATTCATCGATTTCATTAATATTTTAATTTTTTATTTTTTATTTTAAACTATTTTAACTACCATAAATTTGTTCATTTTATTCAGATGATAAAAGTGTCTACTTTTCTTCTCCTATTTTTATAAAATAATTAAGAATACATATATAAAGCATTTGTTTATTGCATTTAAAAGAGTTATAAATACTTAAATTATTAAATTAGTGACTTAAGTTTTTATTTATATTTAGAAGTCATTAAATACTTATATTGATAAGCTACCTAAATTTTAGTATTATTCACTCCAATTATTTTTTATTAAATCTTTAGATTTTTAAGAAATATTTTTCCAATATTTTAAATATTATTATTCTTTTTCAGATAATGTTTACTATGACTGAATTTTCTTCTATAAATAATTATTTATTTTTTAATTTTTGCTTAGCTGATCGTCCAAGACTTCATTTAATTTTTACTCTTCAAGTTATAACGATTAAAGAGTTGACTATGATAATTAAATAGATTCACTTTGGCTTTTTAAATTTTAAGTTAATTTCATTATCTGCTATTTTAATTCTTTTTTTCTTTTTTATTGTCTTCTTCTAATTATACATGGACAAAATGTATAAATAAAACATGAATAAAAGCTTTTTATTGTATCCATTTAAATTCTTATTTTAGTTTATTTTATTGATTTAAAAAAATATTAAATTAAAAATATAAATTTTTATAGTAAATTTTGTGTTTATTCTAGTAAATTGAAATAATATAAGAAATATTTATTTTATAACATAATTAAATAAAAATTATAAATTGTAATTAAAGAAAAATCATTTTTCTTATTATTCTTGATTAGCATAATTGGTTTGTGCATTATTTTATTATTATAAATCTTCTTCTAATTGTAAATTAAATTTATGTGTCTCTTCACATAAAGGATAAATCGATATATTTTTACAATTTTTAAAAGCTTTGATGCTTTCATTCATTTCTAAATCATAATTTATTTCAGATTCTGATTTTGGTTAAGAATCATGTATTCTCTCTATATAAAAATCTTATATTGTAAGTTAACTAACTTATAAGTAATTTAATAGCCACAAATTTAAACATTTCATACTTTCTGAAATTTAATCAATTTATAAGTATTTATGATACAAATCTAAATTTAAATGCGTATTTTTATCATTGTGCCTAAAATAATATTTTATTCTAATACCAAATTGATTTTTCATTTAAAAATATAGAGTTAATTTTTTAAATTTTATATTATCAACTAGTAGATGTTTAATTAAATCTTAAAATAGCAAATTATTATTATTAATCAATTATTATTATTCCTCTTCTAATTCTTAGTTACTTTTATCAAATTAAATCGTCAATTCTAAATTTGATATGCTAACATTTTCAGGATTCAATAAAATTTCCCTATAAGATGAAATTTATTAACTTAATTCTTAAGCATCTGATTATTCAAAAACTATAGCCAAATCTTGAATATTTATTTATAAGGAGATTTGTTCATCATAAAACAATTTTTGATATTTTGTCATTAAATCAAATATTTATTTTTACTTCTAATTATGTTCATTTTCTTTTACGAAAATTAATTTTTTTAATGATATATTATATTCATTTACACAAGCAATTCTATTAAGTTATCTATTAAATATAATAGATTAGTCTCCATATGATATACTTTGGTCAATTTCAAATAAATTAAAATTATTTAATGCTAAAGATAATATTTAATCCATATCTTCTGGAATATTATAATTAATCTATTGAATACTCATAATATTTGGTAATTATAATAAAAGTTACTAATTTAGCTATATATTTTCAAAATTTATTAAATTTTAGTTTTATTCATTAATAAAATTTATTGTAATTTCATAACATTTTATTTGAAGAAGAATTTCTATGTATTTGCTTAATTTATGCTTAGATAATTATCGAATAGGTATTTCTAACTTTTCAATAGTTAATGTTTTTCCATGGTCATTTTTAATATTTTCGATAAGTTCTGATAAAACTGATTCTTAAAAATTTTCACTAAAAGAAAGCTCATTAATAACAAAATCTTATTTTTTACCCATTTTACTTAAAAATTAATAATGTTTATCTAAAAACTTTAATAAATTTTCATTGCTATATATAGAAGGTATTTCTATGATATTTGGGTTTTTTTAGTGCTAAATTTAGGACTGGATTTTATCTAAACTCAATTTGTAAAAAATATCTTATATTTTATTATTTTATATATCTTAAAGTTTCTAGCATAGGATTGTTAGCATTTCTTCACCTTATTAAAAATCTTGACTTTTTTATAAAGAGATTTTTTTTGTTTTTGATAAGTCTAGATTAACGCCAATCTGCTACCTCATATAAACTTGGCATTGTTAACAATTTTTCTAGGACTAGAATTAGAGGTAGAGATTTAATAATGATGGATTACAAATTATCATATCAACCACTATTATTCCAAAATTGTTTATTTAGCTATTGTTTTTAAATAATAATTAGAGTTTCTCTTCTATTTATACTTACTAGTTAGGCGAATTGATTACATTAAGCTTTTCTCTTTAATTACGAATAATGAATAGCATGCTATCGATAACTTTTGTTTTTTTAAAAATTTAGGCAATAAATTATAAATAGCCATAAATATCTATTTTTATTTTCCCAAAAATATATACATTTTTTATTTTCTGCTTTAAGTTTTATAATAATGATTAAATTTAAGAATAATCTTTTTTCAATTAATAGTCGTAAAATAAATATAAATCTTAAATTTCCTTCTTTTGATCTACATTTATTACTGCAACACAATAATTATCTTCTAATAATAAATCAATTTGAATATTTTATTCTATATATTTTTCTTCAAAATCACGTAAATCAATTTCATTGAGTTACAGTTAAATATGAGTAAGATTATTTTTGTTTAATATTGTTTATTTTTGTTCCATTTATGTAATTTATAATAAATTTTACTGCAAATTCTTGATTTTTATAAAATTTTTACCAATATTTAAACTTTAAATTTTTAAAATATTTTAAATAATTTATATATTTATATTTTAACTTTTTTAGAGATTTTATAAATTGTCTCAAATTTTGTTTTTATTACATCATTGAGCATTTCTGATCATTATTTCTAAATATGATAATTTAAGAAAATTTCATTTTATCAAAATTTTGAAAATTAATGAAAGCGTATTAAATTTAATAATTTAATTTTTTATAACAAATACAATACACTTTTTTTTTTGTCAAAATTTTAGAAAAAACTTATATTAAAAGGGGAAAAAAATATTTTAATTAAAATGTCATAAATTAAAAATACAGTAAAAAATAGATTCTTAAATTAACTATATGTGCTATATTTTTTTCTCGCTATTTAAAGTAAAAAATTAAATATAAATTATGATATTATCTAAAAATCAATTGTTTTTTTAGATTATCATTATAATTTTAAACTATTATAAACCATAATATGTATAATATAGATTCTATACCTGGATTTATATTATAAATTAAAAGATGCTTTGTTTACCTTAGAAATATTTTAATTTGTATTAATATGTAATAAAACAGCTAAATCATAAGCCTGGGCTAATCAAAAACTTTACACCCAAAAAAATGGATTTTTTATATTTTTGAACCCAAAAAAATTGTCCCTAAAAATTATAGGCCAAAAAAACGGCTCTATAAATTTATTATATATTATTATTTTTACAAATTAACTTTATTTATGTCTAAGTAAACATCTTTTTAACTTAGTAGGCAAATTAGAATCTAACTTTTATTCTCTCTAAAATACTTTATAATTATCAAATATTTTGACAATAATATACGGGCAGCTTAAACTTAATAAACTGACGAAAAATAGGGGAATTTAATTGTGGTTTTTAGTTTAAGCTTACGTTTTAAAGTTAAAAAATTGGTTTGCAAGTAAAATTTATTATCGATGATAACTATTTTTTTATGATTATGTTTTCTTTTTTTTATTAATTTTATTTTTTTTTTATTTAATTTTTATTTTTAATATTCTATTTTTTGGATTTTTTTAAAAATCATATATTATTAAAATATTAAGTAACTATATAAAAAGTCTATCATCTGATTATTTCTTATTTTATTAATAAAAATAAACTAAGCAGTTTTAAAAATGTAGAGAAATAGAAAAAATAAATTAGAAGAAAATTATAAGTAGTATTTTTAAATAAATAAAACATTTATTTTATTTTTAAATAAAATTCATTTATTATTTAATTAATTTATCAGTAATATTGTAGAGGCAAAGAGCAGTTTTTTTTTTTATCATTTTCAGTTTTCTTTTAATTCGGAAAAAATTTATTATTTCCATCATAATTATTGTCTACACTTTATTAAAAGGAAAGTAAATTTTACTTTTAAAATCCAACTTCAACAGTATTTATAAATAATTTGTTTTTTTGCTAGAATTCTATTTTATATTTGGAGTCTAATATGTGAGATTTTTGATAAGCAGAATTATACTCTTGTTAATAAAATATTGGGTAATATTTTTTCATTTTATGCTTTTGTCTTATATGTAATTTATTAATGATATTATCGTAATTTCCATTTTAAAAATAATTAGAAAACTTTTTTATTTTATCAATGGATATATTAAACTCATAGTATCTTTTTCTTCTTTATCCTAAGACTTAAAATCTAGAATTGTATTGTTATAATGAACCATTTATTTAATTTAATTGTTAATTATTGTATTATTCAGAACTTTGTTTTTTGCAAAACTTATTATTATAATCTGGACTTTAACTATTTCAAGAAATAATTTAAAATTAACCAAATTAATTAAATAAATAGTATAAATTATATAAAAAATATATTATAATCAATTTACAGTTCTATAAAATTGTTCCTTAATGATCTTTTAAAAGTAGGTTAGCGTTTAAATTTTTTATTTAATGGGGTATTATACTATTCAATATTTTATATAGAAACTTGACTTTCCTTGCTATCAAATGGTGAGATATCTTATTCATCGATATTTTGTTTTATTTTTTAAATTTTAAAGGGACTATAAGGTTAATTACATGTACTTGATTTATATGCTGTGTTTGATGCTACTAAATTTTCCGGACGAAGTAATGTAGCAGAATTATTTAAATCTTCTTCCTCCATAAAATAGGTTTAATCTTTTGAGAAATTTAAATTAATTTAAATTATTATAACTTTATTTTACCTTCATCATCCGTATCATTAATGCATTCAATCCTTCCTTCTTCTAAAAACTATACTTTTGGCATTAAATAAAAAAATTCTAAATCATTGTAATCTTTATGAATAATTTCTTCAAACCCATCATAAAATTAAGACACAATATTTTACCTCATTTTTTGCCCATCTTTTCTTATACTTTTACGAATTAAGTAAGAATTTTATTTTATTCTGCCCAATTTATTTCTATTAAATTACTTTCTTTCCTATTTTATATTTAAAACAAATCTACCTATTTTAAGAATTAAAAAACTAATTAGATTAATAAATTATGTAGAAAATTAATTTTTAGATTTAAAAATAACTTACCTATTACTTATAAGTTGTTGAGACTTAAAAAAACTCTAGGACATTAATTAGAATTGTGAACCCAGCTTTTACAAACATAGCATTTTTCTGGCAATCTAGTTTTATTAAAAAGTATAGTATCTTTGACTTTTCTGAAATTTTGATAATCATTTTGGTTTTTGCTTATAATTTCTTAAAATGATTCATATTCTATGTAAACTAATCTACTAACATTTTTGGACGAAATCGTGAAAGGAGAGGGTAAATTATTATAAAAATTTCTGAAATCTAACTCTTAATTTCCAGAAATATATGAAATAGTCTTTAACTTTTGCTATTAATCTTGTTATTATTTTTAACTATTATGATAAAAAGCACACTAAATTTGTAGCGTTCCCTCAATTAAAAAATAAAATTTTTAATTAACTTCACCTTATTTATATATTTGTGTTCCGGGACCAATAGTGATTTCTTTCATTTTTTCTGCTACTTCATTCACAATTCCTAGCGAGTACTTGCCATCTTTAAAGAATTTTGATTAAGTTAAAACTCTTCCATAATAATCGATAAATATGTCCTCTGTTATAAAGTTTATTAGTAAATACTTTGAATTTTAGTTTTTACATTTAAAATATAATGAAAATAAAAACAGTATATTTACTTGAAACTGATTTTGGAATAGATTTTAAAACTTACAATCCTTTAATATTTCCATTTTCTTGCTGTTAATCCATATACTCTAAGGCTTTAAAAGCTTGTATTTAAAAAGCTTTATTTATATGTCTTTTATTAAGATATTTTGATATTTCATATTTTTATTATTTCAGCTCCGATTACTTTAATTATCTATCTCTAAATATAGTTCCAATTGTATTAAGTGCATATCCAAATACACCAGAACTTTAAATTAATGATTTATATTATTTATAAAATACTTCAATAATATATATTTATGAATTTATTATTTTACCTTATTAATGTCAAAAATATTGTAGTAATTTTTTCTACCAAAGTTACAGGATAAATATCACCATATCCTACAGTGCTCTTTATTTTGAATATATATATATACATTATTATTTTTTAAATTTTTAATTGTATAAATATTTTACCATTGTTATAAAAGTGAAGTATATAGAGTAAATATATTTACAAACCCAGTCTTTGTCAAGTAAATCATTAATTGATAGCCAAGTTATTAAATTTGGGTCCTAAGAATACTGTATTGTTTCTTCTGTTACATAATAAAAAAATAATCCAGAGTAATGTGCGACTAGACAAATTACGAAAATTAATTTTGTTAGTTCATATGTGGCAGTGTATTTTTGCTCAATTTAATAAAAATTATTGAATTCATTTAAAATTTGCCCAATTTATTAAAATTAAATCAAATAAATTAGGAGAAAATAGTCTTATGATGTTAAACAATACATTATTACTGCTAATGAAGTTACTAAGTCAATAAATAATTGATTTTACACATATTATTTGCTATTTTAAAATAATTTAAAAAATCATTAGATAGTTTTTAAAAAGTAAAATTTTTTTACAATATTATTTATCTGTCATAAATTATTCTTCCTTGCTAATAAACTCCCGTATTTAAAGTGATAAATACATCAAAAAATATGAAAAATAAATAGAATAGAAAAAAGCTTTAAGCATCCCCTTTAATAACTCTAAAAACAACAGTCAAAGGCAAAAAAAACAGTAAAAATAGCGTAATTAAAAACTTGCATATTTAAAATATATTAAGCATCAAAGAATTAGGTTATAAAATGAGTTTATCTAGGTATTTATTTTAAAAATTCGTATAAAAGCATATTTTTTTATTTTCTTGTATTAAATTACTCTAAAACCATGTTTTGTCGTCTATCAACTGAAAGAAAGATATTTAATTACTTTTTTAAATATATTTTGTTGAGTATTCTTTCATTATTTTAATAAATCTTATTATTTTAACTAATACCTAAATTTAATAATTTTAAAAAAATAATTTAATGTAAAAATTTTTAAATTATATATGTAAAATATCATACGAAAATTTTTTCAGACTCCATCCTGTCGTTTACATCATCGGTGTGGTTAAATGAATGTAAAATACCGTTATTATTATATTTATTAATATTTAAATGTTTAGAGTTTTATCTTTTGTGTAAATTCTACTGTTTTGATTAATTCATTATATTTTTTTTCGTATTTTTAAGTTATTCTATTTTCATACTATTCTCCATATAGTTATTTTTTTTTATAGAATGTAACTTAATTATGCTATTATTATTAAAATTAATTTAAGAATCCTGCTCTTCTATATCAAATTCCAAGTTAATCATATTATCTTCTATTATTAAATATTTAATATATACATGATATGGTAAAATAATAATAAATAGAACATTTATATACTTTTATAAATTAGTTTAGAATAGAAAAAAAAAAAAAAAATACCAAAATAAATAGAGTTTAGTAATTATAGTTAAAAAAATATAAATTTTAATTTTTTGTTTTTAAAAATGATTAAAATTTTTATTATATTACTTAAACTGATAGAAGTATTAGAATTTTTATTTTAAATTGTAGGTGATACTATTCTTTCCTCAAAATTTTATTTATTTTTTAGTTATAATTCGTTTTGAATATTTTATGAAAATAAAGATTATCGGTATTGTGATTAGTAGTAAGAATGCTAATTATTTATTGAAACATTTTTTTCATCATTATTAAATTAGCATGAGTTAACTATATTGTAATTACTCTCATTTTCTGATAAAAATTTAAAATCTTCTGTATTTTTACGAAAATTTTGTATTCTTGAACCATTCTAGCTAAAAAATTATTTTTAATTTGAATCTATTTTTTGTAACGTTTAGTCTATTGAACTATCGTTGTTTTCACATTTAAATTGTTTAATTTGGTCGTTTTAAATTATTACTGATTATTGGTAATCTACAAGATCCTTGAGAAAATACTGTGATGAATTTTGATCCGAATATTAAGTATTAAATAATTTTTCTATTTTTTATTCATTTATATCATTTACTTGAGGCTAATTTACCATATTTGAGAAGTTTTTTTTTTTTTAGTTTTATTTCTAATCAAAAATACCTTTTTATGTTTATTTACTGTCATTGTTATCTCTCATTTTATTTTATTTATTTATTTTAATTTTATTTATTTAATTTTAATAATAAATTAATTAAAAATTTATCATAAAATTATTCTAGTAATTATTACGAAAAATTATATTGGGTGCTACTATTTTTATTTTTATTTAAAACCTTATATTTTTAATTACAATATTTACATTTTGAATTTATTGATTAAAAAATGAATTTTTATTTAAATAAAAGTATATTTTGATCAGGAAATATCTTATTTATTTTGAAAAAGTTAAATTTTATAATAATTATTCATATTTAATTATTAATTTGTTTTATCAAAAAGTTATTATAATTATAATTAATGTTATTTTAATTTAAATTCAGAAAATTGAGAATTAAATATTTCTATTTAAAAAAAATAAAAAATATTAGTACATAAAACATTATTTATTTGTTTATAACTATAAAATTATTTATTTATTTATAATTTTATAAAATATTTGAAGTTCTAACAATATATAGAATATATAAATCACATGATTTCAATTAAATCGTTAGTTAAACATTAATTTTTATGGATAAAAAGATATCTAGTTTCCAATTCAGTTAAAAGAATAAAGAATTCAGTTCCTAACAAAATATATCTTTCTTCTTCATCCAAAGAAGCGTCTATAAAAGATTCATATCTATCATCAAATCTTTGTTATAACATAAGGAATTCCTCCAAAATTTAATCACAAGTTGCATTTTCTGAAATTTTTGTACTTTCCAAGCATTTTGTTCCCACTGTCATAGGATACCCATGTCCTCTTTTATAATGTTTAAAAGGTCTCATACATGAGTGGCCTACATGAGTATAGTGTTTAGGACAGTCAGCGGAACACCAAACAAATAAGTGGGAGTGATAACCTTTATTTATATTAATAATTAGTGTTTGTATTGTTAATGTTATTTTTTAATTAATTATATTTTATATCTTTTATATAATTTAAATTAATTTGTCTATTTATAATTAATGTGATATTTTTTTTATTACCTTCATCACATTTTGGGTAAATTAATAACCCGTCTTGCTCACAGCCTTATGGGTGGTGTTTTTAACATTTTTTTTTGTCCCATAATGGGTAGCCAACGCCCTTTTCGTATAAAATTAATTATATATTTAGTATTTTATATTTATATATTTTTGAAACATACATATTTATAATAAAAAAATAAATGTATTTACTCTATAATAATTTTTAGGTTTAATGCAAAATCTTCCAAAACTTTTCCATCCACTGGGACAGGCAGGCCAGCATTTACAACAACCATGATTTGTATAACCTTCTTCACAATCAGGGTAAGCTCTAAGTCTGTATTTAGAGCAAGTAGTGTTTTCTTCTTGCTATAAAATGCGTAAAAAAAATGTTATAATTTTTATATATAAAATTAAATTATCATGTACTAACAATTTAAATATATGCGTCTATAAAATTAAATTAATTTGAACGTAGATCTAATTTAATAATTTTTAATCGTTCAAAATATTGTAGTTCGTCATTATATATTTTTTATTAATAATAATTCAAATAAATTAAATAGTATTTAGAATTATAAATTTATAAACTATCAAATATATTACTTCACACTTTTTGATTGATGGACCCATGCAGAAGAATACGCTACAATTATCGGCAATGGGAATAATTTATTTTAATAATGGACCAATTAATTTAAATCCATCTTATAAATAAAATTAATTTTAAACATTATATTTACGTTTAATATTCACAAAATTTAGTAAATTCTAATATATAAAAATAAAAAATTACCTATAATTTTAAAATGAATAATATCATGATAAAGCTAAATTAAATTCTATAGCTCAATTCCAGCATGCATCATACATTTTGCGGCTCTAAAATTTATAGAATTAGATTATTATACATTAATAATATAAAAGATTATTTTTTCTTATATAAAAAAAAAATATACTTGATTTTGTCTTTGATGGAACCGACTTCTAAATCATCGTCATACTCATAAAAATCTTCATCATAATTTAGCTCTTCATCTATCAAATTATTCAAGTTATTATCTTCCTAAGAAGAATTAGCTTAAGTAATTATGCCTAGTAAAGAAACAATAATTGCTAAAAAAATTAAGTTTCTCATTTTTTTTTTATTTATAAATTTAATTTTTGTTTATTTTTTAGGAATAAATTTTGTTTAACATAATACTTATTTATGATGAAATATCTAAAAATCAATAAAAATTAAAAAAAAATAAATGGAATTTATAATCATAGAAAAATATATTTAGTTTTTTTATAATTAAAAAATTCTTGTTAAAAATAAAAAAGAAAAATATAATTACAATTTAAATAATGATATACTATATCTGTGTAAGTTATCTAATAACATATATATAATTTTTCAGTGTTTAGTAATTCTATATAAAATATTTAACACTCCACTTTTTATAATATTTTTTATAAAGTGATAAAGTTTCTAGATAAAGTTATTTAAAATACTATCAATTAATTATACAAAAAAAGTATTATTAAAATCTATTATTGGAATTAATTAAAATTTCATAACATATAATAAAATTTCGCTAAAAATAAAAGAAAACTATTTACATATGTCAGAATAAAAAGACAGTTATTCTTCAAATATATTTGAATATTTTGTAGTTATGGGACTAAATACATAAGGTAAATAAATAAAATAATTTGTAATGTTTATTTTAATTAACTTTAAATAGGATTAAATTATAGCTCAATTTCATAAAACATTTTCAATATTGATTTGATCGATATTTACCCAAATTAAAATCCAGTATAACTGCACCATTTAAAACCAAATGAGGAAATCGAAATTCCAGATTTTATAGATGGCTTAAAAATTGTATTTTGTATTATTTATATGTATATTTATTTTTTATGATCATTATAAGGCAACTAAAATATAAACATATATTACCTAAATTATTTCGAAAAGAATATTGATTAATTATATATATTTATATGATTAGTGGTGTTTTCCTAATGGTATATAGATTTATGACGCAGATTTAAATCAACTAAATTAAAATATATCTTATGAAACAAATGGATAAAATGAAATTTTACATAACTAATATTCAAGTAAATATAAAAAAATTGATGGTATACACGAAAAGGATGTTATTTTTCAGTTCGTAACAACTGATGCAAATTATACAAAAAGATACTGTACTTGTTTGTAATTCTACGTAAAATAATAAATTTTATTATTTGTTGCTAATTTTTATACAATATATTTTATTAAAGGAGAAATATTTTATACCAGCAAAAAAAGAAAATAAATAAAATTTTTCAAAATGTTTGCCAAAAATACCAGTAACCTAAATATTAAAAAATCCATTGATATTAGATAAAGACACAGATATGATATATATTCCAAAGTCATTAATTTTGATATCTCTGTTTCCATTTTTTGAACCTTAAAGATAAGCACTATTATTTTTATATCACAATTTTTTAATTCCTAGATCTAATAAAAGTTTGAGAAGAATATTAAAAATTCCTAAAAAGTTATCTGAATAATTTTCAAATTTGATACTTAAATATGACAATATTGAATATGTAAATTAATACAAAATAAGATATAATGATTAAAAATTTATTTTTTCAGGTTGAATAAGTTTGGGATCTGAATTTTTAAAAAATTAACAAATTTATCAATTAAGCTAAATAAAAAACTCTACTTAAAGTAAAAGAAACACATATGTTGGAGTTTTACATATCTTATTTCTTTTCTCGACTAAAATTAGATTCAGAAAATATTAATAAAACTATATATTTTCCTAACGAAAGTAACGAAATATAATCGGAAATATTAAAGTAAAGATTAAATTATTAAAATAAACTTTTCTTAAAAAAAATTAATTTTTTGATCTTTAGCTACAAATACTCGGAAAAGATAAATTTAAGTCCATAAAATTTTTCATACAAAGCCTTATATAAAAGATTGAAATTAGTCAATATCATAAAAATAATTAAATATATTTTGCTTGAAAAATAAATAATATTTTTTTGTTAAAATCCTGGAGATATTCCAAGTATGACAGAAGCTTTATTATCATATATAACTCCTTTAACGTGGAATTCCATATATATACCATTTTTAAGAGCAAGTTTATGGGAACAAATAAGTGCTCCAATGGGTTATATAATCGGATTTTCTTCAAGTAGCAAAGAACACGTAAAAATAATTCTTAATAGCAAAAAATAATTTTTTAAAATTTAAAATTAAGTTGTTGAATTTAAATAAATTCAAAATTAAGTTATTGAATTGTATTTATAATATAAAATTTTTGTTTATTATAAAATTTAATAAAAAAAATTAGATTTTAAGAGAAATATAGAAATTGATGCCTTGGGATAGAAAAAGAATCGTTATAGTCGACATGGATAAAGCAAGGGAACATGAGTAAATAGTTGAGGAGGAAGATGAAGAGGTAAAAATTATTTTTTAATTAAATAAAAAATATAAAAAAATATATAATATTTATTATAAAGGTAAGTAAATTCCCAGAGGTGGCAAAATAGTACTTATTAGAGAATATAAGTAAAGTTTTTGCAAATTATAAAAAGTAATTAAATGGAGAAAATTCTAACTGGGCTTGGAGCAAAGTAGTTTTAGAAACTTAACAGATTTTCAATAATATGATGTTAATTTTAATAAATAATTTTCCCATATTTTTCAAATAAAGAGGATTGCGACAAAAATATAGTGAAGTTGTAAAAGGAGAAGATGTTTAACCTTTGAACTAATCTTAGGCTGCTGCCATAGAAATTTTTAATTTTGAAAGTTATATTTAAATGTTTCCTGAAAGTCATAAACAGTTTATGACCTAATTTAGCCAAACTATGGTGAAAATAAATTTTATTAAATTATTTTTATTATTTGAAAAATTAAGTAGTATTTTAAAATTTTAAATAATTTTAGATGTTTTCCAAATTAATAGAGGATTCTTATGGATAAGTCATTTAAATGTAAAAATAAAGTTAAGAGATAACTGAATATTTAGAAATTTTAAGTTTTTTCCCATAGTACACATAAAATAAAAAAAATTTTATCGAAAATTAAGCCATTGAAGACCCAAAAGATATAAATGCTAAATTTTATATTAAAATAGAAAGTTAAGACTGTAATTTTTAGAATTTATTAGAATAATAAGAGTATTAAATAATTTATTCTTTAAAAAAATAACAAGAAGTAACTCAATAAATTTAAATATAAAATAAATTTAATTATTAATAATGATATATTTTAGGCAGAAAAATAATCAATTTTACCGGATTTGATAAAATGGATAAAATTTATTGAAATATACGGCATAGAAATATTTGGAAATAAAGATTTTTAATCATAAAAAATTAAAAACTAAGAATACTTAAAAAATATTGACCACAATAATTTGCATTTTGTTAATATGGGAGAAGATCAGAAAATTTTAAATAGAGATCGATTGACTAGAGATTCTTAATTATTCCCAAAATTAGATCAAAAAAAATTATTAAATTTAAATAAAGTATTTTCTTAAGATTTTCATAATTTTTATATGGCTTAAAACAAAATTTCCTTTTTAGATTTACAATAATAATTAAATCTAGTAGGTTTATATAATTTGGATTATAAAGACTAATAAAAATAAAAAGAATTATAAGATTACCAAGCTAAAGATACAAATGGCAGTGATTAAAAAAAAAAGTCATAATAATACAAATTAAAAAAATAAAAAACATTACAGGATAGTGCAAAAATCGCATAAGCTAATAATTATTATAATAATAGATTATAAACTGAAAAATCTAAGTCTTATATTGAAATTGATAAAAAAAAACTAGATTTATAAATGATTGATGGAAATAGTCCCTATTAAAATTCCAATGTGTAATCAAGTATTGATAGGAAATTAAATTATTTTTTAAAAAGAAATAGAGGAAATTTCGCAGGAAATTAAAATAATAAATTAAGTGTTTCAATTTAAAGTGTAACTAGTTCTGTAAATTATGGTCAAAATTAACAGGGTTAAATTATAACTCCAAGAGATTAGCTAAATTTAAAATAATCGTAAGATTCTCTTTAAAGTTAAGAAATTTAAAGAAATGCGATGGACACATCTTTATCTAAAATGCAAGCTTATACTAGAGATTAACAGAAAAGCACACCTTAAAATAATTAAACTAGCAAGATCGGTTAAATAAATAATGATATAGATAATATTATAAGTAGATATAGTAATAATAAAAATTCGAATCAAAATACTAACAGAAAGAATTCTTTGAAATCTTCATTAGAGTTTGACGAAAAACGTAGTTTAAATGCCAATTAAAACTTTTTAGGCTCTCAGCCAATGATAAATAATATAAATTAAAAAAATTAAAATTCAGAAGTTGAGTAGCTTTTATTTAGTAATGTTGACTAAGACTTTACTTTTGAAGTATCAAATAAGACCCCTAAAAATTAAAAATTAAATTTATAAAGTGGTAAATAAATTAAAATAATATTATATCTTAAAACAATTTTAATAGAATTAATCTTTTTAAATTTTAAAGAAATTAGATAAAGAAACAAAAGTTTTTAAAAAGATTAGTAAAATTCTGGCACGTAAAAGAGGGTTTTGCATGGAAGTTTGTATATGAATAATTCAAACAAGAAATCTGAATATTCATATATAAAATAATTATTCTTTGAAAAAATGAAATAAGAAAGTTAAATTAATGAAATAAAATAAGAAAAAAATTAAAAAGAAAAATCACCTAAGCATTCATAATGTATTAATTTAGATGAATAAGATAAATTTAGATTACAGTGAAAAATATGTTTAATTATTATACTTATATTTTATTATTATTTAAATTAAAAATTAGTAAATTATTAATTAAGTATAATATTTATATTTAACATATAATGCCTAATTTTATTTCCATTTAACATTTAATATTTTTTTATTAATGGTTAAATATGATTCTGATAAATTTTATTATATCATTATTTTAGAATCCAAATAAATAATATTTTATAAAATAAAAAATTGTAATAATAATTAATTTTTAAAAATGGAATAATTATAGTAGTAATTGAATTTAAAGGAAACAATATTTGGATAAGATTATAACATTTATTTTTTAAATAATATAAAAGATATATGTGATAAAATTAAACATTATTCAACTAATTCCAATAAAATAGTCATAGTTATAGATGAAATTGTAAATGAATTATATGGAGATGATTTTTAGTATGAACTGAGTAAATCTTTAAACGAGGTTCATATAAAAATTAAATAGTTTTTTATATTCACATTTAAATAAAAATTTTTAAGTATTAGAACTAATATTTTTAAATATTCAGGAGTTTGCTATTATAAAATTTATACTTGTATAAGGAGAAATGAATAAAAGTTAGTAAAATTTGGAATAATTACATAATTTAATGTTTGAAAATTAGTTTTCAAGAAATGATTTAATAATAGGATTTGGAGGTGGTATGACCACTGATTTCGCTGGATATGCTGCTTCAATATATATGAGAGGGATAAAATACTTTTCTATATCTACTACGGTTTTAGGTATAAAATTTTTAACATATAATAAATAAAAAATTAATGTAATTTAATAAAAATTTTTATAAATTTAATTAAAAAGGTATAAGTGACGCTGTTGTAGGAAGCAAAACTGCTATAAATAATAGTTACGGAAAAAACTAAATTGGCAGCTTTTATGATCCTAGTGCAATTTTCGTAAATGTTAATTTTTTAAAAACACTGGATGATAGAAATTTTTCAAATGGTTTAGTTGAAATAATAAAAATGGGTATGATCAAAGATATAGAATTATTTTAGTTGTTAGAAAAATTTGATTTGAAATCATTAAGACGCTCTTAAAACCAAAAATTTTTACAGTTTATTATGTAGAAATCCGTGGAAAATAAATTGGAAGTGGTAAACTGCGACAAAAAAGAGGGAGATTTGAGAAAAATTGTAATATTCTAAATTAAGTATATAATTTTGAAAATTTATTTTTAATTTATATGAAAAATAAGCTTAACTTTGGACATACATTTGGACATGGAATAGAACATAGCAGTAAAGAGCAAATTCTTCACGGTGAAGCTGTAGCTATGGGAATTATGCTTGCGTTAGAATTATCAAATTTGAAAAACATTATTTAAGATTATCACTAAATTAAAGAAAAAACCTAAAATATTTTTAAAAAATATAATATACCTAGTAAAGTTCCTGAATTTATTGACACTTAGTAGGTTTTAAATTATATGATGATGGATAAAAAAAATATGAATAATTAAGTAAAATAATTAATAAAAATTATAGTTCATACTTAATTTATTAATTTATTTTATTTTAAAATTTAAATTATTAGATACATTTCATACTTTTAGAAAAACTTGGAAAAGCATAGATTAAGACAGTTCCAGTTGAATAAAATTTACTGTAATAAATAATTTCACCTTAAATACAGATAGATTTTGAAAAAAATTAAATAATTAATAACGAATTTAAATCATTAAACATACCTGGCTCAAAATCTATAACCAATAGACTTTTTATAATGATTGCATTATCTGAATAAAAAGTTAAAATCTACAGGTGCCTGTTTTCAGAGGATACCGAAATAATGATTAATGCTTTAGTTAATTTAGGTAGTTTATAGATACTTGAAAAAAACGAAACTTATTTTGAAGTTTAAGGCCAAAAAATATAAAAATCTGAATAAGATATCGTAAATTTTATTATGATTATTTTTTTAATTTTTTTTTTTTTTTAAATACTCATAAATTAAATTAATACTAATTAATTATAATATTATTTAGGTAGAAATTTTTGTAGGAAACAGCGGAACAACTGCAAGATTTTTGATAACTTACATTATAAGTCAAGGATTAAAAGGCTAAAAGTAAAAAAATCTAAAAACATATTTAATTAAAAAAAATTTTTACTTAAATTTTGTTTTTTAATATTAATTATCAATTATTTCAATAGGTATTTAATTAAGGGAATAGACAGAATGCATGAAAGGCCTATTTAGGATTTACTATAATCACTTGAATAGTCCTAATAAGATAATTAATTGTTTACTTATTTAGGTAAACAATATCATTTTCCTCTTATAATAGAAAATAAATATGATGGATTAAAAGGAGGATAAATAAATATAAATTCTGATGTAAGTTCCTAATTTATAACTTCTATTTTACTGTCTGCACCTTATGCTAAAGAAAATATTGAACTGAATTTATTAAGTGATTAATTGGAGTAGGGTAAATTATAATCAGCTAACTAATAAAATTAAAAGTTGATATCAGAAGACTTCATACAATTAACAATTTAAATGATGGAAAAATTAGGTATTAAAATTGAGAGAATAAATTAATAAAAGTATATTATAGAAAAAAACTAACATTATTAGTTTTAGGACAATAAATATTATGTGGAACCAGATGGGGCAGCTTTGAGTTACTACATTTTTGGGTCAATTATTTCCGAATAAAAAATAAAAATTGAGGGTTTTAATTATAAAAAAAGTTTGTAAGGAGATGTGAAGTTTGTTTAAAAACTACAATAGTTGGGATTTTAATTTGAAATTACTGAAGAATAATTCAGATTTGACCCAACAAAAAAAGAAAATAGCTTGGTATAAATTACTTAATAAATTGAATAAAAAAATCAAAGTGATTTGATTTAATTTGATTTCAATGATTGTACAGATACATTTATAACATTTGCTGTTTTGGTGGCTATTTTAGACATTAAAAAAAAAATTTAAATAGTTAATATTGCAAATTAAAGAGTTAAAGAGTGCGATAGACTTTATGCTGTAAGCAGAAATTTATTTTAATTTGGAATAAATTCTATGGTAAACTAGGATGGAATAACTGTGCTAAATAGAAATCGCAATTTTTAATAAGTTTTGAGAAGATATTAAAATCAAAATATTAATATTTAATGTTATAATGATCATAGAATAGCTATGGCATTTTCTCTGCTTTCTCTGTTTTTTATGAAAAAAATCTATGATGAAAAAATAGAGAAATCTGAGAATAAATTTGTAATTTTGGATAAATATTGTGTTAATAAAACATTTCCAAATTATTGGCAAGAAATGGAAAATAATTTCGGAATGAAAATCTAGGGAAATTAATAAGGTTTTAAAAATCAATTTTAAGTAATTTAATTAGATTTTGAGCCAATTTTTATAGTCGGAATGAGAGCGTCTGGTAAAACTTCTATGGCAGAATTTTTGGGAAAAAAATTATAATGTAAAGTTTATCATATAGATGATATGATTTTTAAAAGGGTTTAAGATAATTCATAAGGGTATTTTTTGAAAAAAATTTAAATATTTTAAATGAATTTAAGTCATAATTTAATTATAAAATATATTTTTATCAGGAAATATTAAAATTTAAAAGAAGCGATAGAAACAATAGGCTGGAGTGAATTTAGAAATATAGAAAGTTTAATTTTATAAGAAATTATTTTTAATATTTAGGAATTTAAAAATTGCATAATTTCTACTGGAGGAGGAATAATTGAAAAAATTTAAAATTTGCATCTTTTAAAAAGTAATTACAAAAAAACTTTATTTTTCAATTTTTAATGTTTATTTTTTTTTGAATAAAATGTATAAAGTGGTAAATAATGTTATATGGATATAGAGAGACATAGAAGAAATTGTGAAATGTATTGAAGCATAAAATTAATAGAATAATATTGCTAGGCCAAATTTACCCGGCAATTAAACTCTGAAAAAAATTTATGAAGAAGAAAGAATGGAAAAATATCAATAAATTTCTGATTTTATATTCTCAGTACCAAATTTAACTGAACCCCAAAATAGTTAGCTCAATTAAAAATTGTATTGGGAAAAAGTTGAAAATTAGTTTTATTAATTAGTTAAAAAGAATTTTATTTTTAGAGAGAATTATAATTTTATGAAAGAAAATAGTTATTTCATTTGTCTTTAAATTGAATAGCTTGAACAATTAGATGTATATTTATAATTTATTGATATTATATATTTACTAACTAAACTTTAAAAATGTTAAATATTTATTTTTGATTTTAGTATTCTTAATTAAGCTATTTAGATAAAAATTATCACTATTTGGAAATTCGAGCAGATTAATTTTTTGAAAGTTAGCTTTCATTTTAAAATTATAATATAACAGGAATAATTGAATAATTTATTAGAAAAGTTTAAAATTTAAAATTATTTTTGAATATTCCTCTAATTTTTACTTTAAGATCTTGTGGAGAAGGTGGACAATTTTCTTAGAAAAATTTATAATATTATGGACAGATTTTAGTAGAAATTTAGAAATACTGTATTTTTGAATTAATAGATGTCGAATATAATCCAGTAAAATAAAACAAAATAATTGAAAATGATAGAATAAGACTAATTTAAAAGATTAATTAATCTATATACAAGGGTAAAATAATTTTCTCTAAACATTATCTCCAAGAATTAAAAGAAGACAGTGTTTTAAAAGATATTGAGTAAATGGTTTAAAATAAAAATAATTTCGAGATATTGAAAATTTGTTTAAACTAGTTTCATTCAGATTTACTTTTAACAAAAATATAACAATTGTGCTAAAAAAATTAAATTAAATTAGTAATAATAAAACTAGGAATTTAAGGAAAAATGTCAAGAATTATTAATAATTTTTTGACCCCGGTTTTCGACTCAATTTTATCTCCAAATGCAGTAATATAAGGTAATAACGATATAAAATATTTTAGAAGTTATATTATACTATAAATTATTAATTGCATTAAATTTATTTTAATATAATAAATTAAGGATAAGTAGAAAAAAATGAAATAATTAGACTTAGAAAAGAGCTTAATTTGCACCAAACAATAAGGATTGTGTATTTATTTGGAAAAGACATTTCTTTGTCATACAGCCCTTTAATTTAAGATCTAGCTTATTAATAGTTGGGTTCTAAAATTTCAAATTTTTAGGAACACATAGTTTTTTAAAAATAATAAGTAGACAATTTAACTGATATTTTACCATTTATTAAAAATAATCCTAGGTTTTTAGGTGCTTGTGTAACTATGCCCTTTAAATAATAATTATTACCTTATTTAGATGTTTTACATGACGAGGCTAAATAAATTAAAGTTGTAAACACTATAGTCAAATGTAACGGTGTACTACATGGTTATAATACTGATATATATGGAATATATAAGCCTTTAGTGAAAAGAATGGCAAATTAAAATTTATAATAATAATAATTATAGCTTTAAGAAGCTAATATGAAATAATATTTATAGGAATAGGCTAAAAAAGTAAAAATAAAGTTTTTAATAATTAATTAAAAAAAATTTTTTTTTTTGTAGATTTAATTTGGTTTGGTTATTGGTGCAGGAAGTACCTCAGGAACAGCAGTTTTATGTATGAGAAAACTGAATTTAACTCCTTTGGTTTGGAATAGAAGTTAGGATAATTTGAACATATTTGTTGACTAGTAAAATAATTTAAACGGTAAAAAAATTAATAAAACTAATAAAATAGTTAAATTTATATATTCATTAAATAAATAAATTATAATATCAGATAAATTGAAATGCGTGGGTTTCACAGATTTTGAAGAAATAATTAAATTTATTCAATAAAATGGAGATTTGAAAATTATAATATCCACAATTCCTGGTAAATCCGAAGTTTAAATTCCAAAAAAATTGTTTGATTAATATATGCCTTGGGTTTTCGATGTTTCTTATTTTCCAAAAAAAACTAATATAATAAGACTGTTAGAATCATATGGGAAAGAAGATTCCTAAAATAATATTTATAGCGAAAAAATAATTTATGGAATTGAAATGCTAATATACTAAGCTTTTAAATAAATAGAAATTTTCACAGGGTTTAAAGTTAAAAGAAGTGAAATTAAAAAATAGGCCTTGGAATAATATTGGAAAGATTCTTATACTTTTTGTTGATATAATACCTGTTAATATAAAAATAATAAAAATTTAAGTAAAATGGCTAATATTGAAAAAAACAATAACAAATATATTAATAATTAAAACTAGCTTATTTGTTTTAGAAATTTATATAAAAATTTATTTTTATAATGGAATAGTTATAAATATATTGCAAAATTAAAAACTTTTATATCTTAAATATTTATTTTCTGCTTTCAGTTATTATTTTAGTCATTTTATTATTGTTACTATTAATAAATTTATTATTAAGTTTCCTATTAATTTATTTCGTTTTTATCTTTACTTTATAATTATTTTTCATCTTCATTATCATCGTTTGTTTCTTCCAATAAAAAATTGATAAAATTTGACCATGCACCTTTCTAATTTTTTTATTATTAAAATTTTTTTTCCTCTTCTTCTTTTTACTTTTACTGATTTTATTTTTAGATTTTTTCTATCAGAGTTGGATTTGATTGGGAAAGATCTATGCCTATTTTTATTTATTCTTCTTCGTTCATTTCTAATAAATTAGCCATTGTTTTTAATATTTATTAATATAATTGATAATTTAGATTTTAGTCTTTCGTTTGCAGTATAAATTATTCTTTGTAAAAAAAATTATATTAAAATCTAAATTCTTATTTAATAATATATATTAAAAACGAATTTTCAAATATTTTACTTATAACTCTTTTATCTACAACATGTGGTTTTAGTTCCTAATATTCTTAATAATCTTTTTTATACTGAGATACTAATATGTTTAAATCATCTATTTTTTATTAATATAATAGCATTTCTTATAAATATTGCTTTTAAGTTTTTTAATTTTATAATTTTTAAGTTTCTAATTCTTCTGAGACCTGGTATAATAAAATTGAATGTAAATATATAAAAACTAAGAATTATTTAATCTTACTTTAGAATTAAGAATTTAATTTTCTCTTTATGCTTCAGAAAGGTTACTTTATAATTTTTTTATTTCTTGCTCCATTTTTTAATTTATATATTCATTTTTTTATTGAGAATCTTCATGAATTTATTACAAATTAACAAGAGTTTCTTCTAAAGTAGTATTTTCTTATTATAATTCATTTATGTATTGATTTTTTTCATCAAACTATATTTTTATGGAATTTAATTCTTCTTCTATTTTTTCGTTTTTTTATTATAGGTCTTCGACAGTTTATTGGTTTTAGTAATTTTTTAATTTTTATGCTGACAATTTTTCCCCAAGTTTTTTTATTTCTTCGATATATTCTCTTTAATTTTAAGTTAAAAGTTCTATTTACTTTTATGTATCTTTGCTTTTACATTCTATACTTTTTTGCTATTCTTACTGTTATTTAAGTTCTTTAGATAGCTACTTTTAAGTCTCTTACTGTTATTGGTGTAATTATAAAATTAGAATAAATGTTATATAAAAATTTATTTAAGAAATTTACTTTAATTGATTCTTTTAATTTCTCTTATTTTGCATTTAAATAGTCCTAGAATAAGCTAGACATTTTTTTCATTAGTTTTTATAAATCTACTTAAAATTACTCTAAATTAGAATTCTTTGCTCTATTTAAAAAAACCCT
Source organism: Pseudocohnilembus persalinus (assembly GCA_001447515.1). Taxonomy (NCBI): domain Eukaryota; phylum Ciliophora; class Oligohymenophorea; order Philasterida; family Pseudocohnilembidae; genus Pseudocohnilembus; species Pseudocohnilembus persalinus. The sequence goes on from LDAU01000065.1 coordinate 144,823, forward strand.
ATAATAGTCAGATAAATTGAGCCCATCAAATTCTGAAAAAATATAATTCAAACCTTATTAAATAGTTTCTGAAATTGGAATAATATTGGCATTGTTTAGCTAGCTTTATAAATCTTAAATTTACTTTTAATTTTCTGAAAGCTAATCATTAAGAACTTTTTTATCCTTTTCTATTATTTTTAGACTTGATTATAAGGCACCATTCTATATAAAATATTATTTATAAATAAATAAATAAATAAATAAATAAATAAATAAATAAATAAATAAATAAATAAATAAATAAATAAATAAATAAATAAAATAAATAAATATGAAAATTTACAGTTTTGCTAAGAAAGGAAATTTTATCTTATAATGATTTTTTTTCTAAATTTTGACTTTCATTTTCATCAAGTTATTATGCTATAGCTTGAGTTCTTTCTAACAATTATTTTTCCATATTTTGCATCATTATATTTTATTAATCATTTTTTAGCTGTAGTTCTTTTATTTTTTATTACAATTATTATATGATTAATATTTCTTCTTTTTCTTCTTTTTTTGTTTACTATAAATTTTAATCATAATTATATGCCTAATTACACTCATTTTATGAATTTATATTTTCTTCTTCTTATTAATATTATAATAATTATTTCTAGCTCTTATCGTTTGTATTTTAAAAGGTTTTTTAATTTTCCTAGTTATCATTCTATTATTTTTGTTAGCTATTTTGTTATTTATTATAAGAGTTTTTTTTATTTTTTAGCTAATTTTTATCATTTTTCAAATTTATTTTTTGTTCATCTTCTTCTAAATTATCTTTTTCTATAACTTTATTGTTTTCGATGTCTTATTAATTTAACAAAATTTAATTTTATTTTTTATCTTCGTTTTCATTTTCATTTTCATTATCTTTTTCTATATTTTATTAAATATCACTAATTTGCTCTTATAAATTATTTGATGAATCTGAATTTTAAATGGATTATTGAGAATTAGTTTATTTTTCATCCATTTTTTATATTAAATCTAATTATACTTTTATATTTTCATTTTAAAGTTCATCATTTTTTACTTATTTATCTTCATTATTTTCTTTTACATCTTTTTTTTAATTTTACAAAGATTATAAAAATTTTGGGTCAACCATCATGGTTTTTTATTTGATTGATTTTTTATCCTCTTCTGTAGTGCTAGTTCTAATTTAAGATTTTATTTATTTATTATTTAAATTATTTTGCACATTTTATTACTCTTTAATAAAAAGTTGATTAAATATATCACTATCATTATTTTAATTTTTAGATTAATTATCAGATTAATTTTAAGTAATAACATCTTCTTCTTATGTATCAATTTAAATTAACTCATTGGTAAAATTTTTAATTTTATTGTTGATATCTAATCCTTTTACTTTTCCTTTCAAATCCGAAAATTTATTCCACATATAGTAGTATTATTATAATTTTATGTATTTTTTTATTTTTTGGTATTTTGATATAATTTTTATTCTAATTAATCATTTTAAATAATATTTAATGCAAATAACATTACAAAAATTTTAATGAGAATACGAGTATTATGAAATATGTGGAAGAATTTTATGAAAGGATATTCAAACTTTATATAATTTATTTATTATTATCAAAATATAAGTTTTAAGTTTATAATAGAAAATTACTAATCTATTTTATAAATATAATATACAATTTTAATTTACAATATATTATAAATAAATAAATCAATTACTTTTTATTTGAATTAATTTAAACAAACTCTATATTATATAAATATAATCATAGAGTATTTTTTTTATTCAGTTGTATTTTCCCATGAAACTTAATTATTCGAAAGATAATTTTTAAATACCAGTGATTAGGCAACTTATTTAATAGTATGAATTTTCAAATTCATTTAATATAGAATCATCCTAACAAATTTTATCTTCTTCATTAGTATTAAGTTCTTATATTTGTTTATTTTTATCACTTTTATATTTTTTTTCTTACTATTATTTTCTATCCTGTTAAATTAAATTAATATGTTCATCATTTACTTATAAATTTTCAATTGTTTTGTTTTTAATTTATTCTTTGTTTAATAAATTTTATTATTATTAGTTTTTTTTATCAAATTGTTGACTTATATCATTAGACTTAGATTCTTCTAAATTTTCTTAGTCTTCATCTTCATAATTTGAATACGAATTGTACTAATTTTGACAAATTTCATCACTTTCACTATTCATTTCTAATTCTATAAATTCATTTTCAAATTCATAATGGGTATTCTAAGTATTAACTTCTTTTTCATTTAATTTTTGTTTGTCAATTACAATTTAATTTTTATTACTATTATCATCTTCATTTTTTGGACTTATTTAGCTTTTTTGTTTTTAATATTCTTATAACACTCTATCCTATTTAATTCGTTCTAAAAGTTAGGTCAGTTGATTTTATGATAATAAATTGTCTCTAATGAGTTACTTACCATTAATAGTCATTTTAACTACCTTTAAATCTTCTTATTATTGACTTAGTAAGTTGGCTGGTGTATTTTTATTATTTTTATTTATTTTGTATTTTTATTCTATATAATTTTGTATTTTTTAAATATCTCCGTTTTTTTAAAGTGTTTGTATAATATCTACTGGGTTCTACATATAATCTAATTAAGGCAAATTATTTTAATTTTTCGATTATTTTTATAAAAATTTCGAGTTTGGTGCCATTTAATTTCCTTAATTCTTAGTTTTGAGTTAGTCTTCATTTGGGCAATTTTCTTAATTTTCTGTTTTATAAGTATTTTCTTTCAAGGACTATTCAAATTATTTTCTTTTTATTTGATTTTTATCTCTTTTATTTTAGCTTTGAGAATCCTTATTTTTTTCTATATTTTTATTTTCTTCTAGTTATATTTCTTCTTGGAAAATATTTGATTCTTTTAAATAATTTAGTACTTCTTCATCAACTTCTTAATTGATTTATTTATTAATTTCTTAATACTCCTTTAATGGGTCATTTAATTAGTGTGTATTATCCAATTAAGATATATATTATATAGCTTCATCTTAAAATTCGTTTTCATTACTATACAATTAATTAATAGCAGTTTCAATATAATTTTAGAATAACTATGTTGAATCTCCCCAATTAGAGTTTGAGCCTTATAAATTATTTGTGCCAAAATTTCCAGTAAATACAAACAATAAACAAACACATAATAGAGTAAAACTAAACATTTTCTAAGGGAATGAAAATGTATTATTAGGAGATCTTATTAAATATTCCTCATTTTAATTATCTTCATTTTAATTTTAATCGAAGTCTAATTTTTAACCTTTAACTTCTTATTCATCTTAAAAAAATAAAGAGCTGTTTAAATCAGACTATTGAGTGCTGCTGTTTTTGTTATTTTAGCTATCAAGTTCATCTATCACGTCTTAAAATTCGTTACTTTCCCATTTTTCTATTATATTTAATTAAAATTATATTATTATAAAATTTTAAGTGTATTAATATTTAAAATATTCATTACATTCAGAAACTAAAAAATTAATTTCATTTGGTTCTCTTCCATAGGTTGGAAATAAATCATTATTTTGAGCAGAGTTTATTTCATTTCTGATTAAAAAAATAAATTTGTAAATAAATATATAAATAACTTAAAATTATATTTTGTATTTTTTTACTTATAGTTGTTGCTTAAAAAATGAGTACTATCTTTCAAATTATTATTATTATTGACGCTACTTGAAAATTAAATATTTGAGTTCAATTGATTATTATTAGAAGTTTAATATTATTATTTAAGTTTATCAATGCCCAAAAAATCGGGTTAATTAGGCTAGTTATTAATTTTATTTTTATCATTTTTACCAGAATTTTCGGACTCTATTATATCAAACAAGTCGAAATCATTTGTAGTTTATTCCTGTTATTGCTTCTGTTTATTTTAAGTTTCATTGGTAGTTGAGTTGTAAGATGAACTTATTTCACTGTTTAATTTTAAATTTTCTTCAAATGTGGCAAAACATTACTCTGAAAATAATAAAGGCTTTATTTCTTTATTGTTATTATTTTGATTGTTTAAAATTTTGTACTCATTTTAAATGTTCAGGCTTTCATTCCTCTCGTTGTTTTAATTAAAACTGGTTTGATTTCCTTATTAAAAGTGAAATTTATTTTAGGCATCTATAGTTGTGTTTTAAAGCTATTGTTATTAACTAGTTTAGTTTTAAATATTTTAAGAATTTCCAATTTTATTGTCTAAAAATTTTCCACAGTTCTTACATAGTCCATTTTTTTGGTTTAAGACCTGATTTTTCAAATTATCTTTTTCTTGTTATAATTTTTAAACTAAATTATTAAGCTCATAAATTGTTTTTTCCATTTATTCTCTCTCAGCTTTTTTTTTATCTCTAGAAATTTGGGCAGATATTCTATTTTTCATCATTTATTCTTGTTTTTTCAATTTTTTTCGCTCTTCAGGTGGCAAATTTTTTAATTATTTTGGATCCAATTTAGGCAATTTATTTTACTCTTCGCATAATTCCTAAAGTTTTGTCTACATTTCCTGAGGTGAAAGTTAAGGTTCCTACTTTAAAAGACTTTTTTCGGCCAATTTTCTTTTTCTTATTTCTCTTTTTTACTACATTTGTTCTTTTATATAGCATTTTCCATTTGTTTATCTTATTTTTTTTGAAATGCTTTCAATTTTTTCTGATTCTGTGCTTTAATCATTCAAAGGACTAGAAGATGTATTTATGTTCGATTCATCTGATATAAATATCCCTTCAACAATATAATTTTTCATTATTTTTTTAAATATAGTAAATTTTAAAATATTTAGAAATTTTTTTTAAAAGTTTTTGGTTGATTTAGAATTCTTTTTTGATTATATTTTTATTGTATAACAATTTAAAGTATATTTATGGGGTTCCTAATGTTTTTTTTATTTTTGTTTTTTTTGTGGTATAATTGTTTTTTTTTGCAAATTATTTTGTTTACCTTTCTGCTTCAATTAAAAAAAATCACACGTGTAATTTTAACATTTGTCAGAAAAAAACAGATTTCTAAATTTTTGAAAAAGTTAGATAATTAATTAATATGTGTTATTCGAATAATTGATTATATTTACAATTTTGAAATTCTATTAAACTATATAATTTAATTGTTTGTATATTTTAATTAGAGTTATAAATTAAAATTTTTTGTTTTATTCTTAAAATGCAAATTTAAATTATATAAATTTAACAATATAAAAATTACCTATCATATATTCAACACAACTCATTAAAAAATTTAAGTTATAGAATTACTTAATTTCTTTAATTTAGGGATTTTGATTTCATAATATACATATTTTCATATTTATTTTATAAAAAAATATAAATTTAAATTTTAAAACATCCACAATTTGTTTGTTATTAAAATTCAACTGTAATCAAATTATATTTAAATATTATTTAACAAATTACAAATAAAAATTCAATTTATTTGTTAAATAAATAAATTACACTCACATAAAACAAAATTCAAAATAAATAAAATAAAAATAAAATAATCGTAGTATCTTTTTCATATATTTTTAAAAATGTAAACCGAAGAATCAGTTGATTAATTAGAATGTTCCAAATGTGGTTAATATGTAGAGCAAGTTTTGGCCTTGTAATGTAATCATAACTTATGTTTAAATTGCGCTGCAAAATCGCTCTCAAATGATTCAAAATTATCAAGTAGTGGATAATAATTATCTTCTTTAAAATGTGAAATCTGTGGAGTTTTAACTTTATTAGATCCTAATAGTGCTTAAGTAATATTAATTTCACTAATTAAATTGAAAATAAATAAAAATTTAAAAAGACTTTATTATTTAGGTTTTATCGGAAATAAGGTAAAACGAAAATTTACAATAAGAATAGGAGTTTGTAGCTTAACAAGAAATAAATTAACAAATAAGTAGATAAAAAAATGATTAAACTAATATTAATATTGTTTAAGAATAAAAAAATAATTAACAATAATATATGAGCAATGAAAAAAGTAGTTACAGATAATCTCCTATAAATAATTAAGGTTCTCCTTAGATATAGTAGAATTCTTAGTATTAAAACTAAAATTAAGCAGATTAAAGTTAAAATTATAATAATAATAATTAATAACAATATAATTAATAGGAGGGAGATTATTAAATTTCTAACTATTGCAGAGATCACCCATCTGAAGAAACTATACTTTATTGTTTTACGTGTGATTCTCCTTGTATCTGTGTAAAATTAATTAAAAGAATATACAATTATTTGAAATTAAAAAGACGTTATTTTGAAAAGATTTTTTATTTAAATTATTAAAATATGATATATTTATATATAATTTTAATTAAAAAGATGGAATGCTATTTGAACGGCTTACATAAGAATCACGAAGTTTAAAATATAAGAAATAAATATGAAAATTTGTAAAATGGAGTTGATGATCTAAAATTCAAGGTAAAAACGAGGAGCGATTTTTTACTTAATGATGAATCTAGACTTACATAAAAAAAGAGAGAATTAATAGAATTGGTTTCTTCAGCAAAAAGTTAAATTAAATAATCTTTTGACGAAATTTTTTAAGTTTTGGAATAAAAATAGGCTCAATTATTGTAGAATACGGAAGATCTTATGGAAGAAAAATTCATGGAGATAGATAGAACATTGGCCAAAGTTTAAGGAAATAATTAATTTTTATAAAATTTTGAAGCCTAATTAAATAGATTTTACTATGAATCAGATAGAACAACTACTAGCGACATAAGAGCCTTTAATTTTTATGCTGAAAATAAATAAAGAATATTGCAAAATTTAGCTGACCTAGATAGAAATTTTTTCAGTTAAGTTCGAGATAAATTAAATTGGTAAGAAATATAAATATAGATAATTTACTAATATTTTACAATATTTAATATAAATTATTTTTCCCTTTTTATAGTGACTTTTTATTGGACACAAATAGCGTTTACTAACATTTAGAGGCAGTTTAAGGGGTAAAAATAGAAATAATGTCGTTAAAAGGAGTAGAGTCATAAACTCCAACCTTACTTGAATAATAATTATTTGAATAAGCTAGATAAGATAAAAATAATAGAAGATTTAATTAATTCTAAGGAACTAATAATGGTAATCCTATTAGATCTCCCTAACAATAATAATAATAATGTTCTACAGATCAATCTTTATTAAAAATTTAATAATAAAGATTGAGATAATAACAATAATAGGTAAATATTTCCTAACAAAATTTGATGTAATAGCAATAAGAATAAGAAGAAGAGTGTTAAAACTAATCTTATGCTAGATATTAATAACAATTGAGATCTTAATAGCAAGAATAATCCCCACAATAATATTTAGCGGAAACAGAAAAAAGGGTTTCCTTTTTAGACCCTGGCGTAGCTGTGTCATAGAATAGAAGCGATTTTAGATAAAGATAAAATAATAATTCTAAAATAGATTCGTAACTAGATTAATTAAAAAGATAAATTTCACAATCTTCTTTTTATTAAAATGATGCAAGTTTTTAATAATAGTCGGAAGGAAATAACTTAGAAAGAATAAATGAATTAAGACAAAAATTAAACCGAAAATTTTGAAGTGATAATTGACTATATTAAAAATTATATCTATATATCAATATAAATATAAACAAATTGCATTTTTCTTATGTATAAATTTTACATATTTTAATTATAAAATTAATTATTTCTGTAATTATTTTACTTTTATATTCATATAACTTCAGATTTTGATAAAAATTAATTTTTTATTTTTCAATAAAATAAAGTATTTTATTAACCTGTGAATTACTGGTAAAAAAAAATTCTCAATTAACTTTTTAGTAAATAAAAATAAAACAATATTACTTAAAAATAAAATGATTGAATAACTTACGAAATAAGATGTAATAAATTTTCTAATAAAATAATTTGTATATATTTTATGTTAAATGTTAAATTATTTAAATAGGAGTTAGAATAAAACTAAAAGTCAAGGTTTTTTGTCAAAAAAGTGAGAGACTAATTGTATAGAGAAAATTAAAAAACTAAACATGTATAAAAGATGATGGAAAAAGTAATATCATTAGAGGGAATACTATATAAATAATAAAATATAATGAATTAGTATAAAAATAAAAATCTAACCAAATACCCTGTAATTATTGAATATGATAAATTTAACTCCTAATATAATTCCAATAATTTTAGTATATTTAGTAAAAATGATGATTTATTTTTGACTTAAATATAATTAAACAATTAAGACAAATAAAATTATAATAAATTGAAACCCAGTTAGTCCTTATACGTTAAATCAAAATTCTAACCTCTTAATACTATCAGTGGAGAGAAAAACAATAAAGTAAATATACTAAAAATTTAAAATATATAATTTATTGATAGTTTTAATTTTTGTTTTTACTTATAATATGTATTTTTTTAGAATTTTCATGAAAAAATAAATATTTAAAATTCATTATTCACAACAAATAATAATACTCCTAAATTTAAGAATAAAGTCTAACGATTAAATAAAGAAATATCATTTTATAAGCTTAATGAAGATTTTTAAAATTAAAATTAAACATATAGCTTAAATAACACTATATACTAAAATAATTTTTTTGGAGATAAAAAGTCCAAGCAAAATTTTGTTAAAAAATGTAAATCATTTGACAGAGTAGCAGCTTTATATGGACAAATATTAGAGAAAAAAAAGCTTAATACATAAAGTCCTAGTAAAATAAATTTTCCACACTAATAATAAAAGTAAATTGAAAAACAATAAAATACAGCCATTGAAACTAAAAATCGATAATATATAAAAATATAAGAATAAGGTATAAATAATAATAATAATTAATATGAAAAAAAAGAACTTCATTTAAGTTATATTAAGAAAAAATAATAAGAAATATTTAAAGATGAAGAGCAATATAACAACTAAAAGGTTTAAAATGTTTTTCAAAGATAGTAGCCTTAGAGATTTTAACCAAGATAATTTTTACATTAATAGAGAGAATTAAGCTAATAAAATTTAAAAATGATTGAGAATCAAAAGGCATATAATAAATAGGTTAAGAAAATATAATAATTTATAGAAAAAGCTAATAAAATTTAAGATTAAAATCGATATTCTTCATAAATACCAGCGTAAATTACAACTTTAACAATAAAAAACATTTCTAAAGATGATCTTAATGTGATAAATAAAAAGCCTTAAAAAAGACCTCCCAAAAAAATTGACTGATAATTAATAAATAAAAATGTAGATCCATAAAATTTCTTATAATAATTTTGTATATATTATATTTATTCAGTTTTCATGTAGATATGTAATAATCGTATTAAAAATTGCTGTAAATTAATTAAATATTTATTGAAATATTCTTCAATATTCTTATTTACGAGTATAATCATTTAATAAATAAAAAAAATAAAATAAAAAAAATAAAATAAATTATATAACAAAAAACTATTATTTACTTATTTACTCATTATAAAATGGTTTTATTTATTAAACCTGAAAAAGGAAATTTAATTGAACTTAATTTATCACTTGAAGTTAGCATAGAAAAAATTAAAGAACTAGTTCAAATTCACACTAATATTCCATAAGAATAATAAATTTTAACTATAAACAATTAAAAATTAAATGAAGGATAATTGTACTATTATTTATTACCATAGGTATATAATAGTGTTAGTTTTATATCTAATTATAGGAATAAATTATTTGAATATAGAAATTAACGGAGAAATTAAGAAAATGATTAAAAATATGAATTGACAGAATAAGAAAAATAAAAGGTACTAATTATATAATTAATTTATGAAATAATTTTATAAAAAATGTCTAGAAATTTCTAAAATTTTAATAAAATAATGGTATTAATTTTAATAAATTTTGCTATCATAAATTATATTTTATATTCAATTATTTAGATAGAAAAAGAAGTAATTTTGAAAGAAATAAATAAAGAAAATATAATTATAAATTTAGAAGAGTTAAAAGAAAAGCTTAAAATTTTTATAAAAACTGAAAAAAGGATTGTTGAAATAGAAGTTGAGCCCAATTAATAGATAAGATATTTAAAAATATAATTGTAAAAAAAGTGGGGTGTTTCAGTAACATAATAGTGTTTAAGGTTTGGTTCTAAGTTATTATTTGATGAAACTACGTTTGCTGATTATGATATTAGGTCAGGTGATATCCTTTATTTTTCTTTAAAACCTTAGTAATATTAATTTTAAACCTAAGGAGGTTATTAGGTAATGGTCACTCAGCTTAACAGTGAAACAGAGGTAGACAAAGCACAAAAGTTGAAGTAGAATAAACCTAGTGAAATTTTAATTACTCCTAAATTATGAAATTGAATATAAATATTTTATTATTTCTAATTTTTTTTTTAATTTAATCTAAGTTTTAATATATGGCATATAATATGACTTATAATTTGAATTACATTTTATGTTTATTAAATTATATTATAATACACTTCATTATATTATAAATAACAATACATTTAATTTAAAAATAAATTTTATTTTTAATTATTAATGAAAATTGTTGAATTCTCATCACTAACTTTTATTATAATAAACAAAAATAGAAAATAAAAATCAATAAAATATAAAAATTCGAAAATATATACTAATTAATAGTTATACAACAATGGAAGAAATAAAAAGAGATATAAGCCCTGTACAAAGATAAATAAAGGAAAATTTAAAGATATATAAAATGTAATAAGAAATGTCTTTCGAATAAGGTTTGAATAGTAATAGAAATAAAGATGAATAAAAGATTTCATTATTTGAATAAATGAGAAACTAAAAATTAGAGGAAAATAAATTATTATTGGGTAATAAATTAAATGATAATCGATATATAAAAAAAGAAAAATCTAAAATAGATGAAGATTTTTAAATTTTAAAGCATTTGGATGATATATAGGAATAAAGAAATAATATAAACTCTAAGCTATATTTGTAGTAGGAATAAAAATAAACAGGAAAATATAGTTTAACTAACAGTAGTAAGAGTAGTTTGTAGAATGATGAATAAAATCAGCCAAAAGATTTAAATTTTAAAAAGAAAAAAGTAAATAATTTTTTTAACTATCATGAGGTTCATGGAAGTCAAAATAATGAGGGATTACAAAAAGAAAATTAATAAAGTGATATAAATATAGAAGAGTCAAACAAAGAAAATCAACAATAAGGAAATCAATAAATAATGAAAAATTAAAACAATTAAATATAGGAAAAATAGGAAAGAAAAAATATTTGGTAAAATTCTGAAGAAATAATTAGCAAAATTAAATAGAGGGAAAAATAAAACAATGATGATAATAAAAATGATTTTATTTATAATACAAATGAAAAATAATAAAAACTAAGTAGGCAAAATAGTAAAAAAGATTATTCAAGAGGAAGAAAAGCCCTAAATATAGTGATGAGTGTTGATAAATTGAGAAAAAATGTAGATACTGTCGAATAAAAAAGAGAAATATAAGAAAATAAAAGCTAATTTGAAGTGGAGTTGATAAAAATTTAATAAAAAAGAAAATATGAAAAGGAAATTGGTTTTTTAAAGGAATAAATATAAGATTATTAAAGAAAAGAAATTGACTATAAAGTTTAAATTTAAAGAATTCAAAATCAGCTAAATTAGGTTTTAGATTAATAAAACAAAGCCAAAAAATAATAAAATAACTAAAAGTAATATTAAAATAATGCAGAAAACTATAAAAGTTAAAGTGATAAGAAGCTTTCATAAAATCTATAAAATTAACAAGAAATTTAAGAATTAAAATAAAAATATAATCAATCATTTTCATTTATATAATACTAAAATCCTTTAGATGCTTTTTCTTAATCAACATAAGATCCTTATTTATAAAGCTAATAAGGTAATTTTAATTAATTTTACCTTAAGGAAGAAAATATAGTTTTATCATAAGAAAATGATATAGTTCGGAAAGAAAATTAAGAATTAAAAGATTTAAATGAAGACTTAATTTAATAAAATTAATTGCTTTTAAAAACAATATAAAATTGGAAAAGTAAATTTCAAGAATTAGGAAATTCCTAATCTAGTTATTGAAGACAGAAATTAGTTTTTATTACATAATTTTTTTAAAAAAGTTGTATATTACATATTTTCTTATATTTTTTATAAATTATTAAAAATATAAATATAAAAGTATCATATAAATCATTTATTACCTTATTATTATATTTTATAACTTTCAAAATACTGATTTATTAAAGTAAAAAGATTTTTGGCAAAAATAGTGTACCCTTCATAATTTAAATGCACAGTGTCCTCAAATAAATGTTTTTTTGTTATACCTATTTTATTTTTTAAGCATTCGTGTTTTAAAATTTCTTAATGTTATTCCTATAAGGTTTATTATTTATTTTACTATTAATTTTCCTAATGATTTATATTTTAATTATCATAAAAATCTAAGAATTACTATCCTATCCAAAAAAATTTATCATATCCTACTGTATTTTTTTCTAGAAGATAATTGTATTAAATTACTCTTTGATATATTATTTATTCATCGATCTTTTCAGAAAACCTAGGAAACATACCTAACAAATAAAGTTAACTATCTGGGAAAAACTACCTTATTTTATTGACTATTTATTGCATTGCTTCTTGCATTGCTTAAGGAGTTAATTTCAGGTTTTCTATGTCATTAGCACCTGCCATCAGAAAAATTAGTTTTGGAGGTTATTAGAAATTTTTAAGTAAATTTAAGTCAAATAATCTATATATAATATTTGATATTTTATCTCCTCCCACTCCGAAATTACCAATGTAAAATTAATTTAACTTTTATTCATTAAATGCTTTTTAAGCTTCTGAGTTTTCATATACAAAACGCTCAAACATGGATGTACCAATAAAAATTATTTCAGGTTTATTTTCCTATAAATAGGGAATATGGACGTTATTATTGGTATCATGAGATCTTTTTTTATATTAAGGTTCTATTTTCTTATTTTCTGATGCTTGATCTTTATTTTTTTAAGTTTACTTTTATTTTTATTTTTAATTTTATTATTATTTAGTAGGTTATTTTTGTTTAACTTATTTTTATTATTCTGGCTCGTTTTAATTAAATTAAGTTTCAGATTTTTAATCTTGTGGCACTTATATTTAAATTTATTAAAAATTTTCTTCCATTAAATTTTTATTCTAATTGTTTATATATTATTATTTTTTTTGTTTATTTAAAATTATATTTTTTTTATTTTTTATTTTTTAATATTTTTGATAAAACCTATTAAAATATTTTATTTCTTATAAAATACGACTTGAGTAGTTAAAATATATTTTGTATTAATAAAAGAATATTAATAAATTTATACATTGTATCTAAAATAAATGAATGATTAAATATATTATTTTTATAAAAATATTTAAGCCTTAACGTAAATATTATTTTCTTAAATTATTATTCAATTATTTTTTTATATGATTTTATATTTCATTTTGATCATCAGTTTTTTTATGTTATTTTTTCCTTATTAATGTATATTTTATTTAAATTTAATGATGTTTGATTTTTAAATTAGTGTTTATTTTTTCTAAAAGGTATATGGTTTTAATTTAAATTCGTAGAGAATTTGTCCAATCCATCACAATTTACACTTTTTTGTTTACTTAATAAATTATTCATTGTTTAAATTTTAACCTAATTTTTTTAATTTTTTTGGTCAAAAAATTCTGAAAAATCAGATATTTTTATTAATTCACTTTTATTATTAGTTTTACTTTTATCTGTAGATAGTAAAAATGAAGAATTTTTTTAAAAACATTTTTGATTTTTCCATACATTGATCGGGGATTTTGTTTTTAAATTTTAATCTTTATATTTTAAATTATTTAAATCACAATTTTATTAATTTCCAGTCTTAATTTAAATTTTTTTATCTATCTATTGTTATTTATTTACTAATTATCTTATTTAACCCATCAAATTTACTCCTTTGGAAAATTTCTATATTTTTTATTATTGTTATAAATTATTTTAAGTTATCTATTTAGATTAAATTTTTTAAAAAAATACAGATTTTAATAAAATTTTGGGTTTTTGTGCCTATTCTTATTCTTAAGATATATTTTTTTAACTATAGTTGGATTCATTACTTACATTATTATTATTTGGAATAATAGATTGGGCTTAAAAATCATCCTGTGTTTCAGGTATAGTATTTATAAAATTGTTAGTAAAACTATTTAAAGGTTTCTGATCTGTATCTGATTCTACAAAATTATATTATTATGTTTTTTTTTACTCATATTTTGTTTAATTTTATTATATCTACAATTAAATGTTATCAAAATTATAAAAATCTTCGAAATCTGTTTATGTTTAATTTGTGACATTTTTATCTATAAGTTTTTACTTCATTTTATTTAAATTTAGTCCCTCATCTTTTATATTTTAGACAAATTTTTATTTTCTTTAAAAATGCTAATTTATATTAACACTCTTACTTAAATAATGTTTTTAGTTTTTTACATCGTTATAAAAATTAATCGAGGAATTATTAGGTTTTTTAGTATTTTAAGGTGTTAACAAATTCCTTTTTATCATTTTATCCAATAAATTTTCATTGTAAGACTATGCTGTAGTAAATTTATTTTTTAACCCATTTTTTTATATGTATTAAGGACTTTTATTAAACCTTCTTTGCGTGTAACTCTAATAATTAATTACATTTTATGAGTCTACCTTAATGTCTTCTCTATAAGAACAAATTTCAGAATTATTATTAATATTTTAATTATCAAATAAAAACCCACTTAATTCAGCAGTACAACTTTATTTTAAAGATATGGATCTATTTTTTAATAATTAAATTTGTGTATTTTTTTGATTCAAATATTCATTGAATTTTTCGTGTTATATTCTATACTAAGATGGAATGGGAGAAGGGTTAGATACCTAGTTTTAATAGTCTTATTATTTCTTTATATAAGGTTTTATGTTAGGTACAACATTTTTAGGTTCACTTATCAAAACACTTTTTTGCTTTTTAAAATATTTTTATTATGTCAGATTTAATTTTTCATTTAATGTTTAGTTTTTTTAATTCTCCTATATAATATTTAAACTTTATCTTTTAACTTGCCTTTATTTTTGTAAAAATATATTTCTAAACTATCTATATATTTTTGTATCTTATGATAATTCTTAGGCTAGGGCTTTTTTGTATTTATTTTGGTCGTAATTTTTATCATATATGTCATTAATTAAGATAATATCTTGGCTACTATTCTCTGATTTTTATTGTTAATTATTTAAATTATTATTTAATATTCTTGAGCTACTTTTATGTTTATTTTAAGTTTTTTCAAATAAAATTAATGAATTGCTATTTTATGTTTTTTATTAAATATTTAATGAAAATGGTTTTGTATAAAAAGTTCCTAAGTTTGAAGCTTACTATGTAGTATTATATGAATCAATTACTTTATTTTAAGGAGTTTATAATATTGTGCATGTTTTATTGATAAAGTTTAAAGGTGATTTCTATTGATTTCTTTTATTTTCTTAGAAATGAGTTAACAAATCATTTGATTTTTACCTGAGATTTTGTTATCTTTTACATGGAGTAGACGACTGAGCTCTTTTTTTCGTTATTTTGTTTATTTTATCCCCACATTCTGTTTACATAATAATTGCTTTGGCATTTTGACTTTAATTCAATATATTTTCTAAAGATTTTTAATTTTACTACTTCATTTAAATTTGTTTTTAATCCAATAAAAAGCATCTAAATTTTTTATCAACTTATACTTAATTGAATTTTTTCTTTTATAATAAGTCCAATTCTTTTTCTATTTAAATTAATTTAAGAATGTTTTGCTTAAAACTTTTATTTTTATTATAATAATTAGTAATCATATTAGCTTTAATTAGCATTAGTTCTCCTTTTTATGATAAACATTTATATGAGTACTATCTTTAAACTTCTTCAATCGCCTCAATTTGTCCGAAAAATTGGTTTTTCCCTTTTAGTGATATCTTATTAAATATTAATAGAATTGGTTTAAGTATAAAAAAAGGTTAAAATTAAAAATATTTACCACAAATTGTTTATATCCTCTTTATTTATCTGGAGAAAAGTTCATATTATTAATTAAATCTTCATCTTGCATTAATTCTTATTCGCCACATTTTTATTTTTATAGTTTCTAGGTTGGTAATAAATTATTTAAATATGTTTAATTTAATAAAATAAAAGTTAAATATACTTAAAATTCCCCTTCCAAAACAATGTAGATATAATCAGAATTATCACCTTGTTGGTAAACATATTATTAATAAATATATTACTTAATTTCTTATAATTGATAAAATTGCTTTAATGTTTATAAATCAAAAGTTTAAAATAAAGGAATTTTTTATAGTTTTTTAAGTTTTTATAATAAAACGTCTTCTCCGCATTAATTTCTTAAATTAATATATTCTTTTTTAGTTATATAAGCAACTACTGTTTCTCTACTTATAGATATACAAGTACCTGATCTTTTTCCTTTATCTGAAATGCAAGCCAATTCACCGAATATTTCTCCCTACTAGACATTTATAACTTACTTAGCAATTTAAATTTAATTTTTAATTTATTCTTAATAAAATAAATAATTTTAAAATAGTTGGTGTTAAATCTATTACTTATTTGTTGGCTTCAATTTTTTTATCTAAAAATTGCTATTATTAACCATTATTAGAATTAGTATAAATAGGTATTTTGATTTAAACATTGCCTTTTAATAATAAGTAAACTTTTTCTGCTTGATCATCTAAATAAATAATACGTAATTATGATAAATAAATTAGTAAATAAATAATAAATTAAATAAATAAAAAATTAACATTGTATTTTATATTTAAATTTACTAATATTAAAGATGATTTAATCTTTTTAATATTATACAATTTTCCAGTAAAATTATGATCTATTGGCAAAAGATTGCATATCCTTTTCAATATGTTATTTAAACCCAATCATTTTTTTACTTAACTCTAGAAATCTGTATTGATCAACTTAAGATATGCTATTTTTATCGCTACGTGAGAAGTAGTTTATTATGAACTATTATTATTTAATAAAAAATTGATTATATTCTTAAATATTTTAATTTATATTATATTTTTAAATTACTTGGACTTCATTTTCATATATTTCTTAAGACATGTTTATTTTTGTTTATTTTTTAGTAAGTTGATTTAAAATTTAATAAATAAAGTCAATGATTTTAGAATTTAGATTAGTGATCAAAATATAATTCTCAAATATAAAATATTATATCTAAATATATCTATAAAAAAAATAGGTTCTAAATTTGAATAATTTGATATTTTAAAAATTAATTATATAATTTATGATAAAGCAATCCCAAATAATTAATCAAATAAATTTGAATGCGAAAATTTGTTAATTTAAAATATAAATATTTAATTAATAAATAATTTGCTTCTTTTTTAATTGAAAAATATTTAAATATATAAAGATGATTTAATTATATTAAAATTTAAATTTTATTCTTATTTTGTCCGTTAATATTATTTATTTATGATTGATATTTAAATATATTTTTTTTAATTGATTTTAATTTTTAAAAATAGCCTCTTAGTCTCTTTAGTAAAAATATTATTAAAATGTTTATTGATTTTTAAATTTTTAATTATTTTTTTATGATTAAATTTTAACTTTTTTTTAAATTTATATTATATTTTTATTTTCATTTTTTTTTTAAATCCCATTTTTTTTTGTTGTTATTTATTATTTTTGTGGATTCAAATAGTTCTAAGTCCATTCTATCGAGTGAAATTCGGTTTCTCATATATGCAACTTCGATGGATTAAAAACTTGAACCTTAAATTTAACAAACCTCAAACTATTTGAATAGTAAAAATAATAATAACAACTTAAATGGGTGGAAAGAATTTTAATGTTTGAATTTTATCTTAAATCTCTTATATTCTTCTTTCCGATTTGATGAAATATAAATACTTTTATAATTCAAAGCAATGGGACATCTTAATTGGTTTATGCCAATAAGAATCTGGGTTTTTAAAAACTATGTTTAAAGAAGAAAAAGTTATATTTAAAATGTTTATTCAGATGTTTTTTTTTTCCATATTTGGTGAAAATATATTAATTATTAATTTATTAATAAAGTTGTTAATTAGGTAGCTAATAAAAGTACTTTTATTTATTTGAATTAATAATTACAATTAAATTAAGTGAATATATTAAATAATATATATAAACTAATACTTGGTTAGAATCAAGTTAAAATTATAATATCGAATTACTTTTATTTTTTACTCACAAAGATAAGATTACTAAAAAGTAAACAAGTGTAAAATATTTTTTTTATATTTTTACGTTATTTTGGATTGACTTTGTATGATATAAAATATAACAATTATATTTAAAAAATATTTACTATATTATTATTTCAAATTAAATAATAGAAATACTTAAGTTAATTAATTGAATAGAATTAAAAAATCTCAAATAAAATAAAAAATAAAAGTTTGACTTCAATTTTTGCAAATTTAAATAATATTAAACAAAATATCAAAAAAATTCTTAAATATATAGAATATGATAGGAAACCAAGGTTAATAAGAATTTAGAAATTTAAATTAGGGGTAAAATTACGAAAACAGGAAATTTTAGCCAGATTATTATTAATCATAAGAAAAGGCATAAGGTGATTTAAAGTCAGAAGTACATTTTCTAGGACAAATAGTAGGTGGCTTAGATTTTTCAACAAAAGATGGAATATTTTGTGAAATGTTACCTGATGCTGGAGAAAATTGGGATTTATTAGAACCTTAATAAAAGACATATATTTCATAAACTTGCTATGCAGATGTAAATAAAAATGTATTTTTAAAAAATGAACTTTAATAATTTTAAATTTTTACACACCAAGGAAGGTTAAATGTATGTATGGAATCACCCATTTGATCTTCATTTTGCTATAAATGATCTACAGGGATGGTAAAAAAATTTAATATTATATTTAAAATTATAAATAAATAAAAATATTAGGCCAAATGCAGTATTTAAGGTATGGAGATTAGATGAGACAAATAAAATTGACATATGTAAGAAAATGATATAAATAATTGAGTATATATAAAATTTAAAAAATTTAGAATATATTTTATATCTAAAAAATCTCTGTATATATATAATAATTTAAAAACTTGGTATCTCTATATTAATATGCATAATTTTAATTTTTAAATATTTAGTGGCTTATGGTATTGTTCCTTTACCAAAAACTGCAGGATTTCATACTATTTATTGTAATACATGGTCACCAATGGGAGATTGGAGATTTGGGTCTTTAAATTTCTTTTTAGGGAACTAACCATAAATTCCCAAATAAGGATCCTAGGAAAATAGTATTCCTTATACAATTGTGAACAATGACCCAAAAAGATCAGAATTGTTAGGGATTTCCAATGGTAAAATAGTTTTAGAAGTAGAGGTAAAATTTATCATAAACTAATATAGTTAAATATTATTTACTTAAATTTTAATTTTTAATTTTTAAATTTTAATTTTATTTATATAGTGCGTTTTAAAAAATTTCACAGCTTTAAGTACAACTGGAGATGAATAATTATAAAAATAAAAAAAAGGACAAGATTATAATAAAAATTAAAATATAAAATAGAAAAATTTTTGGGAAACTAATTGAATGTATATATTTAAATTTAATGTTTTTAATAGCAATAATTAAAATAAGCTTTAATATTTTATTTATATAATTCAAATGTATAATAAAATCTTTAATTAATTGCCTATATTATTACAATATAAATATGATAAATTGTATTATAATAAATATAATTTATTATTTATAAAGTGGAGTCTAATTTTGAAGAAAATTTTAAAATTTATTTTAATTTATTTATTTACTAATTAATTAAATGAATTAATTAGTTTATGTGATTTATTTTAATCATTAAGGTTTTTTCGCCTTTCTTTCAACCAATGGCTATCCTTCCATTCTATTTATATATGTTTATTTCGTGCAATTAGGCAAATCGATAATTTCGTTTGGTTTTTTTCTCAAAAGGGGATTTTTTTTTAAATTTTTTTTTTCTTACTCTTATTGTTCCTGAATATTATTTTCTGTAAGAGATATAGAACTTTTTGATATATCCTAATATTTTAATTTTTAAGGTTTTTCAGAATCATAAATTTCTTAATATGATTTCCAATTTTTCAATCTAGCTTCTAAATACTTATCAGGATGTTTTTGTAATAAATTTCTTTCTCTTTCTATTTCTTTTGATAGTCTAAAAATAATAAAGAATTAATTTTATGAATAAAAAATAATTATTTAGACATTACTTTTTTATATCTTGTTATTGACTCTTTTAAGATTTTAAATTTTGGTCTTATTTTATAATTGGTCTCATTTGAAAATATGAATCAATTGGAAATAAATATATTTTATTATTTTATTTATCATAATGGCTAGCAAAATATGTAGTTTTATTATTAATAACCTTTGATACATATTAAACACTATAATTATTATTACTGTCTTCATCATTATCTTCCTAATTTTCCAATAATTTTTATTAATTTTTTCTATTTTTTGCTTATTATGATTATATTCCATCATCTGAATCATCTTCCATTTAATTTTTATTTTTATTTTTATCCAAAATTAAAAAATTTTCATCATTTTAATTTTTATTTCCTTTTTGTGTCAAATCTTCTCTAGTATTTGTAAATTTAGAAGTCTTCTCATAATTTATAGTTAACTTCTTTTATTTTGGTTAAAACTCACAGCCAACAGGTTTCAAAAATTAATCAAATTAGTTATCGAATTTCGATCTTAAAGGATATTAAGTAATAAATAAACTATAATCAATTGGAACATAAATTACATCAATTTCTTTTACAATGTCATTATCTTAATTTACTTAATTTTCTTTGAAATAAAAATACTATATTACTGAACAGATTTAATAAAAAATTTATTTAATATTTACAATCCTCTACTTCCATATTTTCTGAATTTATTTTTTTAGTTTTTTAATTTAATAAATATATTTTTAATTTTGATTATTTTTATAATAGAAATTAATCATTTCTTATAAAAGAAATAAATTGTTTTTAATACTGACCTTTAAACATAATTAATTAATAAATTAATATAAATTTTTGGTTAAAATTTATTATTA